>JAWZSL010000003.1:12143879-12171379 GCA_034769285.1 Lutjanus argentimaculatus | reverse complement strand
AACATAAGACTGTCATAACTATGTCATTATACCTGCCGTGATGACCATGAAGGAGTCCTTATGAATGTTTATGACTGTTGTCAGTTATGTCACATTTAATGCAAAGTTGACTTTGTTTCAGACGTCTTTGTTGAGTTGGGTTTTTTTGGGTACAGATTCTCAAGTCTGTACTTTTACTCCTACTTAAGTATGCATTACAAGATGTAATCTACTTAGTTACTTTTAAAATCATAGTTGAGTACAATTTGAATCATTATCCAAAATTTTCACCTGGATTTTAGTAGCCAATCAGGTGATCTGATCACAAACTGACCAATAAAAACAGGACATGTGGACGGAAAAAAAACCCAAAAAAACTGCAGCAGCTCATGTTTGGAGTGAGGATGTTAATCATTAATTGATTAATTGCCGTTAAGAATTCAATCAATTAAAAATGTTTTCATAATCAATCGTCATGACAGTAACTGGACGTCATCTGTCGCTGTTTTGTCTGGTGGAGACGTTTGTTGAGTAAAGAAACTTTAACTTAAAATGAGAGAAAAAAAGGAAAAAAAGCAGAAAAAATAAAAAATTAGGAAAAAAACAACATTTTTTCTGTCAGATTTTTAAGTGACACAAACTAAAGATGAAATCAAATGTGGACGAGACTGTTTCTGAGATAATAAACACACACACACACACGGCTCAGTTAAATCAATATTACATGTGATCGCTGGTTAAACACACACACAGTTCTGTTAAACTAACAGCTGCTTGTTAACTGTCACCTCGTTACCACTGCTGTTGTTTTAATTACTGTGTGTGTGTGTGTGTGTGTTGTGTGTGTGTGTGGTTTGGTATTAAACAGTGTGCATGAAAAAATATTCAAATATTGAAGAAGTGGAGGTTGGATCAGATCTGATTAAGAGGAGAATAAACTCCAACATCTCCCTGCCTTCCTCCTTCTTCCCTCCTCCTCCTCCTCCTCCTCCTCCTCCTCCACCTCTTCTTCCTAATCCTCCTCCTTCGTCTTCCTCACCTGCAGGTCTCTCCCAGTCTCGGGCCTCCCTCTGCTCCTCCCTCAGCTCCTCCTCCACCTCCCTCCTCTGCAGCTCCTTCTCCTTCTGGACCAGCTGATCCTGCAGCTGGAACACAGCAGCATGTACGACATGTACGTTTACAAAAAACACTTTTCAGTACAAACTGTTGTTTTCTGTAAATATACAGTCATTCTGTTAGGGCAGGATTAATTTTTCAACATTTTCTGTTTCAGTTTATGGACCAAACAACTAATCGATTATTGGAAAAATGATTGCCAGATTGATCACTAATTGAAAAATAGGTCCAAACATGTGAGAACGTACGTCTGTGTGCTCCACCTGAGACTGAGACAGGATTAATTAATTAAATAATAGAACAAAAAATAGATCCAAACATGTGGCGCACACATGAAGCGTATGTCTGTGGATCAATTAACCGATTCATGTAGAAACTAATTGTTAGATTAATTGATAATAAAAATAATTGTTACAGGGAACACTTGGCTCAAAAATACGTTTACATTTTAAACAACTTTTGTTTGGAATTGGGGTTTTTACAATAAAGTGTACATGAGTGTGTGTATTTACCTTCTTGTTGATGTCTCTCAGAGCGTCGAGCTCCTTCAGTAAAAACGAGATGTTTTTGTCTCGATCAAAACTCTGAACTCGACTGGACGCTGTGATTGGTCCAAATGTGACGTCCCGATGAGAGCTGCGGGAGACAACTGTCAGTTAACAAACACAATCTAAACTTTCATCTGTTCTGTCAGTCTGGACAGTCGAGGAGTTTGTCCTCAGGGTGGAAAATATTAATTTGGGTTAATATAGCTCTGAAATTTAAACTGAGAGACAGAAAGTGTTTGACATTTAATGATCTGAAGGTGGAAAACTACATTTTCTTTAAAGACTGACAGTAAAGAGCACAGAGCTCCACACAGATATGTATAATTAAAGTGTAGAACTGCAATTAGTCAGAAGAAAATTAGTTGCCAACTATTCTGATAACTGATTAATTGTTTGTCATTTTTCAAGCAAAAATGTGAAACACTGGGCCTCATGCAGGAACCACCCGTACAAACAGATTTGTTCTTCAGTGGTTTGTACGACTTTCACCAATTTTCTGTTATTTGAAATTTTCTTTCAGACACAAACAAAATTTACAAGTGGTCCAGACATCTTTGATGCTGTTTTCATGAATGAGCTCTTCCTGAGATATGGGGCAGGAAGTGCATCCATATATGGCATTATCGGATTGTTAATTATGCTAATTAACAGTCTCATGCAGGTGTGCTCAGATACACACAGGTGGATCATTTACACAGGTATCTGAAGTTTAATCTGATGTGGGGCGATTGTACGAGCCCTACATACGAAAAAAAGTACGAGAAATCTACGATAAGAATATGAAAATGTTCTTGTATGAGGCCCAATGACTGGTTTCACCTTCTTAAAGGGACAGTTCACCCAAAAATGAATATTCAGTCATTATCTTCTCATCGAAATCCAGACTGAAGGTCGGGTTTGGTTTTTTAGTCCACAAAACGTCACACCACACACGCAGCTCGGACGGTGTGCACGTTACAGCTTGAGACCCAACAGGTTTGGGTCAGGTCGTATTTCTCACATATTTCATATATGAAATATGTCTCATATTTCATGGGCTTACATCAGGTTGGGGTTGTATTATTATTATATTATTATTATTATTGTAATTATTAACCGTAGTAGTCGTAAATTTATTTTTTTCATTTTTCTCCCCAGCGTCGTCGTCATCTATTCAAATTCCCGGCATGTTTGGGGCGGCAGTAGCTCAGTCTGTAAGGACTTGGCTCGGGAACCGAAGGGTCGCCGGTTCAAGTCCCACACGGACCAAAAGTACGGAGCGTGGACTGGTAGCTGGAGAGGTGCCAGTTCACCTCCTGGACACTGTCGAGGTGCCGTTGAGCAAGGCACCGAACCCCTAACTGCTCGGGGCGCACCTGACTATATGTATGTGTGTGCAGCCCCCTACTTCTCTCCCTGATGCATGTCTATAGGTCCTGTTTGTGCATGTATTTTGGGCCTGTGTGTATGTAGAGAAAAAATGACAACAGAGTGAAAAAACTGTAATTTCCCCTTGGGGATTAATAAAGTATGACTTAAACTTGGGTTCAGGCTAAAATATGTTAATGAGAGACGGGTTCAGGTCGGGTTCAGACAGAATTTTCCAAGTTCTACATGAAAAAAAACAACAACCTGTCAGATCGATCAATAATGAAAACGATTGGCAGCTGCAGCTGACATGTTTAACGAGGAGAAACTCAGAGCTGAATACTGTCGAATGTTATCGAGATGCTTCATGTCCTGTGTGTGAGCGAGGAGCAGGTCAGCTGGTGGTCAGTGAGGCTGTGATTGGTCAGGGCTGTGGTGACATCATCTCGGCGAGTGTTTCATTAGAGGTTCACCTGTGTGTAGTCGGGTCAGGTGTTTTAACCTCACATTATCAGCCGTGAGGAGCGGAGATGAAGGCGGCAGGTTATGAGGCGTTGGTTGCTTTAATAAGCAGCGACTGATGTTCGTCTGTAATTCTCTCATATCACCTTAAAGGTCAGACTGCTTCTTAGCGTAATAAAGCGGGTAAATAAGACACTGAAATATGCTGACACTGTCTTCTGTAATTGACTGTTTCTGACTTTATAATATCAGCTGCTTCTAATCAACTTTGCTCTCCTCCCGCTTCGACTGCTTTTACTATCTTTCTATTTCTGTCTGCCTCTCTGACGCTCCCGACTAATCAAATCAAATCTAAATTTAATAGGTCACATTTTCACACAGTGATGCAACTCAAACTGCTGCACACATTTCATTTGAAAATGCACCAAAAAGACACAAAAGACGTGAAAAAAAAACACGAATTAAAGAATCTTAAAAAGGTTGAATTTTTAATGAAAAGCAATAAACTTTTTAATAAATCTGCTCCTCACATGATAAACATGTTAACAGTGTGAAAAAGAACCAAAGAACATCAACCAGATTATTATTTAGACCTTTTAATAATCTATAGCTCTGATACACCAGCTCTCATTTTTCTTTTTGGCATTTAGAGACTGAAGGACATTAAATATTTTAAGTTTAGTTTCAGAAACACATTTAAATTTCAGAAAATCACACTGACAAATTATTTGTTACTATGGCGTTTTGATTGCATGCAGTGTATGAACTAGTGTGACTGTCTCACTCTGATTTTAGCTCTGATGTTTTTACTGTGTTTGTTTTTACAGTTTTAATTCAACACACCCTGAGCCTGCCTGTCAGTCTGTGCCTGTCAGTCTGTGCCCATCAGTCTGTGCCTGCCCATCTGTCTGTGCCCATCAGTCTGTGCCCATCAGTCTGTACCCATTAGTCTGTGCCCGTCAGTCTGTGTCTGCCCATCAGTCTGTGCCCATCAGTCTGTGCCTGCCCATCTGTCTGTGCCCATCTGTCTGTGCCCGTCAGTCTGTGCCCGTCAGTCTGTGCCCGTCAGTCTGTGCCCGTCAGTCTGTCCCCCGTCAGTCTGTGCCCGTCAGTCTGTGCCCATCAGTCTGGGCCTGCCCATCTGTCTGTGCCCATCAGTCTGTGCCCATTAGTCTGTGCCCGTCAGTCTGTGCCCGTCATCTGTGCCTGTCAGTCTGTGCCTGTCAGTCTGTGTCTGTCAGTCTGTGCCTGCCCACCAGTCTCGTGCCCGTCAGTCTGGGGCCTGCCCATCAGTCTGTGCCCGTCAGTCTGTGCCTGTCAGTCTGTGCCCGTCAGTCTGGGGCCTGTCAGTCTGTGCCCGTCAGTCTGTGCCCGTCAGTCTGTGCCCGTCGGTCTGTGCCCATCAGTCTGTCTGTCAGTCTGTGCCTGTCAGTCTGTCTGTCAGTCTGTGCCCGTCAGTCTGTGCCTGTCCAGTCTGTCCCCTGTCAGTCTGTGTCTGTCAGTCTGTGCCAGTCAGTCTGTGCCTGTCGGTCTGTGCCCATCAGTCTGTCTGTTAGTCTGTGCCTGTCAGTCTGTCTGTCAGCCCTGTGCCCATCAGTCTGTGCCTGTCAGTCTGTGCCTGTCAGTCTGTGTCTGTCAGTCTGTGCCCGTCAGCCCTGTGCCCGTCAGTCTGTGCCTGTCGGTCTGTGCCCATCAGTCTGTCTGTCAGTCTGTGCCTGTCAGTCTGTCTGTCAGTCTGTGCCCATCAGTCTGTGCCTGTCAGTCTGTGCCTGTCGGTCTGTGCCCAGGGAAAACAAATGAAAATTAGCTTTTTTTTACAGCTGTCAAAAATGTCTTTTGTCCTTTAAATAAACAACATCATGGAAATATTGAATAAATGTCTTACACACTTTTCACTTCTACTGAAACTTCAACACCTTGCCCATTAGTCTGTGCCCATCAGTCTGTGCCCATCAGTCTGTGCCCGTCAGTCTGTGCCCGTCAGTCTGTGTCTGCCCATCAGTCTGTGCCTGCCCATCTGTCTGTGCCCATTAGTCTGTGCCCGTCAGTCTGTGCCCGTCAGTCTGTGCCCATCAGTCTGTGCCTGCCCATCAGTCTGTGGGCCTGCCCATCAGTCTGTGCCCGTCAGTCTGTGCCCGTCAGTCCCGTGTCTGTCCGCACGGCCAAGTACAGGTCTGGTGCGGGGCCATTCACCTCCTGACCTGTCCATCGTTGAGCAAGCACATACCCTAACTGCTCGTGCCCACTACAGTCTGTGTGCAGCCCCCTCACTTCTCGTCCCTGTGCATGTCTAGGTCCCTGTTGGTCATGTTTGGCCGTGTTAGTAAGAAAAAATGACCAATCAGTCGTGACAAAACTTATTTCCCCATGGGATATAAAGTATGCCATTAAACTCTGGTCAGGCCTAAATTGTTATGAAGACGGTCGTCCTGGTCAGCGCATTCCAAGTTCTACATGAAAAAAACAACAACCTCAGATCGATCATAATGCAAACATTGTCAGCTGCGCTGACCATTTAACAGAGAACTCAGAGCCTGATACTGTGCCATGTTATCGAGATGCTTCCATAGTCCTGTGCGTGAGCGAGGATGCAGTCAGTCTGGTGTCCATGCAGTCTGTGCTGGTCAGGGCTGTGGTGACCATCATTCGCGAGTGTTTCATTAGAGTTCACCTGTGTGTCAGTCTGTGCCAGTGTTTTAACCTCCTATCACCGTGAGGAGCGGATGAGGCGCAGTTATGAGGCGTTGGTCTGCCTCTAATAACAGTCGACTGACGTTCAGTCTGTACTCCATCATAGTCACCTGTAAGGTCCAGACATGCTTCTTGCGTATAAAGCCGGTAAAAAGACACTGAATATGGCTGACCTGCCTGTAATTGACTGTTCTGATTAAATATCAGCTGCTTCTAATCACTTTGCTCATCCTCCGTTCGCACTGCATTTACTATCTTTCTATTCTGTCCTGCTCTCTTGACCTCCGACTAATCAGATCAAATCTAATTTAATAGGTCACATTCATCACAGTGATGCACCAAACTGTGCACCATTCATCTGAAATGCCCAAAGACACAAAAGACGTGAAAAAACACGATTAAGATCTAAAGGTGAAGTTAATGAAGCATAACTTTTAATAAAGTCTGCTCTTACACTGATAACAGTTACATGTGAAAAAAACCAAGAACATCACCAGATTATTTTGACCTTTCAATAATCTATGCTCTGATACACCACTCTCATTTTCTTTTGGCAGTTGGACCTGAAGACATTAATATTTTAAGTTTGTTTCAGAACACATTTAAATTTCAGAAAACACACTGACAATATTTGTTACTATGGCCTTTTGATGCATCGAGTGTCATGAACTAGTGTGACTGTCTCACTCTGTTTTGCTCTGATGTTTACTGTGTTTGTTTTTACAGTTTTAATTCAACACACCCTGAGCCCGTCAGTCTGTGCCGTCAGTCTGTGCCTGTCGGTCTGTGCCCCATCGTCTGTGCCCATCGGTCTGTGCCCATCAGTCTGTCCTTTAGTCTGTGCCCGTCAGTCTGTCTGCCCATCAGTCTGTGCCCATTAGTCTGTGCCTGCCCCATCAGTCTGTGCCCATCAGTCTGTGCCTGCCTCAGTCTGTGCCCTCAGTCTGTGCCCATTAGTCTGTGCCCGTCAGTCTGTGCCCGTCAGTCTGTGCCCATCAGTCTGTCAGTTAGTCTGTGCCCATCAGTCGTGCCTGTCAGTCTGTGCCTGTCCGTCTGTGCCCAGGGAAAACAATGAATTAGCCTTTTTTACAGTTGTCAAAAATGTCTTTTGTCCATTAAATCAACAACATCATGAAATATTGAATAAATGTCTTACACACTTTCACTTCTACTGAACTCAACACCTTGCCCATTAGTCTGTGCCCATTCAGTCTGTGCCCATCAGTCTGTGCCCGATCAGTCTGTGCCCGTCAGTCTGTGTCTGCCATCAGTCTGTGCCCATCAGTCTGTGCCCTGCCCATCAGTCCTGTGCCCATTAGTCTGTGCCCATCAGTCTGTGCCATTAGCCTGGCCCGTCAGTCTGTGCCTGTCAGTCTGTGCCTGCCCATCAGTCTGTGCCCATCAGTCTGTGCCCGTCAGTCTGTGCTGTTGGTCTGTGCCCGTCAGTCTGTGTCCTCATCTGTGCTCCATCGTCTGTGCCCTTAGTCTGTGCCTGCCCATCAGTCTGTGCCCGTCAGTCTGTGCCCGTCGTCTGTGCCTGTCGGTCTGTGCCCGTCGTCTGTGCCCATCAGTCTGTGCCTGCATCAGTCTGTGCCATTAGTCTGTGCCTGCCCATCAGTCTGTGTCCGTCAGTCTGTGTCCTGCCCATCAGTCTGTGCCCGTCAGTCTGTGCCCATTGTCTGTGCCTGCCTCAGTCTGTGCCATCGGTCCTGTGCCTGTCAGTCTGTGCCCGTTAGTCTGTGCCTGCCCATCAGTCTGTGCCTGTCAGTCTGTGCCGTCAGGTCTGTGCCCGCGAATCATGAAATTGCCGTCGTCTTACTGTCAGTCTTTGTCCTTACCCATCAGATACTTGTATGCCTATCAACCTGTGCCTGTCAGTCTGTGACCCAATCAGCTTGCCTCCATCAGTCTGTGCCCATCAGTCTGTGCCTGCCCATCAGCCTGTGCCCATCAGTCTGTGCCCGTCAGTCTGTGCCCATCAGTCTGTGCCCGTCAGTCTGTGCCTGCCCATCAGTCTGTGCCCGTCAGTCTGTGCCTGTCAGGCTGTGCCTGTCAGTCTGTCTGTCAGTCTGTGCCCGTCAGTCTGTCTGTGCCCATCAGTCTGTGCCTGTCAGTCTGTGCCCATCAGTCTGTGCCCATCAGTCTGTGCCTTGCCTCAGTCTGTGCCTGTCAGTCTGTTGCGCTGCCCATCTAGTCTGTGCCGCCATCAGTCTGTGCCGTCAGTCTGTGCCTGCCCATCAGTCTGTGCCCATCAGTCTGTGCCTGTCAGTCTGTGCCCGTCAGTCTGTGCCTGTCAGTCTGTGCCCGTCAGTCTGTGCCCGTCAGTCTGTGCCTGTCGGTCTGTGCCCATCAGTCTGTCAGTCAGTCTGTGCCTGTCAGTCTGTCTGTCAGTCTGTGCCTGTCAGTCTGTGTCTGTCAGTCTGTGCCCGTCATCTGTGCCCTAGTCTGTGCCTGTCAGTCTGTGCCCGTCGGTCTGTGCCTGTCGGTCTGTGCCCATCAGTCTGTCTGTTAGTCTGTGCCTGTCAGTCTGTCTGTCAGTCTGTGCCCTTCAGTCTGTGCCTGTCAGTCTGTGCCTGTCAGTCTGTGTCTGTCAGTCTGTGCCTGTCAGTCTGTGCCCGTCAGTCTGTGCCTGTCGGTCTGTGCCTATCAGTCTGTCTGTCGGTCTGTCAGTCTGTCTGTCAGTCTGTGCCCATCAGTCTGTCCCTGTCAGTCTGTGCCCGTCGGTCTGTCCCTGTCAGTCTGTGCCTGTCGGTCTGTGCCCAGGGAAAACAAATGAAAATTAGCTTTTTTTTACAGCTGTCAAAAAATGTCTTTTGTCCTTTAAATAAACAACATCATGGAAATATTGAATAAATGTCTTACACACTTTCACTTCTATTGAAACTTCAACACCTTTCATGAACTTTCACCTCTGCAGTCTCAGAAAATTAAACTTAGACTAGTGAACCAGTCCAGTCACAGGCTGCAGTCAAACATCTTAGACACAACAGTTAATCAATGTTGTGCATTAATAAAATATTAATAATTAATTGAACCGACTAGTATTTGTGGTGGTGACCAGTGAGGGCAGCAAAGTTTAATCAAGAAGACGACTGAACAAGCATATCAGCTCTTCACCTCCTCCACTGTCACTTCAGACTTGTCCTCACCTTCACTTCATCTGACACCTTCTTTCACTGCTTCACTTTCATTTGCCACATAAGTTTTCAGCACTTCAACTTCAGCTGTTTCATGTTTTCATTGTCACTTTTCAGCAGAGTGAAGGACGAGTAATTCTGCCATTTCTAGTCAACGCTATTAGCAGCAGTAGAGACAATCTCACCTGTCGTCAGTGCTGACCAGGTGTCTTCTGAGGGCGGGACTACCAGGACCTCTGGATGCTCTTCCTCCATCAGGGCCGTCTCCACAGCTCTCTGTCCGAGGAGAGGGGCCTCGGTTGGGGGAAAGGTCCATCTCCATCTCCCCTGCACCTCCTGGAGGCCTGGAGGACAACAGAGAGACAGGAGAGACAGACCTCCTGTCTCTGAGAGGAGAGACAGGAGAGACAGACCTCCTGTGGAAGAGGGGTGAGACAGGAGAGACAGACCTCCTGTGGGTCAGAGGTGAGGGGGAGCAGGAGGCTGGACGCTCCTGGAGGTGCTGAGGGGCTGAAAACAGACAGACAGACAGACAGACAGTAAGACAGATGTGCTGCTGAGAATATATTAAATTTTTGCAGGGTGGGTAACTAATCGTTTCCCAGCAGTTATTTTTAGAGACTCATTAACCGTTATCCATTTTCAGCCTGTTGTTGTCACTGGTTAAGGGCTTAAAGGGATAGTTCGTTTTTTTGTTTTTTTTTAAGTTGGGGTGTAATGAGGCTAAATGAAAAAAAATCAATATCAGTTTAAGTGTACGTTATATTTAGAATATTTTCACCTCTTTACCTTTCTGTCAGACAGACTTTTCTGACAGGAAACCACTGTAATATCAGACAAATATCACTCTCTACAAACCAACCAAACTCCATTGACAAAATTAGTAATTTTAGCTCACAGAACACAGAAGTTGTTGGTCTGCTGCTGCCTCCATCTGTTAGTATGTTTGTGTTGTTGTGAGACTTCAGTGAATCTGAACGAACCTTTTAAAACACTGAAGTCTCACAAGACCACAAACACACTGACAGATGGAGGCAGCAGCAGACCAACAACTCTCTAAAATGACTGATTTTGTCAGTGGAGTTTGGTTGGATGATACATGGTAAATGATGGGTGCATGGATGGACGTTACCTTGAGGCCAGTCAGTGTGGTCCAGACTCAGGCTGATCCCAGATCTGATGTAAAAAACAACAAACAGAAGAAACTGGTCACATGACTCAACAGATACTCAGAGGATCAACCCTCCACCGTTTAAAGGGAAAATTCACCACTTTTCATGTGGCTGTTCAGTCAGTGCTGACAGTAAAAATGGTCGAATGAAACAGCTCTGTAACATATTTGGAGGAGAGCAGAAAAACAGATTTGAACAAAATTAAAAATGGCAGAACCACCGTCAACACCATCCACGTGAAAAGTGAGGCTACAACTAATCATTATTTTCATTTTTTCACAATGAATTGATGAATCCTTTAGTCTATAAAATGTCAAAATAAACTGTGAAAATGCTCATCATAATTTCCCAGAGCCAAAAGTGACGTCTTCAAATGTCTTGACTGTTAATTGATTATCCAAAGAGTCGGCAACTAATTTTCTTTTGACCGATTAATCAACTATTTTCCAAATTCACCAGAAGGTGGTGAATTTTCCCTTTAATGACGTCCGTCTCAGGACAAAGTTGTCCACATTCAGACGTGTTGTATGTACCTGTCAGGGCTGCTCAGTTGCTGTGTTGAGTTGCTCAGTTGCTGTGTTAAGTTGCTCAGTTGCTGTGTTGCAGCTGACGGCAGACGCTGTCGCAGCTCCACGTTCACTCTGGGATTAGCTGAAAACATAAAACACACACTGAAACAAACTGGAGACACAACAAGTTTTCACATCACACAACCTGTCTGTCTGTCTCGTTTGGTGTTGTTTTGTCTCTTGATTTGTCTCTTGTTTAATCTTGTTTTGTCTCATCTTTCTGTCTTCTTTTGTCTTGCCTTTCAGTCTTGATTTGTCTTGTTTAGTCTCATTTTGTCTTGTCTTTCCGTCTTGCCTTGTCTTTCTGTCTTGCTTTGTCTCATTTTGTCTTACCTGTCTTGTCTTGTTTTGTCTTTCTCACTTTCCTGCCTGTCTCTCTGTCCGTCTTGTCTCTCTGTCTGTCTCTAGCTTTCAGTAATCCTGTCGTCATGTCGAGCTTTCTAAATACTTGCAGCTCATCAGCAGAACAAACACAGCTTTAATATCTCGTTAGGCCTCGTTAAGGACGGTTAACGGCTCTCGTTAAAGAAATCCACCAATCAGAGCGCAGCTTCTCAGGTGTAATTAAAACAGAGGCAGAAATCACGTTAAACGCTCGTTAAGTCATAAGTAAGCAACCAAACACAGAGATCACACACACACTCAACACACACACACACAGCAATTAACACACTGACAGAGCGTGTGTGTGTGTGTGCAGCAGCAGTCTGCCCTCAGCAGGAACAATGTAGAAGACAGACAGACAGGTGGACAGACAGGTGGACAGACAGACAGGTTGTTGACTTAACGAGCCAATAAGCTTTGAGTCCTTCAGAGTGTCTCAGACAGGATGAAGTTAACAGATCGATGACATGAAAATTATTCAGACTGTCTCTTCTGTCGTGTTTGTCTTGTCTCGATTGTGACTGGATTAATTAATCGATTGAATAGATTAATTGATAATAACAATAATCGTTGGGCTTATTTATTGATCTACAGCTCAGAAACAAACTAACACACCGATCACAATCAAGCTTCAGCCATCAGAAGAAGAAACATTCTCCTCCTGTCTCCTTTTATTTGTCTTTCTGTCTTGTTTAGTCTCGTCTCTCTGTCTTGTTTTATCTTTTGTCTTGTTTAGTCTCGTCTCTCTGTCTTGTTTTGTCTTGTTTTATCTTGTTTTGTCTTGTTTAGTCTCGTCTCTCTGTCTTGTTTTGTCTTGTTTTATCTTGTTTTGTCTTGTTTAGTCTCGTCTCTCTGTCTTGTTTTATCTTGTTTTGTCTTGTTTGTCTCGTCTCTCTGTCTTGTTTTGTCTTGTTTTATCTTGTTTTGTCTTGCTTAGTCTCGTCTCTCTGTCTTGTTTTATCTTGTTTTGTCTTGTTTAGTCTCGTCTCTGTCTTGTTTTGTCTTGTTTTATCTTGTTTAGTCTCGTCTCTCTGTCTTGTTTTATCTTGTTTTATCTTGTTTTGTCTTGTTTAGTCTGGTCTCTCTGTCTTGTCTTGTCTTGTCCATGCAGATGGATAATCGTCCCTGCAGGTCAACATGTGGTGAACTGTCCCTTTAATGTGTCTGTGACGATGGAACATGAAGAGCAATCTGAATCTGTCTGGTTCTGGTTCTGTTACAGTTATTGAATAATTTCCTTTTTTTTCTCGTCGTCACTTTGAAACTTTTCTCATTTCCTGTCGTTCGTCCTCTGCCCCCCCCCCCCCCCCCCCCCCCTCCTCGTCCCCCCCAGTGTGGACTCAGAGCTAATTGAGCTGTGCGGCGGCTCCTCTTATTATTCATGTACAATTACAGATGTGATAATGTCTTAAATCCTTCTAAATGACCGTTCATGCCTCGCGCTTGCTTTGAAGTCTCGTCAAAGATGGAAAAATCTGCAGAAAAAAGGGAAAATACAAAGGCCAATCAGAGGACCAATCTGCATGAACCAATGAGGAGAGGAGGGGGGGGAGGCAGGGGGTGCGTGTCCCCCCTCCTCCCCCTCTTCTTCTTCATGTAATATAAACTAAAGTCCATTAATTTTTTAAGCTGTATTTAATACATTTTGTGAGGAAAGTTTGGTGCAGAGAGTGTCGGGTGTTCCAGCTGACTGCATGAATATTAATGACGGTGTTACGATGATTAAAGAGGCTTCAGCTCAAATCCAACACAATCCGCCTGTGATCCGCCCGCCACACCGCCGCCGCCACGCCGCCACGGCCACACCAGCACCGCACATGAATTTAGATACCGACATTAAGCCCACGAGACACACACACGCACACACACACACATATATGTTAACACACACAAACATACAGTAGATACTGATGTACACACACAGGTTTCATCCTGTTCAAGCTCATCAATCAATCTGATTAATTGATTACTTGGTCCTGTCACAATCTTGTCCATTGAAAAATAGGTCCAAACATGTGAAAACAGGTGGAGTGCACAGACGTATGTCCGTGTGCTCCACCTGTTTTCACATGTTTGGACCTATTTTTCAACTAGGGATCAATCTGGCAATAATTTTCTCACTGATCGATCAGTTTGTTTGGTCCATAAAATGTCCAAGACGACGTCTGCATGTCGTCACAGCGCAGTGCTGTTACACACGGCCGTTGGCTGTCTTCACCTTCGTTAAATCAGCTGACACAATGAGAACAACACCGGGCTGCTGCAGCATGACCGTTCAGACCTCATCACACTGCTCCGGATTCTGATTTGTTATTTAATTACACGTCTGATTACCAGGACTCGTCTCATTTTCAAACTTTTTTTATCCTTGAAACGCATCGCAGCACGAACGCTGTTGTGTGACATTAATTAATAAACCATGTGACCATATACGAGGTGAGGATTATTGATAAAACGGTGTCGGCACCAAATCAATTTTTCAAATATGGCGTCAACGTTGATGTAAAATCCAAAGAACAATACGGTGTCTACATACACGTGTCGACTGACGTGATTCTTTGAAGCTTCCAGACATGTTGGACATTTCCTAAAGTAAATCTTTCATTTGCCGAGCTGTCGTGGAATCACACAGTCTGCACGCCTCAGACCTGCTAACTCGCACTTTACATTTATTATCCAAATTTCAAGTGAGGCTGCAAAATATTAAACTGAAGGTGTGATACGTGTATTTACACCCTGAAACAAGCTCGTGTCAGAGAAACATACAAAACTTATACATCTGTTTATGAGGATTATTCACAATAAAGTTTTAAATTCAGGTGCAGATGATATTTTCAACAACATGGACGTGAAATATGTGAAGACAACAGGAGTGTCAGCTGGTACCAACAACCAATCAGGGAGAAGAAAACTCTGAATATGTCCCAAAAAAAACAAACAAAAAAAACAAACAAACAAACAAAAAAAAACTGTATGACTCTTAAAAAAAAGATAATGTGCAGATCTTTTCAAAATAAAATACACTGCTGTTTAAAATGTTCGCACTCACTGGGCAGAATAAGAAACAAATTCACGGTGATGATCAGGATGACTGCTCTTAAGATGGACGTTAAATCTGTAGATCTGATTGGCTCCTCACATGACCGACACTGACCAATCATCTCACCACAGTCACACTCAGGTCACATGAGAATAATTAAAGTCTCATCTGCATTTCAAGATGACTCCAATATTTCATTTCAAAGTCTTCATCTGCTGATACTGTTAACATGCTGATAATATTGTGCATCCCTGAAAATGACAACAGACAACAGAGCTGATGGACAAAATAAAAAACCACCATAATTTTCATTAAATACCTCAAAATCAATATTCTGACAATACTGCAGGGATGATTAATACAGCTTTTAAGAACAGGAAAAGACAAGACTTATGACACACACACACACACACACACACACACACACACACACACACACACACACACACACACAGGCTGGTCAGTAGATTAATAAAATGACAGAGGACGACGACAAAGGCCGAGTGAGGCTGAGAGAGAGGGAGGAGATGGTCGTGTGAACTGTGTTTAATCTGCAGAGTGGGTGGTCCCCACACACACACACACACACACACACACACACACACACACACACAGTGTATTGTTAGATGAGGGTGGGCTGCAGACTCTGATTTGTTTGAACAGACTGAAGTAGCTGCTATTCATGCCTCTGTGCAGGAATGTGTGTGTGTGTGTGTGTGTGTGTGTGTGTGTGGTAGCAGCTGCTCAGTGATCAGTTCTTCTTGTTTGTGTATCAATAACGTGTCAGTAGGATGATTAAAGGTGTCAAATTTTATTTACCAACAAAAAGTTCTGACTTTAAAATGAGCAGAAGAAGAAGAAGAGTCAACGACTGATACAGATTTTACAGCAAAATCTGTTCCTCACTGTCCCACAACATGTTCCAGTCCCCCACACTGTATTCCCACACCGTTCCTAGTTCACACCGTCCACACATCCAGTTCCTCCACTGTTCCACACGTCCACACCGTCCCTCACTGTTCCACACCGTTCCCACCTTTCCCACACCCATCCCTCACTGTTCTCCCACACCGTCCTACCGTTCCACACCGTTCCACACCGTCCCACACGTCCCCTCACTGTTCCACACCGTTCCTCACGTCACACCGTCCCTCACCGTTCCACACGTTCCACTCCGTTCCCACACCGTTCCTCACCGTTCCACACCGTCCCTCACGTCCACACTGTTCCACACCGTTCCTCACCGTTCCAACCGTCCCTCACCGTTCCACACCGTTCCACACCGTCCCTCACGTTCCACACCGTTCCTCACCGTTCCACACCGTCCCCACCGTTCCACACTGTTCCTCAACCGTTCCACACCATTCCACACCGTCCCACACCGTCCCACACGTCCCACACCGTTCCACACTGTTCCTCACTGTTCCACACCGTTCCTCACCGTTCCACACCGTCCCTCGCCGTTCCACACTGTTCCATACTGTTCCTGACTGTCCCACACCGTTCCTCACCGTTCCACACCGTCCCTCACCGGTCCACACTGTTCCACACCGTTCCACACCGTTCCATACCGTCCCTCACCGTTCCACACCATTCCACACCGTCCCTCACTGTTCCACACCGTTCCTCACCGTTCCACACCGTCCCACACCGTTCCACACTGTTCCACACCGTTCCTCACCGTTCCACACAGTCCCTCGCCATCCCACACGTCCCACACCGTTCCACACCGTCCCACACTGTTCCTCACCGTTCCTCTGTCCCACACTGTTCCTCACTGTCCCACACCGTTCCTCACTGTTCCACACCGTTCCACCACACCGTCTCTCGCCGTCCCACACGTCCCACACCGTTCCACACCGTCCCACACTGTTCCTCACCGTTCCTCTGTCCCACACTGTTCCTCACTGTCCCACACCGTTCCTCACCGTTCCACACCGTCTCTCGCCGTCCCACACGTCCCGCACCGTTCCACACCGTCCCACACGTTCCTCCACCGTTCCTCATGTCCCACACGTTCCTCACTGTTCCCACACCGTTCCCACACTGTCCCACACCGTTCCTCACCGTCCCACACCGTTCCTCACCGTTCCACACCGTTCCTCACAGTTCCACACCGTCCCTCACGGTTCCACGCCGTCCCACACCATCCCACACTGTTCCTCACCGTTCCACACCGTTCCTCACAGTTCCACACCGTTCCACCCACACGTCCACACCGTTCACTGTCCACACTGTCCCTCACTGTTCCACACTGTCCCTCACTCGTTCCACACTGTCCCACTCCGTTCCACACTGTCCCATCCACCGTTCCTCACTGTTCCACACGTCCCACACCGTTCCACACTGTCCCACACTGTTCCTCACTGTCCCTCGCCGTTCCACACTGTTCCTCACTGTTCCACGCCGTCCCACACCGTTCCACACTGTTCCTCACCGTTCCACACAGTCCCTCGCCATCCCACACGTCCCACACCGTTCCACACCGTCCCACACTGTTCCTCTGTCCCACACTGTTCCTCACTGTCCCACACCGTTCCTCACTGTTCCACACCGTTCCTCACCGTTCCACACCGTCTCTCGCCGTCCCACACCGTCCCACACTGTTCCACACGTTCCTCGCCGTTCCACACTGTTCCTCGCCGTTCCACACTGTTCCTCACCGTTTCTCACCGTTCCTCACCGTTCCACACTGTTCCTCACCATTCCACGCTCAGTTCCTCACCATTCCACGCCGTTCCTCACCGTTCCTCACCGTTCCTCACCGTTCCACACCGTTCCACACTGTTCCTCACCATTCCACGCCGTTCCTCACCGTTCCACACTGTTCCTCAGTAATCAATTTAAAAACTCATTCATTCAAAGAGCCTCCAGTGGAACAAATGACCTGAACACATTAAATAAATCAGAAACAAATATCTGGTCCATTAGGAGCCACTGATCAATGTAATCAATATCATTGATCGAGAAGTAGGACAGCAGGGTTCTCTGTAAGCTCCACAAACTGGAAATGGCTGAACGTTACAGTACAACTGTTCCACACGAACACTGGAAAAAAATGAATTCTCTAAATAAAAATCTCCTCCAGTCCAACTTCACCTGGTGAAAAAGTAAAGACTCGTTTCTGACCTGACGACAGGTATGAAGGAACATCAGACAAACAGCTGATGTTCTCCCTCATGGTCTTGTTTGTTTACATCTGCATCAGGTTTCAGAACCTGTTAAAACTCCTTGAAGAAGCTTTAAAGTTGATTTTCTACATGTTTCTTTCTGCACCACTGCTGTTACATCATGTTTCATCTAACTAACATCTAATCACTCAGACACGTTATACTTTTACTTTAATGATCATGTAAGTTACAACTGAAGTTACCGACTGTTGTTACGTCATGTGACAGTTAGAACAGTTACAACTGAAGTTACCGACTGTTGTTACGTCATGTGACAGTTAGAACAGTTACAACTGAAGTTACCGACTGTTGTTACGTCATGTGACAGTTAGAACAGTTACAACTGAAGTTACCGACTGTTGTTACGTCATGTGACAGAAACAGTTACAACTGAAGTTACTGACTGTTGTTACTCATGTGACAGTAAACAGTTACAACTGAAGTTACCGACTGTTGTTACATCATGTGACAGTTAGAACAGTTACAACTGAAGTTACCGACTGTTGTTACGTCATGTGACAGAACAGTAACAACTGAAGTTACTGACTGTTGTTACGTCATGTGACAGAACAGTTACAACTGAAGTTACCGACTGTTGTTACATCATGTGACATTAGAACAGTTAAAAACTGAAGTTACCGACTGTTGTTACGTCATGTGACAGAACAGTTAACAACTGAAGTTACGACTGTTGTTACGTCATGTGACAGAACAGTTACAACTGAAGTTACCGACTGTTGTTACGTCTGTAAACTGTGTCAGTTATTTTCATCTTCTCACACTGATGCAAAAACACATTTATTACCAGTGATTATTATGATTCTACAGCAGATGAGTCCAGTGATGAAATAAGTAAAAATACTGACTCTTCACTTCAGGTTCAGTCAGAACAGTGGAAATAAGACTAAATATTCCACTATTATTCTAATGTAATGTATGTGTCTATTTTCAGGATTAATAAATACGTTTTTGATATTCATTTACTTGTTATATTAATCACATAAAAAGAGGAACGATGCCACCTGATGTTTTACGTGTTGTGTAACTTGAGTTACCTGCATGGTTTCATTTTTAATATGTAAATGTGTTGCAGACTGACTGGAGTCACTATTTGTTTGTGTGTCTGTTGTCACGTCTGTGTGCTCTCAGTGTTTGTATAAAGTCATGTGGACCTCAGGAACATTAGAAATGAAGAGGACGTGAATAAAGAATAAAGTCTGTGTTTATGTTCCTGGTGTCTGTTGTCTTCATCACGGCCGCTGCACGCCGTGAAACCGTGGAACCGTATCCGACATTTAACTGATTTACGAGGAGATCTTGTGTTTGTGACAGACTCAAGGCGACGGCACTTCTCCTCGTCTACAGGAGGAGAGAAACAGCAAACGGAGGACTGAACACCACAGAAGAAGAGAGACAGAAATAAATAAAGGCCACATAAGGGAGGTGATCAGAGTCTGGCTGAACAACTGAATACAGTTTCATATGGAGTGTTTGATCTGGGAGAGATACGCCGACAGATGACGGATTATCACCGAGAGACAGACACTTTCACACCAACACAAACACAAACACACAACTGAAACATCAACCCGAGGAGACGACAGCAGATCAGTCTGTGCCCAGGAACCGGAGGTTCTCCAGCACAGAACGTGGCCGACAGCTGCACGTCTGCACAGTTCAGACTCTGGACTGACACCGTGGCTCCTGCAGCTCCTCCAAAGTTCAATTCAAGCACTTTTCAAGGTGCATTTTCAAGCTTTTCCAGCACTTTACAGCGCTGGTAAATTACATTTATGTACAATTTATACATATTCTAAAAACAATTAATCACCATTGAATTTATTCTCCTCATTAAATCAGATTTTATACATGAACAAAATTATGTTTTGTGTTAAAATTCTACAGATGGGTGACAAATTAAAGGTGCCACCTGCCAGAGCAGCAACGACTAATCGATTATTAAATTAATCACCAACTACTGTGATAATCAATTAATTGGTTTGAGTCATTTTTTAATTAAAAGAAAGTCTAAATTCTCTGATTTCAGCTTCTTAAATGTGAATATGTTCAGTTTTCTTTAGTCCTCTCTGACAGCTGATTTGTAAAAGATTTGAAAAATAGGTCCAAACGTGTGGAGCGCACAGATGTCATCTTGGAGTCTGATTAAAAATTTTCAATGTTTTCTGACATTTTATTGACCAAACAACTAATTGATTGATGGAAAAAAAATCGTCAACAGATTGATCAATAGTGAAAATAATTGTTACAAGAAAGATTTTGAAAAATAGGTCCAAACGTTTGGACCTATTTTTCAACTAACAAGATCGTGACAGAATGAATTTAATTGATTAATGGGCCGTTAGTTCAGTCCCAGTCCTGTATAACCTGCCTCAGCCAACAAACATCAAACATTACTGGACAAATAACTTCAATTTCAATAAAATCTTTTCCAGTCGAGGCTCCAGCAGAGTCATCTTCATTTTGTGTGAAAATCCATCAGGTTCTCTGACTTATTTTCTTCTTTATCTACAAATCAAACTCTTCAGTTAGAGACCGATGGATCATATTATGAAATAATGCAGTGACTTTTTATATTGCATTAAAATTCAAGTGTTTTCAAGAATTTCCAGCACACAGTGAGACCCCGTGAGATGTGAGAACTGTGTGTGTTTGAGCGCCTCTCCTGGCAGCTCCAGATGCAGCAGGACAAATTGTCACCAGACCCACTGGGACGTCTCCCAGTTCTCCCAGCTGACAGTCACTGGTTTACAAACTACAGAGTGTGACGGACGGACATTTGTTCTCACGTTCCTTCAGACTGACAGATTATCGGCCTGTCACAGATTTACGGTCTCAGCAGATCTGTGATCTGAAACCTGCCAACATGGAAACTTTTCTTCTTTCTTTTTTCATTGTTTCAGGCAGCATTTTTTTTGTGTATTTGATCCATTTTCTTAATTTAACTTTGTGTTTTTGTATTTATTTACAGTTATTTATATACTTATCAGGGATAAAACAACACCAAAAACAATAATACCACAACAAACGTTTGTGATACAATATTTTAAAATGAAGAAAAACCCCAAAATGAAATAATGTATATGATTGAATCATAAATCTGATGTTTACAGCACTTTTTTTGTTTGTATAAAACATGTTTTCCATTTTAACTTAAATTGCTTCAGCTTCCTGCTTTAACAAAATAAAACAAAATAAAATAACAAATAAAATAAAAGATGCAGCCATGACATAAGCATGGTGATATTTATTATATCGTTACATCCCTAATTATGATTAAAATTAAGTTTAAAATTTCACTGAGCTGGTGTCATTTCAGACAGTAAAGTTTATTGTTTAACTGTAAATCAGTTACCTTTCTTTGATGGTGAAACTGAAACATCAGCTGATAAACTGAATTTTTTTGCTCCCTAATATCGTTATCGGCCCCAAATATCAGTCGGACTCCAGGTCAGACCATCAACACCTGAACCTTCGGCCCTCAGTCAGACTCCTGCAAGACAAAACTCAGGGATGTCCAGACGAGGTTCTGTTGACCAATCAGACACAAACACACAGACGTTCCAGGTGAGCGACTGTAACAGTGTAACTGAACCTGTAAACCGTGGACACTGAGGATGGACGGATTGTTGCCGTAGTAACTGATAATCATGGCCGTCATTGATCTCCAGCAGTTTGATCCTCTGAGTTAACATCAAAGCTCTCAGACTGCAAACAGAACGTCCAAATATACCGACGTCCTCCACACTCATTTACACAGCAGATTACATCTGATCAACTGACGGAACCCAACGTTCTCCACACTCATTTACACAGCAGATTACAGAGGAGACACTCCGCCATGTTGGAGGAACTGATCATCATCATCAGAGTACTGTCAGAGAGATGTTCCACCCTGTTTGACTGAAGGAACCCAAGGTTTAATCCTGTTCAACTGAGGGAACCAGACATTCCACCCTGTTCAACTGAAGGAACCAGGCGTTCCACCCTGTTCAACTGAAGGAACCAGACGTTCCACCCTGTTTGACTGAAGGAACCCAAGGTTTAATCCTGTTCAACTGAAGGAACCAAGCGTTCCACCTTGTTCGACTGAAGGAACCAGGTGTTCCACCCTGTTCAACTGAAGGAACCAGATGTTCCACCCTGTTTGACTGAAGGAACCCAAGGTTTAATCCTGTTCAACTGAAGGAACCAGGCGTTCCACCCTGTTCGACTGAAGGAACCAGACGTTCCACCCTGTTTGACTGAAGGAACCAGGCGTTCCACCCTGTTTAATTACTGTAATAATTTTGGGTACTTGCTGCTGTTGATAATATTTTAAACATCACTGTTTAAAAAGTAACTTATACTCTGAGTAGTTTTTGAGAAGAGTACTTGGTATTTTTACTAAAGTATTGTAGTAACAATAGTAGTTTTACTTGTATCTGAGTAATACTTGAGTGAAGTACTTGAGTACAGATCTTCAGAACTCTTTGACCTCGTCTCTCTGTGTTGTTGTTGCTGAGCTCAGCTGTGTGAAGAAGAACAGCTCCACCTGGTGGACAAACTGATTCATTACAGCTCTGATGGTCTCATGGAGGACACAGACTCATGACAACAGAGACGTCTGGACGTCAACTGTGGGTCAAACTGTGGCTCCTCAACATTTTATAACCTCTAAACAACCTTTCAAACCTGAGACCAACTAATAAAACTGATTAATTAACTCATAAATGAAGACGTTTGATGAGTCACATGTTTGAGTTTCACTGCAGAAAACAAACTTCTTCCTGTTTTCTGTCTCAGTTATGATGAAACCAGCTGTTACCATAGTAACCATTAAAACCAGTTTACCTGCACATCCCTGCTCCTTTACCTGATGGTACATGTCCACCAGAGAGTCCCTGAGCTCCTTGCTGGGCGTCCATGTTGACAGACTGGTCTCCGGTTGACTCTCTGAACTGGTTTGTCTGGAAACAGAGAAGTGTCATCAGCGCCACCTGGAGGACTCAAACTTCTTCTACACAAACAGCAGCAGCAGGTGTGACCGTGTGAAGAACATCAGACCAGTCAGACCAGTAAACACAGACACCGACCTGCTGGGAACTAGTTTTGAGCAGAACGAGTTAAACTGACTTCTGTACATCTGATCACATGATCACCTGCAGGTCACATGGCTGTTCCTGCAGCTTACTGGCTGTTTAATCTGTACCACACTGTGACACATTACCCAGCATTCCTCTGTGCTCCTCACTGCTGACACGTCTCCTGTATTGATCCCTGTCAGTCAGTTGTCTGCAGCCTCTTACATCACAACAGACATTTAGGACCAAATGCTGTAAAGGCTGCAAGTTTTTACAGTTTATTCATACAAGCCCAGAATCACTTTACACTGTAAAAAAATATAGTTGAAACGACTCAAAATCAATTCGTGTTTGACCCTCTGTTCTCTGACTCGTTCAGGTTTGACCATCTAGTCTCTGACTCGTTCAGGTTTGACCATCTAATCTCTGACTCGTTCAGGTTTGACCCTTTGGTCTCTGACTCGTTCAGGTTTGACCCTCGGTTCTCTGACTCGTTCAGGTTTGACCCTTTGGTCTCTGACTCGTTCAGGTTTGACCCTCGGTTCTCTGACTCGTTCAGGTTTGACCATCTAGTCTCTGACTCATTCAGGTTTGACCCTTTGGTCTCTGACTCGTTCAGGTTTGACCCTCGGTTCTCTGACTCGTTCAGGTTTGACCCTCGGTTCTCTGACTCGTTCAGGTTTGACCCTTTGGTCTCTGACTTGTTCAGGTTTGACCATCTAGTCTCTGACTCGTTCAGGTTTGACCCTTGGTGTCTGACTCGTTCAGGTTTGACCCTCGGTTCTCTGACTCATTCAGGTTTGACCATCTAGTCTCTGACTCGTTCAGGTTTGACCATCTAGTCTCTGACTCGTTCAGGTTTGACCATCTAGTCTCTGACTCGTTCAGGTTTGACCCTCGGTTCTCTGACTCGTTCAGGTTTGACCCTTTGGTCTCTGACTCGTTCAGGTTTGACCCTCGGTTCTCTGACTCGTTCAGGTTTGATCGTCTAGTCTCTGACCTGTCTGAATTGTTGCTCAGTTGCTGCTGCAGGTTGCTGATCTTCTTCTTCGCTCTCTGTAGAGCAACCTGAACATCTTCAGCTCTGCTGCTGCTGGACGCCATCAACACACCAACACAGCTGACTGTCTCCATGACGATGAGAACACTCTACACCACCTCACAGCACTTCCAGGTCACACAGACGGAGGAGGGCTGTGATTGGCTGACAGCCAGAGACTGTGAACTATCAGCTGGTCAAATATTGATGAGCTCATGGCATCAGGTGACTGAGGTGAGTCGGGTTTAGGTTCAAATATACGCTCCTTACATACATTTATACGTCTTTTTTCTAAAACTGAAATATTTTCATGATGATTAGTAAACTGCTGAAGTGACATTTTTAATTTTTCATTTTTCACTTTTACAGATGAACTTTAGAATAAAAGTTATTTATTTTGACTATAACATGCTGATGAACAGATGAGCAGCAGGTGAGGTTCAGAGTATCAATGAAGTCACCTGAAATATTATTGATCAGGATCAATGAGAACAAAAAATAAGTCCAGAAGAAGAAGGAGACACTAAAGACACATTTATCAATTATTATCCAATTTATTCATAATGTTCAATAATAAATAAATAAACGTCGTCATTTTTTCTGTGTCTCAGCGTCCTGCAGCAGTTTGTCCAGCACGGTAACGTCCACACGATGTTTCATCACAAACTGTCCATTCAGGTGGAAGACAGGTATGTCCCACCTGTACCTGTCGAACCACACACTGTTCTCTGGAAGAGTGATGTCACCTGCTGCAGGACAAACTGGAGAGACAGACAGCGAGACAGACAGACAGGGAGACAGAGAGAGACAGACAGAGAGACAGACAGAGAGACAAACAGACAGCAAGACAGACAGACAGGGAGACAGACAGAAATTATGACACTTTTTTTTTTTACATAAATTTTCAAATATGACACAAACAGACTCAACTTATGTCACTTTTAATACAAAGTTAAAATAGTTTGAGATGTTGCTGTCTCAGGTCTGAGCCGGGTTAGCTAAAGCTCTTATCCCGGCTCTCTTCCTGTGGCTCTCTTTGGTCCAGCTGGTCTGGCTGGGTGACCCGTCTCAAGGTCCGCTGCACTAATCGAGTCTCTGTGCTTCCTTTTCCCACATTAATGAGTGTATTTCTGTCATCTATCATGTAGATATACCTGCTGTATTTCACCATCTGACCAGTGTTTGCTGAGATGTAAGCTAGCTTTAGCCTCAGTCTGTTAGCATTAATGTTATATCATGTACACAGCTGTTAGCTAACTTTACATAAACACTTCCACAGGTTCTTGTTTTAAAACGTGTCAGATGGAAACATTAAAACTTCTCAGCTGACTCAAGTCCAGTTAGCATTAGCATTAGCTTACATCAGCCAGCTACACTTCTGAAATCTGCTTGATGTTTGAGACTCACTCTGTGTTTGAACAGTTCCAGCACTTCTTTAGCTTCATCACACAGAGGACATGGATCCTACAGACACAAGATTTAATATCATCATTATACTGATTACACACAGGATGAACATCAACACTTATTAGACACCTGAAATCATCACAAACAGGACATTTTAATGCACAAAAAATCAAATAAAGAACAAAACATTCAAACTGAACATTAACCAAAAGTCTATAAACTGACTCACATCATCACTAAAGCTACTGAGGCTGCAGACTTCAAAATAAAAGCATCTATAAATGTAGCCTGGAGCAGTGATTCATTCCAAAGATTTACTGACCAAAATAAACATCAATTAAACTGTTTACATTCTTAGAACCTTTAAGAAACATCTCTGTTCTAGCAGAAGTTTAACATGTTTTCTTTTACCAACCCAACATGCTGAGTTAACTGAAAAAATGTCATTTCCACCATGTTTTTATCCTGACTCTTCACTGTAGATCTTTAGTTTGGAGCCACGTTCACACACACACACACACAGTCTGAAGTGTGGTGTGTGTGTGTGTGCGTATGTGTGTGACGGTGAGCAAACGGCATTTTGGGATCTTAGGAGACTTGGATTACAGCAGGCGAGCAGTATGGAGGCGTTGTATGTTTTTATTCCAGTTTTTTTTTTTTTTTTTTTTCACATTTGAAAACTGGTCACCATTCACTTCCACTGTTTGAGAAATTCTGTAACACTGTTTTCCTGTGAAACTCCAGCAGAGTTCTGTGGACTAAAAAAAACTAAACCTGACCTTCAGTCGGCATGAGGGGGAGGAGATAATGACTGAAGTTTAATTTTTGAAATATCCCTTTAATTGGGTTTCATTTGACAACCACTCACTGGACAAGGAAACTTAAAATTAAACTTAAAATAAGAAAAAAGAGAGAAAATGAGTTTTATATTGTTGTATATTATGTGTTTTATTAATTATTAATGAATAATCAATTGTTTGCATTTTAAACTGTCAGTGAAGTAAAATGCAGAAAGTTTTCAGGCCTCACAGGACGTCCAGTCTCCTGACAGACAGGTGACACATTCAGAAACAGGAAACTTTAATTTGTCTCTCATCTGTAGAATTCAAAACAAAACAAAACATCATTTCGGTCGATAAAAGCACAGTAACATCTGATTTAATGTGATGAAGAGGAGAAATAATCATTTTATATATAGATATGTTATTTACCATCAGCCGGCAGCTGCTGGAAAAGATTAAAAATGTACCTTGAAAAGTGAATTTGATTTTGGAAACAGAGTCTGAACCCTGAAACTGGGATTTTAGTCGACATGTGCAAATCTGATTTTGAGGAGCTCAGAACAGACGAAGTCTTCTGGCTTTAGACTCAAAATATTTCAGATATTTCTTCATAGTGCAGGACCTCTGGGTTAACTTACTGAGCTGATGACCATCGCTGAGTCCGACCGAGTCCGACCGAGCCCGACCGAGCCCGACCGAGCCCGACCGAGCCCGACGAGTCCCACCGAGCCCGACCGAGCCCGACCGAGTCCGACCGAGCCCGACCGAGCCCGACCGAGTCCCACCGAGCCCGACCGAGCACCGACCGAGTCCGACCGAGTCCGACCGAGTCTGGCCGAGCCTGACCGAGTCTGACCTAGTCTGACTGAGCCCGACCGATCTGACCGAGTCTGACCGAGCCCAACCGAGTCTGACTGAGCCCGACCGAGCCCGACCGAGTCTGACTGAGCCCGACCGAGTCTGACCGAGCCCGACCGAGTCTGACTGAGCCCGACCGAGTCTGACCAAGTCTGGCTGAGCCTGACCGAGTCTGACCGAGTCTGACCGAGCCCGACCGAGTCTGACCGAGTCTGACCGAGCCCGACCGAGTCTGACTGAGCCCGACCGAGAGTCTGGCCGAGCCTGACTGAGTCTGACCGAGTCTGACCGAGCCCGACCGAGCTCCGACCGAGCCCGACCGAGTCTGACCGAGTCTGACCGAGCCCGACCGAGTCTGACTGAGCCCGACCGAGTCTGACTGAGCCCGACCGAGTCCGACCGAGTCTGACCGAGTCTGGTCGAGCCTGACTGAGTCCGACCGAGTCTGACTGAGTCTGACCGAGCCCGACCGAGTCTGACTGAGCCTGACCAAGTCTGGCCGAGCCTGACTGAGTCTGACCGAGTCTGACCGAGCCCCGACCGAGCCCGACCGAGTCTGACCGAGTCTGACCGAGCCCGACCGAGTCTGACCGAGCCCGACCGAGTCTGACTGAGCCCGACCGAGTCCCGACCGAGTCTGACCGAGTCCGACCGAGTCTGACTGAGCCCGACCGAGTCTGACCGAGTCTGACCGAGTCTGACCGAGCCTGACCAAGTC
>JAWZSL010000003.1:12103879-12138879 GCA_034769285.1 Lutjanus argentimaculatus | reverse complement strand
AGTAAAGGAACATCTATCTGTCAGGTTTATGTGATAAAGCAGTAAACCGAACATCTGTCTGTCAGGTTTATGTGATAAAGCATAAACCGAACATCTGTCTGTCAGGTTTATGTGATAAAGCATTAAACTGAACATCTGTCAGGTTTATGTGATAAAGCAGTAAACTGAACATCTGTCTGTCAGGTTTATGTGATAAAGCAGTAAACTGAACATCTGTCTGTCAGGTTTATGTGATTAAAGCAGTAAACGAACATCTGTCTGTCAGGTTTATGTGATAAAGCAGTAAACCGAACATCTGTCTGTCAGGTTTATGTGATAAAGCAGTAAACCGAACATCTGTCTGTCAGGTTTATGTGATAAAGCAGTAAACCGAACATCTGTCTGTCAGGTTTATGTGATAAAGCAGTAAAGTGAACATCTATCTGTCAGGTTTATGTGATAAAGCAGTAAACCGAACATCTATCTGTCAGGTTTATATGATAAAGCAGTAAACTGAACATCTGTCTGTCAGGTTTATGTGATAAAGCAGTAAACTGAACATCTGTCTGTCAGGTTTATGTGATAAAGCACTAAACTGAACATCTGTCAGGTTTATATGATAAAGCATTAAACTGAACATCTGTCTGTCAGGTTTATGTGACACTGTGTGATTTGTGTATACTGTGACGCAGCTTGTTTGATCTAAGACGTCAGGACAACAAAGCCACTTAAATGAAATGAATTAAAGTTTGTGAAAGTGGTTTAAATCTGTTAGCCTGTTAGCTAACACCGGGAACATGGATGCTAACCTGCAGAGCTACAGAAGCTAACGTTCACGAACGTCTCCGTCCCCCGGTTAAACTCACCGAGTCCCGCTGATCGGTCCCGGTTCGGTCCTGAAGGAAAACCCGCTGAAATCTGCTCGTCCTGCGGGTTTTATTCAAGTTTCTGTCAAACTTTGATGGAAGTTTGGAGACAAACACAAACACACTGCTGCTCGTCTTCTTCTTCTTCTTCTTTTTTTCTGGTGCTCCTTCTTCTTCTTCTTCTTCGAGTTTTTTTTTGGCAGCTCACAGACGTTTTACCGCCACCTGCTGTCCAGGATGTGTGTTGTTCTTCATTAACTGAGCTCAGAGCGCTGAGACAGAGAGTCGCGACACTCCCACAGGACTCCTTGTACACTTTCTCCTGGTTTACTTCTACGGACACCGTTCATTTGCATTGTTGGCCGTCGAGTATATTCACAGGTAAGCTGATTAAATAGCTAACCCTAACCCTCTTTAATTTTCAACTGTCTGTATTTTATCAGAGGCTCTTTATGATGCATATGCTGAGCTTTATTTGTATGTGCACGGCGTAATTATATATTTTTTTTATCTTGGTAGACGACCGATTTTCTGCTACTTTTTTATTTGACTCTGCCAGCTGTGAAGGTATCTGCAGGGATAAATTGATTAAATCGCTACCTCTTTTTAATTGTCAACTCTCTATATTATATCAGAGGCCCTTTGTGATGCATATACTTATCTGTATTTGTGTGTATTGGTAGATGACCGACTTTCAGGGATGAAGATGAAGATGAATTCAGATGAAGAGGATGTCTCCCCACACACACACACACTTCGTCATTTGATTAAGTTTTATTTGAAAAAGAAGAATTATGTCAGCAGTCCAAGTGAACGCCTTCAGTGAGCAGGAGTCATATCTCACACACACACACACACACACACACACACTTCTTGTTGTTTCACCAATTGTTCAATAAAAAAATACTATTTCATTCATCAAAGCGTAATGAGTTGTTGTTGTTTAATATATTTGATATATATGTTGTCAGGGCCGGCCCAAGCCTCCATGGGGCCCTAAGCAAAATTTGATTTTGGGGCCCTCTATTTCAGCCAATATTGATTGTTGATCTGAGTTGATGTAAAAATAATATGTTCATTTATTCACATAAATTGACCATGATCTGCAGCAGCAAGCAGTTTTTTAAAACATATGTCAACCTTTTTGAGTCCCCCCAATTTAACATGCACTGCTGCCTGCGACCCCCCCCCCCTAACTTTTCACGTGAGTAACAGACCGTCAAAGGTCGCTACATCCCATCATATTGCTGGTAGTTAAGCCGGTTGAAATGTAAACAAATAACGCAAACTTTATTTTTCTTTTTAATGAAATAAAACGATAACCAGCGCGTGCTAATTAGGAAGCCTTAACAAAACATACTGGTGAGAAAAACAGCCCATAATTTTAAACTATCTATGATGCTGAAAGCTTAAACATGAAAAGAACAACTACACTTTTTTTTTCTCTCCCCCGCTCCGCTCGAGCTCTGAACCCGGCTTGAGCCCACTTCACGGGCGCGAGCCTGCTGCAGCCGCCGCTCCTGCTGACAGCAGACTGGGGGAGAAAAAAAACATTTCTTTGCTCTGATGATGTATGAATGAGAAAGGACAGACATGAGACTTGGACTGGTTCGTTGTTGTTGTTTTGGTGTACGGACGACAGCAACTGGTTTTTAGTAATAAAATGCCTGTTTGAGACCAACCGCTCTTCATCCTTCTAACGTCCGGTCGGAAGCTACATTAATTTTGCACGTTTATATTTTTTTCAAAATGATTTGGCCAGAAATCATCTCGTGACCCCAAAGTTGAGAATGGCTGGCCTTATGCAAAATCATATTGGTGATGTTAATGTTTGCTATCAAACATTAGCAAAAACTTTGTTTTGAAGAAAAAAACCAAACAAAACAAAAAAACTAAATATATAGGGCCAACCCCGAGAAACAACTCAATCAAAGTTAAAGCTACACAAATACAAACATGTTAGTATGATTTAAGTTACTGTTAAAAGATACATTTCTCTCATTTTTAACTTTGATAAACATTAGCCTACCAAGCAAGCCATGATGCAAACATACCTTTATCTCGGCATTTTTTCTCCTCTTCCTCTTTCTTCCTTTTTCTTTTCTCTGCCCCTGAAGGATTGTCCTTTTTTGCGACATTGTTTGCCTAACCACCTGTGTTTTGGATGCACAGTGTGTACTGCATGTTGGGAGCCAGCTGTTACACTTTTTTTTTTTTTTTTTCTTGGCAGGAGGCACCGGTGCAGCGAAGCTTTAGCTACAGAGACAGTAAGAATCACTAGGTCTACATCAGCAGCAGAAATTGTGTTTTTGTACAATAATATATCTTTGATCATATAGAAATCACCATTTATACATGGAAAAAAATAAAAAATAAATTACTTTTTTTTTGATTGCTCTTGGGGGCCCCCTAGTGGCCATGGGGCCCTAAGCCGGCGCTTAGTTCGCTTATGCCTTGGGCCGGCTCTGTATGTTGTGTATGGCTTAGTCTTAAAATGATACTGGTTGTGTGGTCAACTCCTGGCTCATATTATTCTTATTTGATATATAATTTGATATATATTATATATATATTTGATTACATTTGTGTATGGCTTAGTTCTTAAAATTGTTATGGTGCGTTCAACTCCTGCCTCATATTATTTTTTAATAATTTGATATTATAATTTGATTATATTATTCATTTATTTTTTTGATATATTTGTTATGGCTTTGTCTTTTTAAAATTGTTATGGTGCGTCAACTCCTGCCTCATCAGAAGAAGTGGGCTGGACACTAAATGCTGAATGGACTGTTGCTACTCTGCTTTTCAATCACTCCCAGACCACGGGTAAGTGAATTGGAATTAAAAGCAAAATCAAGGAAATATAGACATTCTCTGGAAATACAATAATCCAGTTAACATCTTAAATCATCTTGCATTTCAGTGTAAAAGTCGATTCCCCATGGTAACACGAACGTGAAACTTTCCCTCCAAAACTTAAAAAGGTATCTACGTACTTTACATAGTTTTCAGTTGTCACCTTACCACTCCAAATGTAAAACTGACATTTACAAATATGCAATAATGCAATGATAGTCAAACAAGTACTTGGATATGTGATTTTATTCATGTTTACCATGAAATGTCGCAATCGCGCTGTCAGTCCCATAGAAGAACATGACAGCGCAGCGTGTGTTTGGAACTGTTCAGGCTTACATGAACCACGTGACCACCCCGCGGTGAAATCATAGAGTGTCGCGACTCTTCTATCTCTAGGGCTCTGCCTGAGGTCTTTCCTGGCAGATTCCCGGATGTGACTCCGTGTTTTCTTTCTTTCACTGCTGATGTTAATGAACTTCTTCCTTCATCTGGCGGTACATGTTTGACTGTTTCCAGTTTCCGGTCTGTGTGAAGTGAAGGGTTCAGTGAAACTTTTGGTTCATTGGATTTTCTTTTCAGAAACAAACAAGTATTAAAAATAAAAAAAATCAGTGGTTATTTGATTTTCGTTTTAAAATACAAAAAATAAAACTGAAATACAAGGCTGTATGTGGGCTTTGTTTCTTTGTTTTGTTTTGGGTCTTTTTGTATATTTGGTTGCTTTTTGTTTGTTTGTTTTAGTTTGTCTTTGCTTTCTTGGTTCTTAAATGTGAATATTTTCTGGTTTCTTTCCTCCTCTCTGACAGTAAACTGAAGATCTTTGAGCTGTGGACAAAACAAGACATTTGAGGACGTCATCTTGGACTTTGATCAGCATTTTCTGGACCAAACAACTTAATTGATTAGATGAAAAAGTTATTCTCAGATTGATCTCTAGTTCATCCATGCGCTCAACCTGTTTTCATGTTTGGACCTATTTTTTAACTGACAAGACTGTGACAGGATTACTTATTTGATTAATTATTTTGAGTCATAAAATATGAAAAAACAAATCAATCAATAGAAACCTTTTCAGCTCAGCTCCACTGATCTGATCTGACTTTCTGATCAAATCAAACACATGCTTCGTCTTTTCTTTACACTTTTTTTATTTTCACACTTGAACAAACAGTCAAACTGTGCAAATGAATCCGATGAATTCTGTCACACTGAAAAACTCAAAAGGCCACAGAGGAACTCCAGCAGACTGACTGGGAGCTAAAAAAAAAAAAAGACTCCACTGGTTTCTCGCCATACGTCAGACGAGGCAGTTGCACAGGGCCCCTACAGCCACCAGGGGGCCCCAAACAGCGTGATGTAGTGATGATCTGTGCTCAGTATCAAAAAGTAAGACTGTCCAGAGATCAGCGGGGAAGTTTCACTTACTCACACGTCACTCACATGAACACACTTAGCAAGAATGCTAGCAGCTAGCTGGGATATTTTTATATTTTTTATATTAGATTAGCATTAATCATGACAAATCTGAATAAACTGAATACATTCTCTGATTTCAGCTTCTTAAATGTGAATATTTTCTGGTTTCTTTACTCCTCTCTGACAGGAAACTGAAGATCTTTGAGTTGTGGACAAAACATTTGAGGACGTTATCTTGGACTTTGATCAACATTTCCTGACATTTTATGGACCAAACAACTAACTGATTAGTGAAGAAAATCACTGAAAGATTGATCAATAATGAAAATAATCGTAAGGGGAAACACTTGACAAAAGTTGCAGAGCTGCAGAGGTTTGGGGACTAGTTTCACTAGTTGCAAACTGACTAGTTACTAAGTTTTGGGGACTAGTTGCAAAGGTTCGGGGGCTTGAGATCTGGTTGGAGAGGTGTGGGGACTAGTTTCAAACATCTGGGGAGCAGAGAACTCTAAGAGAACACTAAGATTGTGACTAATCAATTAATCAGTTTGAGTCCTTTTTAAGACAAAAAATGTAAATGTTCTCAGATTTCAGCTTCTTAAATGTGAATTCTTCTGCATTCTGTTGTCCTCTATGGACGTAAACTGTGGACAAAACAAGACATTTGAGAAAATGATGGACAGATTAATCAATAATAAAAATAAACATTAGCTGCAGCCCTAGTATATAGCTGTTTATAGGTTATTATGCACTGGTTTTACTGGTTCAGCCCACTTGAGATCAAATTTAACTGTATGTGGCCCATGAACATGAACTAAGACGAGTTTGGCACCCGGGATAAAGGGATTTGTTTTTTATTCCATTTCTCTCCCTAGTTTGTGAACGTTAAACCCATGGACACTGGACGTCAGTCAGAGGTCTTTATCACGACGTCATACTAAACAGTGTGTGATAAATAATGAGTCTCAAAATAATTAGAAACTTTCTTAAAATAGTCACAGATTAATGAGTAAGTTTCTCATTATTTATAATGACTTACAGGACCTTTGTCACCTTTGCATTGGCTGTAACTAGAGCTGGGCAATAACTCAATATCAAATCTTATCGTGATATGAGACTAGATATGATAGATTTTGGACATTGTTATATCGTGATATGTCAGGAGTCTTTTCTAGGTTTTGAAGGCTGCATTACAGTGATGTGATGTTATTTTCTGAACTTACCAGACTGTTCTAGCAGTTCATAATTGCTGTTCATTTTAATTTTCTGAGGGACACACTAATACCATACTGAGGGGGCGCGGCGACTATATAAACCAAATATCACTCTCTGTAAACCAACCAAACTCCATTCATAAAATCAGTCATCTGAGCTCACACAACACAGGAGTTGTTGGTTTACTGCTGCCTCCATCTGTTAGTTTGTGTTATCATGTCACTTCAGTGAACTAACCCTTCAAAACACTGAACGCCACAAATAATGTTGTTAGATCAGAGTAATCGGATACTTTTTTTGCACTGGGTCGTGTGTCAGAATCTACTGGTCTTTACAAGAACTGGGTCAGTTTTACTGGTCTGCACCGAGTCTCAGTTTCTGTACTGGGTCCTGCTGGTCTGTACTGGTCTGTACTGGTTTTCTGAGATCCTCTGTGGCTGCAGTGGATTTCCCAGCATGCCTCAGTAAACAGGTAATAAACAGGAAGTAAAGCTTGATGCACAGCATCAGTAATGAGCAGCAACAATGTTCTGGCTGCGGCGGCCATGTTGGCTCTAAGTGATATCACCATGGTGATGTCATGGTAACACTGATCCATTCACACACACATACACGCACACACAGTTCAGTCCATCAGCCAATCAGAAGAGGACCCGCCCTCCAGTCTCTGTAAAGTTCACTCTGATTGGCTACTTCCTGTCTGACTTCTTCTACTTCTTCTCTTCTGTCGGCATCACTGTCAGAAAGACAAGCCTCCTCCATCATCACTGATCTTTCCCATGATCCTTTGCTCTGCTGGGCGTGGACAGGTGAGCTGATCTCAGACCAGTGAGGTCAGATGGGTCACAACATCACGGGTCAGGAAGGTCAGAGGTATCCACGGTAACCTGCAGACCAACCAATCCAGATATTGATTCATTTAAAAACCAAACAGATGATTCCCCAAACCTCTGCAACTAGTCCTCAAACCTCTGCAACTAGTCCCCAAAACTCAGTAACTAGTCCTCAAACCTCTGCAACTAGTCCTCAAATCTACGCAACTAGTCCTCAAATCTATGCAACTAGTCCCCAAACCTCTGCAACTAGTCCCCAAACCTCTGCAACTAGTCCTCAAACCTATGCAACTAGTCCCCAAAACTCAGTGACTAGTCCTCAAACCTCTGCAACTAGTCCTCAAACCTATTCAACTAATCCCCAAAACTCAGTAACTAGTCCTCAAACCTATGCAACTAGTCCCCACACCTCTGCAATTAGTCCAGAAACATCTGCAACTAGTTCTCTAGTCCCCAAACGTCTGCAACTGGTCCCTACATCTCGGTCTTCTTCATATTGAGTTTCAGTTACCTTGATGAAGATGGTGTCATCTTTGATGTAGCTGCCAGTCTCCAGGACGCTCTGAGACACAAAGAGAGGGCAGCCTGAGGCGATGTTCATCTCTGCTGCAGGACGTCTGAAGCTGCTGCTGTTTGGATCAGGCTTAAAGGCATCACCCAAGTGTTTCCTCGACGGACCCTGGTCCATCAGCATTAGAGTCACCTGACAGACAGACAAGTGTGTTAGCATCATTTTTGCCTCCAGAGAACAGGGAGTTAAATCTGTTTGAATCCAGAATGCATCACGTATCAAACACCTGGTTAAAGTGTCAGTAATCTGTCAGTAAACCAGACGGTGCCCAGTCAAGAGACCTATGAAACCAGTCTGTGGAAGGGCCAGGATAGTGGGGCAATCCACCTCAGTAGGTCACCAGTCAGTAAACCACAAAGTAACCAGTCAGTTAAGTAGTCAGTAACCAGTCAGTACCTTCTGTTTGAAGGGCCAGGGCAGCAGGGCATCATACTCGCCCCTCATCACCACAAAGAACAGTGACAGGTGCGTCCCCTTGCCCATACCATCTCCGTTCAGGTAGACGCGGGCGCACATCTTGTACCCAAAGTACCCCGTGTAAAATGGTTGCGAGTACAGTGACAGTGTCTTCGCCGCCACTGCTTCCTGTTTCCGTCTCTTGTAGTCACGAATCTTCCAGATCAGAGTCCCATTGTAGCTTGCCGTCTCCAGCACCTGGAAACGTAGGTCCATGTCAGCCAATCGTATGTCGTGGACACTCAGCAAGTCATCATGGCGATTCATCTGAGTCTCCAGGGACGCTGTGGAGAGGTGGACATTGGTTATTTAGTTATTGATTGACTGTGTGCGAGTCCTCAAACCTCTACAGCTATTCCTTAGACAACTACAACTAGTCCCCTGACTTCTGCAACTAGTCCTTTGACTCTTCAACTAGTTCCCTGACCTCTACAAGTAGTCCTTTGACCTCTGCAACTAGTCCCTAGATCTCTTCAACTAGTCTCCTGACCTCTACAAGTTGTCCTTTGACCTCTGCAACTAGTCCTTATACCTCTTCAACCTGTCCCCTGAGTTCTACAACTAGTTCCTAGACCTCCTCAACTACTCCACAGACCTCTTCAACTACCCCTGCCCTCTGCAAGAAGTCCCAACATTTGCAAATGGTCTCCAGACCTCTGCAGTGAGTCCTTAGACCACTTCAACTAGTCCCCTTACCTCTGCATGAGGAACCAAGACCCATGCAACTAGTCCTGACCTCTACAACTAGTCTCCAGACCTCTACACCTAGTCCTTAGACAACTACGACTACTCCCCAGACCTCTGCAACTAGTCCCCTGACCTCTGCAACTAGTCCATAGACCTCTGCAAGTAGTCCTTATATCTTTTCAACTGGTCTTTAAACCTCTGCAACAAGTCCTTAGACCTCTTTGAATAGTCTCCTGATCCCTGCAACTAGTCCCCAGACCTCTGCAACAAGTTCTTAGACCTCTTCAACTAGTCCCTTGACCTTTGCAATAAGTCCCCACATCTGTAATTAGCCCCCAGAACTCTGCAATGAGTCCTTAGACCACTTCAACTCGTCACCTGACCACTGCAAGAAGTCCCCAGACCCCTGCTACTAGTCCTGACCTCCAGAACTAGTCCCCAGACCTCTACATCTAGTCCTCTCACCTCTACAACTAGTCCCCAGACCTCTGCAAGTAGTCTCTGAACATCTACAATTAGTCTCCAGTCCACAGTGTGTGTGTTCTGACCCAAAGTATGTGTTGTGGATCCTGTCCCGCTGCGTCCTCCTTGTTCCAGAGCATTCAGTCTCGTCCGAACGTTCTCCAGCGCTCCTCTCAGGTTCTCCACCTCATCTCTGAGCACGACGAAGAGAACGCAACTCCAGCTCCACCTCCAGGAGCTTCTCTGAGTGGGAGCTCATTAGTTTCTATGGAAGAGACACATGATTGGCCGTCCAGGTTTATGGAAGAGACCAGTGAGTTTAAATTGTGGTTGTTTTAACAGACAGAACAAATTTATCTACTAATCAAATGATGATCTTCTATTCAACAATGTAAACACCTGGAAACTTGGAGTGTCAGCAGGTTATTTTAATAAAATCACAATGATATACTTTATTTTCATACTCATAAATGATTAAGGATTTTTGTACTTTCCAGCCTTTTCTCATAAGCTATGGTTATTTTGTGATGGTTCCAGGTGGAAATTTGTTATTATCAATGTTAAAATAACATGTTTATAATCTTAGAATTATAATTTAACTGTTTCTCGCTCTGAGTAATTCTAGATTAATCTAAAAATTGAATCAGATCACTGATGGTTCTTATCCTGCAGAAAAATACTGTTGTGAATATATGAAATCATTACAGTTTATCTTTTTAAAAAAAAAAAGATAAACTAACAGAATAAATACATTAATCTTTTAGTCAGAGGTCAAAGGTCAAAATGATGTTTATGGACGTTCTCGTAGTTTTGAACTCCGACACCTCTGGTGTTGAAACAAACCTGATTCAAACAGCTGATCCGTGGATTCAGTCTTTTCTTGGCTCGACTGATTAAACTCTGAGACAACCACAACTTCCTCATAATGCGGCTGACAGTTTACCATCAACTGACGTCATTTCAGGGTTTTAATCCTCTGACCAATTTTTCTCATTTTTGTGGAATTTTAACACTTTCGCAGTGTTTCTCAAACTTTGTTCAGTAATCTTTTCCCTTTGGAATATTTTTTTTCTGCTGACCAGCAGAAGTAAAGCCTGTATAAAGAGGTACAACGCAGTGCTGTGTCGTCTGTTTCGGCTCATTGAGGTAAATCCCAATAAAACAGATTCTTCCTGATGATAACAGGGTTTTGTTGGCTCTGTTTTCACTTTCTTTTTCACTTGTTTCTCCGTGTTTTCAGCTGTAACACTGCTGCGTTTCAACCACTAATCCATCTGCTTGACTTTTGTCTGTTATTCAAACAGAAACAGAAACTGTCGACCTGCTCACAGTGAGCATGAATTAATCCTTTATTTACCCAGAAGGTCCCACTGACACACAAAATCTCTTCTTCCTGTGGGCTTTTATGGCAGTTGACAGTTTTTGATTAACAACTGTATTTAAAAAAGGAATGCTGAATATAAAATGTGGTTTTAATCGATATTTACATTTTGCATTGAACTTATAATAGTAGAATTATTTTCAGAACCATGCAGACTGATATTTTTTTAAATGAACATCTCAATAGAATGAGTTTTATATTGCTGTTACCTGCATGGTGGCCAGTTTCTGCTCCATCTGTCGGTTCTTCTCTCTCAGCTCGTCTTTCTCGTTCTCCAGTTCGGACAGACGACTGCTGAGAGCCGGAAGAACTTTATACCTCTCCAACAGCTCACCTTTAACGTCCTCCACCTGCATGAATCGGACACACATCAGTCAAACTCAACCCTCTGCTGTGGTACAGATACTGCTACTAAACGGTTCCTTTTTCAGTTCTTAACTCTCTCTGTAACCACAAAACAATTCATTTCAGTTTTAAAATTTCAGTATCATTATTCATAATAATAGCCAGCAGATATATTTTGTGTTTGTTAGATGTACTGACCACACAAACACTGCAGTGAGTGTCGGCAGTGAATTTTTTTTCTCAGTAGATTCCATGTCAATATGTTCTTACACAGGACCAAGAGGACACACCTGTTTTTATTGGACTTTAGCTCCAGAGGAGGCAGAAGTCCACAAATTCTGTTCTTCAGTACAAATTCAGATACTTAAATAAAAAAGTAAAAAACAAATTCAACTTGTTTAAGACTCTGGAATAACTGAACTTCACCTTTTCTCTGGTCGAGCCTCCGACTGTTGTCGGTTTCAATTTCTTACGTCTTTTCATTGTGATGCATCGTTTTCTTGTTTTCTTGTTACTTTAGTTACTTTAGTTCTTAGTCTTGTTAGGTCTTTTTCAGTTTATGCTGGTTTTAGACTTGTTGCCTTTTTTTTGTCTTACAACATCTTTTACGCTGTTTATTGTCTTTTTAATCTTGTGTCGTGTTTCGTCTCGTCCCGTCTGTCCTGTGTGATAAACTCTGATGGATCCACCAGTGAATCGTCTTTTCTGTCTTATTGTTTCATTCAGGTTGAAATCAGTCTTGATGTTGGAAGGCGGCGCACAATGATGCAAAATAAAAATAATCAATAATTCACCTCAGAGTCATTAAAACTAAAGTAACGACTCTGTTTAGAAAATGTGAGGAGGAGAAAGTTCAGATATTTGTGTCCAGATGTCAGAAAAATAAATACAGATTCCTGAAAACTTGACTTCAGCACAGTAACTAAGTATTTTTACTTGGTTCCCTCCATCAGGTTGCTATGGTTACCTTGTTCTCTAACGTGGAGTTCCTGGTCGCCATCATCCTCAGGTGTTCAGCTGCGAAGGTCGACTCATGTTGCCTCATGTCCTGATTCAAACCCTGAAACACACACAAACACAGTATTTATATCTGTGTGTGTCATATGGGACACACACACACACTGAGAGGAGAGAGAAGAAGAAGACAAAAAACAAGACAAAGAAGAAGAAGAAGAAGAAGAAGACAAAGAACAAGACAAAGAAGAAGAAGAAGAAGAAGAGGAAGAAGAAGAAGAAGAAGTAGAAGAGTTACCTTGAAGGTGCAGCCGTAGCGGTGGAACTGACAGCTCACCTGAGCTTTGGGACAGTCGTGTTGATGACTCGTCAGCTGAAACACAAAACCAATCAATCAATCAGGTTCATCAATACTAACTGCTGTTGTCTTCTGATTGGGCGGTGGAGGACAAAGTGGATTAGTACCTCGCTCCGGGGCAGGGAGGAGAAGGAACAGTGGTTTGGACACGACACCGGGAACGCCGGACACACCGTCTCTTTGTGTTTCTGAAAACAGACACGTTCTTCATCATCATCATCATCGTCATCATATCAAAAACTAATCAAAAACCTAAAAAAAAATCAATATCAGAATATTTTCACCTCGACCTTTCTGCCAGACAGACTTTTCTGACAAGAAACCACTGTTATATCAGACAAATATCACTCTCTACAAACCAACCAGACTCCATTGATGAAATCAGTGATTTTACCTGCAGCAGGAGGAACTGACTGAGTGGCTGATGGGTGACGGTGCTGTTTGTTAACTTGTTTAATCCATCTGGCTGCTCTTTTGTTGCTTTTACACACTGACAGAACAGCAGCATTGTTGTAAATTTCTCATCCATCTTCAGATTTACTGCTGTGTGTTGTCTGTCTTGTTGTTACACCTGTTTTGTCTTTTTACTTACTTCTGTCTAGTTTTATCTTTTTCACCTTGTTACGTCATGTTTCGTCTTGCTTCATCTTTTATGTTGCTTTTTGTCCAGTTATGTCTATTTTGTCTTCTTACTTTTTTCCATCTAGTTTCGTCTTTTTTGTCTGTTACATATTTTTCATCTTGTTACGTCTTTTATGTTATATTTTGTCTAGTTATGTCTTTTTCATTCTTACATCTTTTCCATCTTATTATGTCGTTCACATCTTTTTTCATCTATATGTCTTGTTACACCTTTTTTGTCTTGTTGTGTTTATTTTGTCTTTCAGTCAGTTTAAAAATCAACAGTTACAAAGTTGTTCAGACTCAACAAGATGATAAAAGTATTGCTGGTTGCTAGGTAACAGGCAGAAAAGTTGATAAACAGCATTTATGATTCTAGAAGTTAGATTTGTTTCTTTAATACAAACAGAAAAATCTTTTTTTTCTTTCATGGCAGATTCTATTTTTCATCTTGTTACGTCTTTTCCACTTTCTTATCTTAAGACTTAAGATAAGAAAGTGTCTGTAACACAACCACAGACATCAGGAGCTTGTCTGTCTCAAGCAGCAGCCTCAGAGGCTGACAAGTGAAAACAGCACAAAGTGCCAAAAACTGCAGTTCCTCTAACGTCCACTTGAGGCTCCAAAAGTGACTCAGTCCCCTCAGAGCTCCATATTAAACATTTACAGCCTGATATCAGCACAGTTCTGGTCTCTGCAGATGATTTCATCTTTCATGACGACTGTACATTTCAGACATCTCACCACTTTAAATCATATTAAAGTTTAAAGTTATGCATAATTGAGGGCGTGGCCTCTTTGAGTGACAGGTGGATGCCGTCACAGGTGGCATCTGCTTCATTCAGCCGCCTCAGCTCCACCCACACCCGAGAGCTAGCCGAGTCAGGCGCTGACGAGATGGAGACGGGCGGAGAACACGTGTTTTCTACAGGTGGGTGAGCAGTGATGTCAGCAGTGATGTCATGAAGTACCTGCAGGTCGGTCAGAGGCATCTTGGTCATGCAGAACTCGCAGCTCGTCTCTCTGTGTTTACATTTCCAGCTCAGGTGGTCGGGAATCTCCTTCCTCATCATCCGCTCTTTACATTTACCCAACGGACACGGGACCTCGAAGAACGGACACACGTTCAGGTGGTCCTACAGACAGACAGGTGAGAGACAGGTGAGAGACAGACAGGTGAGACACAGGTGAGAGACAGACAGGTGAGAGACAGACAGGTGAGACACAGGTGAGAGACAGACAGGTGAGAAACAGACAGGTGAGAGACAGGTGAGACACAGACAGGTGAGAGACAGGTGAGAACAGACAGGTGAGACACAGGTGAGAGACAGACAGGTGAGAGCCCAGGAGCAGGTGAGAGACAGACAGGTGAGAAGAACAAGGTGAGACACGGTGAAGACAGCTGAACAGGTGAGAGACAGGTGAGAGACAGAGACAGGTGAGAGACAGACAGGTGAGAGACAGGGTGAGAGACAGTGAACACAGACAGGTGAGAGACAGGTGAGAGACAGACAGGTGAGAGACAGACAGGTGAGACACAGGTGAGAGACAGACAGGTGAGAGACAGGTGAGACACAGACAGGTGAGACACAGGTGAGAGACAGACAGGTGAGAGACAGACAGACAGACAGATGAGAGACAGACTGAGGTGTCCTGGTATGTAGAAACCTGGGAGTCCTTTTTTCTAGAATGGTGGTTACTGGTGGTGTTTGATTAATAAAGGCAGCTCACAGCCAATCAGAGAGCAGACAATGTCACATGTTGTTTTGCTCACAGGTATCTGCTGCAGACTCATCTGCTCCTGACAGCCGTTCGCTTCACTGCGACAGTAAACCTTCAGTGCCATGATCTCCCGATGGCAGCAAACGTCTCGGAAGATCTGAAACACGAAGAACCGATCAATAATCGACCAATAATCGATGATGACAACCTAATATCTGCTGTGATGTCACTTCCTGCCCACCTTGTCTTTGAACAGAGGTTCCATGTCAGCTGGACATACCGGGTTCGAATGACTGCAGGAGGACAGAGGACATGAAGTTACCGAAGACAAACAACGTACGTCCATGTCCTCCACATGTTTGGACATATTTTTCAACATTTGATTTTATAACTGACGTGACTGTGACAGGATTAATTAATCAATTAATTGAGAAAATAATCAACAGATTAATCAACAATGAAAATGATCTTTGGTTGCAGCCCTTAAGTGAAGAGTCTGGGTTTTGGACTATTTGTTGGACAACAGAGGACATTTGAAGACTGTGAAAATTGTGATGAACATTTTTCACAAACTTTTCAACATTTTATAAACTAATTGATTAATTGATTAATTGTGAGAATCACTGGTTGCAGCCCTGCTGCTCTTTAAGCTGAAAGGTGACATAACACACACCTGGAGACCAGTCCACCTGTCTACCTGTCCCCGTGCGTGGCTCACCTGAGGATGTCGTTGATGCAGCTCTGACAGAAGCGGTGTCCACACTCGGTCTGGCGGGGCTGACACAGGACCAGCCTGCAGGCCTCGCAGCAGTATTTGGCTTCTGGAGTTTCTACGAAGTGATCTCTGAATCCTCCGTGAAGAGGCAGGAAACCTGCAGGGACACCTGGACACAGAGACACACCTGAGCTCAGTCAGCCTGGACACAGAGAGTCTCATCACAGCAGCATCCGGTGGACGTTTGAGGAACTACAGCTGAGAAATCTGCTGATTGGACCTGAATGTAGCTAATTAATTAATACAACTCTTAGCCAATCACGGCACAGGGCTGGGACCAGCTGATGATTGGTTGTTTACCTTGTGAAGCGGTGGGGTCGCTGGGAGGCCAGGGATTGGCTGGGCGGTGAGAGGGCGGTGTGATGGGTGGGACCACAGAGAGGGGTGTGGCCAGGGAGGGCGCCACCTGCTGGAGGGGAATCTGCACCTCCCTCCCGTCAACACTCCTCCCCGCTGACATGACCTGAGCAGGTAATGAAACAGTTAACCGTCAGCTAATTGATGCCAGTCTGCACATGCTCAGTGGACGCCAGGGGCGTGGCCAAGTTAAACAATACTTAAAAATCACAACTGTGACAACCTGTGACACGTTCAGCACTTCAACTTCAGCTGACATTTGATCTGAATATTTTCACTTCAGAATTAGTTCATAAACTCAAATACATTAAAATAAGAAATGAAAACTTTTTTTTGCAATTTTCACTTGTTTATGAAATTTCATTGCAACAAACCCCTGAAAGCACCACAAAACGCAGCAAAAGTTTTTAGAGTCAATTAATTTAATAATCAATCAGTCATTTCAGCTCTAGTGTACTCTGAGGGGTGGAAGCAACTAAAGTGACAACATCAGGAAAAAAAAAAATCACAATATTTTTGACCAAACACCCTGATATAGTGACAATACTGCAGGGATTACTGTGACAAAATATTAACACAATGAGATTATTCTGATCAATAATCATCAGAAATGTGGATCTAATGACTCAGAGGGTAAGAAGAGAAATAAGAGAACATTCTGAGAGGTTCAGAAGATAAAATCATTTTACTGTAACGCAGCCTTTTAAACCAGGAGAAGACGACACTGATGATAAATCACAACATGACCACAAACTAGTCTCACATCACCAAACCATATAATACTGATTCTTAATGACTTAAATAAAACAAAATAAAAATAAACATGAAGAGAACAGAATCAGCAGCTGCTGTGTTGTGATTGGTTCATGTGTGAGTCAGGAGGCGGAGCTCTGATAAGGAGGCCCAGTTCAGTTCAGACACCATCTGAGGTGGAGGTGAGCGGTGACGACGGAGCCTTAGAAGGGACACGATCTGCACCCGGCACAGATTTATATCTCTAACATGTTCCCAGACATAGGTCTCACCTGTGACAGGTACAGACTGTCTCCTGCCTCGTCAGTCTGTCTGTGTCTTAATCTGCACGATTTCTGGACTTCAGTCTTTAAACACTGTCAGATCTTTTCAAAACCAGAGAACAATAATAATCTCTGCGGAATTAATCTCAAAATAACTAAATGTGTCACTTTGTTAGTTCAGAGACGGATCGTCCTCATCCTGAGGACATGAGACACACAATTCAGACAAGTTTGAGAAGATTCAGAGACCATTTATTGATTAAATTAGGGACAAACTTTAACCCCCCCACCTTCCAAAATATAACTGAAAATTAAGATAATGAATTATCATCTGGTGTGGACTTTGGGCCCTCAGACAGAGAGCAGACTGAGCGTTTTTGTTTTTAACGTGTCCACCTATTTTACTTTATGATCATTATTATTATTATTACTTTCTCTCTTTTATCCTCGTTTGTTTTCTTATCGTTTTGTTAAATGGTTGTTCAATAAAAATATGAGTTTAAAATCCTGCTGAGAACATTTTATCATTTGATTTCAGACCTCAATTAAAGTTAAAAAAAATAAAAAAAAATCTTGGAGGGAAAAACAGCAGAAGCAGCTGAAGTTTCTTTATGTTGATGCAGAAGAAAACTGAAGTAAGCAAAACACAAAGAGATGTGACCTTTGACCTTTATCATGACCACACAGAATCAGCTGTTCTACACACACACACTCACACACACACACGAAACAGAAACACACATCACTTCCTGTCATGGCTCAGCTGTGGGGATGCTAGGGGCTTTTCCATCGCCTGCATCATTAACACACAGACACACACACACACACACACACACACACACACACAGACACAGACACAGACACACACACACACACACACACACACACACACACACACACACACACACACACTCTCTCTCTCTCTCTCTTCCTATGTGTGACATCACCACGGACTCTGATTTACTGACCAGACTTCAAAATAAAAGCCCTGAAGGCTTCACTGAGCAGCAGATATGATCCAGTGTATCAGCGGACGTTTGATGTTTGATTCATTGATTAATTAATCTTGTCACAATCTTGTCAATTGAAAAATAAGTCCAAACGTGTGAAAACAGGCAGAGCACACGGATGGATGTCTCAGTAGAACCCGTCAGCTGATTCTAGATAAAACTCTTGGAATATAAAAAAGTTCTCAGCAGAACCTCCAGGTTGGATTCTTGTTAACACCCTTAGAAAGACAGAAAGGATCTGGACAGAACCTCCAGAGAGGGTTCTAAGTGGAACCATTGCACCATAAAAGGGTTCTCTGCAGAACCTCTCACAGGGGGTTCTAGGTGAAACCTTTCACAGATGGTTCTAGATATAACTCTTTATGTTGGGTTCTAGGTAGAACTCTTTGAAAGGGTTCCAAATGAACTTTTATAAGAAGTTCTAACAGGAACCAAAAATGGTTCTCCCGTGGGGACAAGGTGAAGAACCCTATATGGTTCTAGTTATCATCTTTATTTCTCAGGGTGTCTGTACTGCTGTCAGAGAACGTGGAACATGTTGCTGTGGAGATAAAACTTTGATTGAGGGGCTGTTTGAGAAATGAAACATTGTTAAGATTTATGTCAGTCTGAATATCCATGAATTGGATCGTTAAGTTTATCGATGAATCGATTAAAGGACAGAGCATAACAGTCTGCAGTCTCTCACTACACTGTAAAAAATGTCTTTTTGAGTTTAACCAGCTCATCGTGACAGGATTAATTCACTCATTCATTGTTTTGAGTCATTTTTTCTCTGCTTTCAGCTTCTTGGACGGTGGTGAAGACGTGGATAAAATAAGACGTTCCTTCATTAGTCCCACAACGGGGACATTTTTGACAATTTTCAACAGAAGCTGCTCCAAATGCTCCACATGTTGACACCTAATTAATCAATTAATTGAGATAATAATGGACAGATTAATCAACAATAAAAATAATCGTTAGTTGCAGCCCTTCTTACACTCTGTTTAGAATATTTTCACCTCTTAACCTTTCTGTCAGACAGACTCTTCTGACAGGAAACCACTGTTACATCAGACAAACATCAAATCACTCAGGAGCTGTTGGTCTGCTGCTGCCTCAGTCTAACCCCCTAACTCCTAACTCCTTACCCCCTAGCCCCTTAACTCCTAACCCCTAACTTCTAACCCCTTACCCCCTAACCCAGGGGTCTGCAACCTTTACAATCAAAAGAGCCACTTTTAGCCAAAACAAGAAAAAACAAATCTGTCTGGAGCCGCAACAATTAAATTCTCTCTTTTCCCTGAACACTTTTCTTCTTTCTTGATTTGGCGTCTATAGTGAGCTTATGGAGAGTCCCCCAAGCAAAGGCACCGAGCCATAAACATGGCCTATGACCTATGATGTATATACATACATATGTATATATATATATATATTATAATATATATATATATATATATATATAATAATATTATATATATTATTATATAGTGCCTGAAAATTAAATGGTTTTAACTGAAAATATAAAAATTTAATTTCAACATCATTTACTTTCACTTCAGTGCATTTCAGTCATTTTTTAAAATGCAGTCTCTAAACCTCAAATATATATTTGAGTTTAGTTTTATATTATCTGAAGAAGTATAATAATCTCAACAAAAGATTAGTATTTGCCAAAACTTTCAAAACCCTAACTTTAAATTTTCTTCTCAACTTTTATGTTTTTACAGTGATTCATTTTTGACAAAGCCACGGTGACACTTGCGAGGGCCTAAAGAGCCACATGCGGCTCCAGAGCCGCAGGTTGCAGACACCCTGCCCTAACTCCTAACCCCCAAAACCCCTAACTCCTAACTCCTAACTCCTAACCCCTAACTCCTAACCTACCCTAACTCCTAACCCCCTAACTCCTAACTCCTAACTCCTAACCCCTAACCCCTAACTCCTAACCCCTAACTCCTAACCCCTAACTCCTAACCCCTAACCCTTAGTGTGTCTGTGTTGTTGTGAGACTTCAGTGTTTTAGATGGTTGGTTCAGATTCACCATCTGTGTGTGTGTGTGTGTGTGTGTGTGTTGTGTGTCTGTGTGTGTGTGTGTGTGTGTGTGTGTCTGTGTGTGTGTGTGTCTGTGTGTGTGTGTCTGTGTGTTGTGTGTCTGTGTGTGTGTGTGTGTCTCTGTTGTGTGTGTGTGTCTGTGTGTGGTGTGTCTCGTGTGTGTGTGTGTGTCTGCGTGTGTGTGTGTGTGTGTCTGCTGTGTGTGTGTGTGTGTGTGTGCGTGTGTGTGTGTGGTGTGTGTCTGCGTGTGTGTGTGTGTCTGTTGTGTGTGTCTGTGTGTGTGTGTTGTCGGTGTGTCTGTGTGTGTGTGTCTGGTGTGTGTGTTGTGTGTCTGTCTGTGTGTGTCTGTGTGTGTGTGTGTCTGTCTGTGTGGAAAATCCCTGTCAGTTCTCTGAACTTCTGCCTCATTTGTTCAAAGTGAAACTTCACCTGATGCAGTTTTCACTTCAGCTCGGACACTCGGACACTCGGACACTCGGACACTCGGACTCGTTATTGGAATCTTCCACAGATGAGATTTTGATTGTTTGGTACAAAAATAAATAAATCAGTAGTTTTTTTTGGTCGATTTGGTCGGTTTGAAGTGTACAGGGATGTGATGACATCACATCCCTGTACACTTCAAACCCAGTAACACACAGACAGAAATTGGTGCATCCCAAAGATCGCACACCACATACACAGAAAAGCAATCTGGTGTATGCTGTACAATGCAACGAGGATTGCAAGGATTTATACATTGGTGAAACCAAACAACCACTAAACAGACGCATGGCTCAACACAGGAGACCTAACTCCTCAGGTCTAGACTCAGATGTCTATCTACACCTTAAGGAGAAGGCACACTCCTTTGAAGACAGCAACGTCCACATTCTAGACAGAGAGGACAGATGGTTTGAGAGAGGGAGTTAAGGAAGCCATCTACGTCAAAATGAAGAAACCCACTCTAAACAGAGGAGGAGGCCTAAGACACAACCTCTCTCCTATTTACAATGCTGTTATTTCATCTTTGCCCAGGAAATTCAACAACTTGACCTCCAAAAACAACAACGTTTCACATTCATGTAACTCTAACGACTGTGGTCCACAGTCCTTTGTCTCTAACGACTGACACTCATACCTGGTTTCGGGTCACACCCAGTGATCAACGACTCCAAACGACTGTTGTCAATCTGATTGGAGCACTCATGAATTTGAACACGTCTACAGAGGTTAAATACCTGGGGTTCCCACCATTTAGTTAGACTAGCTCTGACTAGTCTGACAGGCATGAACTGATGAAGCTTCTTGGATGAGAAGCGAAACGTCTTCAATAAGACTTTTAAACAAGTCCAGCTGCTTTTGATTTAATCTTTTCCTGAGATTACAATGACCTGGATGAATGAGAACATTCACGGACTTCCATTGTGTGGACCTTGGGTTTCACCTGGGGGGGGGGGGGGGGGGTGTGTGAATGAGAGTCGTTAAGGTCCCTGCCACCGTGTGACTTGTTGCAGTCACATGATTTCAGGTGTGTATCCAACTGCCTACTATTTTGGCCAGGGAAGGTTTGAGAGAGGAGTAAAAGAAGCCATCTTTGTTAACCTGGAAAGGCCATCTCTCAACAGAGCAGGAGGTCTAAGACATAATTTATCTGCCACATACAATGCAGTTTTAAGATCACTCCCCAGACAGTTGGATACACACCTGAAATCATGTGACTCCAACAAGTCACATGGTGGCAGGGACCTTAACGACTCTCATTCACACCTCCCCCCAGGTGAAACCCAAGGTCCACACAATGGAAGGGTGGGCACAGGAGACACATGCCCCTCTAGGTGTTAACGACCACACAGAGGTTTAAATACCTGAACTCCCAAACCAGTCAGTCAGAACTGAAGAAGCCTCTTGGATGAGAAACGTCTTCAACAACTCTATCAAGTCCAGTTGTTTGGTGGAAATGTTCATTTCTGCATCACAATGTTCATTTTTACTGAGAAAATAAAATAATGATGATGTGACATTTGTTGGCTTCTTTCACCTGGAGAACAAGATTTTTTTTCAAAATCTTTAGAACATTGTGATCTGGTTCCGATTCTGGTTCTGCAATTTCAATACTGCACTTGGCCATAATGCGATTTTGATAATATTGTGATTAATTGTACAGCCCTGAGTAAAACAAAATACAAACTAATAAAAATAATTGATGAGATTAATCAGAATTTGAGCGAATCACAGTTCAGTCTGCTGCAGAGATCAAATCACAGCAGCTGTAATATTTGTTCAAGGAGAAATGTTTATCAGAAAATCATTTTAAATGAAATATTGTGGTGCTGCAGAGGCCGACACATCATTCAGTGATTCCCAAACACTGGCTCGTGACCCACTGGAGGGTCACAGGAGATTTTATTTGGGTCACCAAATAAATAAAAGACTGTGGAAGAAATTCTGAAAAACTTAAGATTTATATCTGCAGTACACCTTTTATTAATGTATTTAAAATGTGTGTATTGTTTGACCAATGACACAAAAATAAGAGCTTATTAATTCCACCTAAAATCACTAATTTAGCCAAATTTATGACGTCAACTAAAATGTTCTGCACTTTAAAAAAAAACTCTGAATTTGAGGGAATCTTACTTTCATTTTGATTTTTGAGAACTCTTAAGCTTTTTTTTAAAAAATTACCAACTTTTAAAGTTTTGTTGAGATATTTTTTTTTCTTCTTTAGATAAACTTGAACCTTTGAATTTTAGAAACCATAAAAAATTATATTATAAAAGTTAGAGAGTAAACTTGTTAAAGTGAAAGTAAATAACAGTGAATATTTAACTGACAAGATTGTGACAGGATTAATCAATCAATTCATTGTTTTGAGTCGTTTTTGAATTAAATAAAAGTCCAAATTCTCTGATTTCAGTTTCTTAAATGTAAATGAAAAAGTTAAGGAGACTCTGCTCTCGACTTCAGAAAATATCTTTGTTTAGTTCAGATAAAACAGCAAAATCACTTCAATTTGTTTTTCAAAGAAAATGAGAATAATGATGTAAAACGTGTCCTTTTGCAAATCATATCTCAACATCAGTCACAGTTATTTTCTTCAGACTCGTTCAGTTTCCCCTCTGATACATGATGTGCAGATGAAGAAAAGGAATAAAGTTCCATATTCTTGTTCTCACAATACTCAGCATGTCACAAACCTCTGCTCCTGTTATTTATCATTATTAAAAATACCAGTTTACAGTTTGAGAGATTCATCAGAATCATAAATATCATCAGTCCTGTGAGGATCAAAGTGTTTCTGCTGTGAGTCTGATTCACTTTAACATCAGTGTCTCCATCAGATCTGTCAACACAGTCTCCTCACAGACAGCTGACTCCACGTGGTTTATAAAAACTCTTCACAAATGATTAGTTATCCTCAATTCACTTAACTCACATTTGTAAGTTGAATCAACTCTAAATTATTTACAGTGCACGTTAACAGTTTTGTGTTTGTGTTGAACACCTGAACATGAATGATTATTACAGACGTCCGTGTCCACCTGTTTTCATGTTTGGACCTATTTTCCAACCAGTGACAAGAATTTTTCCACTGATCAATCAGCTGTTTGATAAAATGTCAGAAAATATTGATCAGCTACTAATTAGTAAAACTTACACAGGAGAAAGTAAGAAGTGACTTTGGGCAGATTTCTGACCAAAGGTCCCAACAAGACGAGAGGACACAAAACAATGCTGAACTCTACTTGGACACTTGGACACTCGATCACTCAGACACTCGAACACTCGGGCATTCAAACATCTGAACACTCGGACGCGGACCTGTGACATCAAATGTGTGACATCATCAGGAGACGTTTTAAAGAGGTCAGACTGAAGGGTTAGAATAACAGAGAACCTTCACGTTCTGCAGGGGAACATGTTCTGTTCCTCAGTAACATATCTTTAATGTGTTCCTCCTGCTGAAAAGCCTTTTTGTCCCTCCAACAGACCCGTAGTTTGACTGAGCAGTTACTGATGTAACCTGAGCTCTCTGAGGTGATTTTATTGTTCTCTAATCACTGATCAATTATTTTGACAGACGCCGTCTCACGATGGCAGCGAGCTGACAGACGTGTTCAGAGATTCTTTTTTCTTTCTGTTTTTAAGATTGTGTTCAAACTATCGTCATGACATCAGCGTTTAATGATCCGCTATCAAACACGAAAACATAATAATACAAAAATAACAAGATCATTCAAAATAAAACGGCCACTTTCTCATCCACGCATTCAGGGTGGAAGAAAATATTGATCCAGTTGATTATGGAGATATTATGTTTCCTGATACTGAATCAATTTTTCTTTCAATCTCAGTGATCAAAGATAAAAGGAAGGATCAGAAAAAAACCCTGGACAGAGACAGAGGAGACATGTTGACATGCTGGCTGATACATGAACTGATGTTTCTTTGACTGTGCTGCGATACGACAGGAGGCTCTCTGAAACTATAAACCTCATTACAGAATATTTAAGTGAAATATTATTTAACATGTTCAATCATTTAATCACAGAAATAAACACTGAGAACATCAGTACTGATGATGAATATTTTAATACTGCAGATGTCAGTCTGGGGCAAGAAGCAGCTTCTCAGAGCTGCAATGATTAACTGATTATTAATTGATTAGTGAATTAATCACCAATTATTCTGACAATCAATTCATTGTTTTGAATTATTTTTTAATTTAAAAAAAGTCTAAATTCTCTGATTTCAGCTTCTTAAATGTGAATATTTTCTGGTTTCTTTACTCTCTGACAGGAAACCGAACATCAAACAACTGATTGATTAGTGGAAAATTATTAGCAGATTGATCACTGGTTGAAAAAAAAGGTCCAAACATGTGAGAACAGGTGGAGGACACGGACGTACGTCCTCCACCTGTTCTCACATGTTTGGACCTTTTTTTCAGTTGACAGGATTGTTTGTTGTCTTTTTAATTGTTGCATCTTTTTGCATCTTTTATGTTGTTTTTTTTCATCTCGCTGCGTCTTTTTTGTTGTTGTTTTTCTTGTCACACCGTTTTTTGCGCATGAAGACGTCTTTGTCGTCTTCTGTCTTTTTTGTTGTTTCTCGTCTTGTTCCATCTTTTTCTTCTTGTTTACGTTGTTTTTGGTTTTTATATTTTAAACTGACATGGTCGTGACAGGATTGATGGATAAAATAAGACATTTGATGACGTCATCTTGAGAAACACAGATTGACATTTTATGGATCAAACAACTAAGTGAGAAACGACTCAGCAGATTAATTGATTAAGTGATTATAGATCCACTGGTGGTCTACTTTTAGATAATAAAGACTAATAAATACTAAATAATAATTCCAGAGTGTCTCTCTCAGTCAGTGTAAAACACAAACAGTAACACTTTGATCAAAAAGATTAAAATAATCAAATAATCAAAAATCAAAGTCTGTTTTTCTGTTTCAGGTCAAACTGAATCTTTCATTTACTTTCACTCTGAGTTTGATTATTCAGGTCTTGTCTGTGTGTGTCTGTGTGTGTGTCTGTGTGTGGTGTGTGAGTGTGTGTGTGTCAGATTTAACAACCACTTCTATCACATTTAACTCTTTGATTCTTCAGTTATTGATCCGTTATTGGTGATCGATTTCTCTGAATCTCTGATGTAAACACACTGATGCTAACATACTGTTAGCATCTTTAGCTTCTCTGCTGTTTGTCCCACACACACACACACACACACACACACACACACAGCTAGCTGTAGCATCTGTTGTAATTCCCTCCACACACACTCAGCTAACATGTTCTCCTGATGTTCTCCTGGTGTTCTGCTCGGGTTCTGTGGACTCACATGAATCTGCTCTCAGGCCACAGCTCGGCTCCTGTCTCCTGTCTCCTGTCTCCTGTCTCCTGGTGTCCTCCTGCTGTCGGTCTGTCTCCTGTCCGGGATTCAAACCGTCCTCCCGCCGCTGCCTCGGAGCCTCCGGGCCTCAGGTGGACTCCTCATGGTCCGGGTTCAGGTTCTGTGTTCTCCGGGTTCTCCGGGTTCTGTGTGTGTGTGAGAGAGAGAGACAGAAGTGACTGGGATCCAGTTCAGAGATCCAGCGGGGACAACTGGGCTGATCACACTGGAAACCCCCTCCGCTGCTTCCGCCCAGGAAATCCCCCAGCTGCCCGGAGACAGGAGCGGCCACAGGGGGCGCTGTGACGCACGCAGGCACGCTGCTCCGGGCTGCGGCACAAGGAATGGGGCGGGGTCTGGTGTGGGCGGGGCTGAACGTCTGTGGGAGGGGCGGGGCCTATGTTAGCCTATTAAAATGAATAACACCATCTGCTGGACGAGTGAAGGAAACACAACATACGAATCTGGATTCAACTGATACACACTTATATTGAAACTTCACAGTAATTAAATATAAATAAATAAAAATATTTAAAATGAAATACAAATATTTTAAATAAACATTTTTATTAAGAAGTACAAGATATACATTTGTACTAAATATAAGAATTATATATAAACAGTTTTCCGCTGATTAAATGCATAAATATATTTTGAATTAACTTGTTATTATCTATTTTTAGATATACTTTGTTTTATTTAACATGTGTAATGTGGTACTACTACACACAGCAACAGAGTTCACTGATATTCTTTTAAGTCTAATTATATAAATTGACTTTAAAGGCACTCCTTAAGAATAGAAGAAAAAGGTTTTTAAGTCATTCTTAAATGTCACAAACTTCATGTTGATATCTGGGTTCTCAAACATTTTTAATGTTAATAACTGGGTTCTTAACCATTTTTAGTGCTGATATCCGAGATCTTAACCATTCTTATGGTCATATGTTTGTGCGTTCCACCTGTTCTCACATGTTCTTCTGCTGCAGCACATTGCCTTTTATATTTAAAATTTTATTAGAATATTAATATTAGCAGCTTCAGATGCTAAAAATCATCCCAAACCATTGAAATAATTAGATTTTAAAAGTTACTTGGAACATCACGTGTACCATAATATAATAATAAATGTTATTAATTATTATTATTATTCTGTTTTTTAAAGTTTAAGTGATCAGATCAAATGGACGTTTCCCCAAATATCTGTAGAACTATAACTAGTTTAGAACTGTTTTGACTCGACAACAAGAAAACTTTAGTTTTTCTTCTCAGGGAAGAATTGGTGCTTTCAAAAAATATTAACAAATAAGATTTTTGATCAATAATCATCAGTAATGACTCAGTGGGTAAAGACAAAGCGGCTAGAACAGGAAATGATGTCACTTTACTCTAACATTCTTCTCTTGTCTGCTAAATATTAGCATATTAGCATGCTGATGCTAGTATTTAGCATCACGGAGCAGCTAGCATGACCGTTGGATGTTTACTATTGTGACTCAGATATGAAAGGAAACTTGTTTAAAATGAATTATTGAAATGAGTTTTTTGTGTATTAAAATTTAAAAAGAGCTCAGATGTTTCTGACTAATATCTGAATTAAAGTTTGTTTGATAAAAGTAGCTTCAGTTTCAAAGAAAATGAAATCAAACATTGAAATAAGACTGATTCCTGTCAGCGCTGTGAAACACCTGATTTACACATGAAGTAACTTTGTTTCCTGTTGTTTCTGTTTCCTCGTCTTTGTTTTGATTATATTAAATATTTCATTTAATGTTTAAACGTTCAGAAACCAACAAACAAGTTTGAAAAAAGAGATGAAACTGACAAAGAGAGAAATTGATTTATTGATGAACTTTGGTTTTATTGTTACTCCGCAAAAAGATCATAAAATTCCTATAACAGGATGATGTCATCAGGAAGGACAGGACACGCCTCCTACATGAGTGACATCATCCAACGTGGCTGCTTCAATTCACCCCCCAAAACAAGCTCCTCCACGCACACACACGGAAAGAGGGAAGAAAAATGATTAGAAACAGAAAATATCGTTCAAAGAGAAATCAGAAAAAAAGACAAAAACAGGTCCCATCCACTCTTTGATTGACAGGTCAGGTCTGATTTCTGATTGGTCCAAAGAGAGCAGTGATGACAGACAAAACACAAACCTCATACCTGATCAATTAAGTCCAACAGACTAACTGATAAACTGAGAAAATAAAATAAAATAAATTGCATGATAAAAGCAGAGGGGCGGGGTCAAAGGTCAGAGGTCAAACAGTCTCAGGAGGCCTGAGGCTTCTGGGAGTCCACCGAGAGGACGAGCCCTGCAGCAGAGAGCACAAACACAGCAGAGTCACAGTAGAGTCAGAAGATTCACAGCAGAGTCACAGTAGATTCACAGCAGAACTGACATGAAAACTTGTCCTCACCTCCTTCGTCTCCTTAGCAGTGGCCTCCTCCTCCTCAGCAGGACACACCTCCATCTTGTCCTCCTCTCCTCCTCCCCTGTCTCCCGCCTCCATCCCATGTTCCGCCTCCCACTCTTGAAGAACCTCGTCCAGGTTAAACCTCCGTCTGTAGTTCACCAGGAAGTTCTTCACCTGAACCACTGACTTGTTACCAATCACGTCTGAGATCGCCTGGAAGTCCCGCCCATACTTCCTGATGGCTGCATGTCATTGGACAAAAGGAAGAGTCACTGATTGATAGGTTTCATTAAAGTAATCAAGGTTGAATTCAGGTGTTTGTCAGATCACCTGGTTACAGGTAGTTCAGGTGTTACCTTGTACAGCGAGCAGCTGCTCCTCTGTTGTCCAACGAGTGTTAAACTTCTGAGTGACCTGAAACAAAACACAGCAACACTGAGACACAAAGATCAGCAACTACAGCAACATCAACAGACAACAACAGACAACCAGCAGCCACAGACAGTCATGTTTTCCTACAGGTGGTCACTATGTTGCTGCATGATGCTGTGTTGCCATGGTTACCTCAGGCTGCCTGAACTCGTCGACTCCTGAACTAATTTTCTCCTTCAGACAGCTGTTTGACTGTTTGATGGTCTGAATCTGAAACACAGAGGGAGAGACAGGTGAGAAGAGAGACAGGTGATCACACAGACAGACAGACAGACAGACAGACAGACAGACCTGTCTCTTGATGGAGACCAGCTGACAGTCCAGCTGTCTGATGAATCCCTGAGGAGACGAAGACGAGAGCGAGATGACGTCCTCCTGATTCAAAAACATTCCTTTGGGAGGACGTTTCTTCAACCGCTGAGACGCCTTACTACCTGTCTACAGGTACACAGAGAGAGACAGGTCAGAGACAGACAGGTACACAGACACAGACAGGTCAGAGATAGACAGGTACAGAGAGAGAAAGACAGGTCAGAGACAGACAGGTACACAGACAGACAGGTCAGAGACAGACAGGTACACAGAGAGAGACAGGTCAGAGACAGAGAGGTACAACAGACACAGACAGGTCGGAGACAGACAGGTACACAGAGAGAGACAGGTCAGAGACAGACAGGTACACAGACACAGACAGGTCAGAGACAGACAGGTACACAGAGAGAGACAGGTCAGAGACAGACAGGTACACAGACACAGACAGGTCAGAGACAGACAGGTACACAGAGAGAGACAGGTCAGAGATAGACAGGTACAGAGAGAGAAAGACAGGTCAGAGACAGACAGGTACACAGACAGACAGGTCAGAGACAGACAGGTACACAGAGAGAGACAGGTCAGAGAAGACAGTACGCACAGGTACGACAGTACACGGACACAGACAGGTCAGAGACAGACAGGTACACGGACACAGACAGGTCAGAGACAGAGAGGTACACAGACACAGACAGGTCAGAGACAGACAGGTACACAGACACAGACAGGTCAGAGACAGACAGGTACACAGAGAGAGACAGGTCAGAGACAGACAGGTACACAGACACAGACAGGTCAGAGACAGACAGGTACACAGAGAGAGACAGGTCAGAGACAGACAAGTACACGGACAGACAGGTCAGAGACAGACAGGTACAGAGAAAGAGAGACAGGTCAGAGACAGACAGGTACACAGAGAGAGACAGGTCAGAGACAGACAGGTACACAGACAGAGACAGGTCAGAGACAGACAGGTACACAGACACAGACAGGTCAGAGACAGACAGGTATGATACAGGTGTTCAGGTGTTGATCATGTGTTGTTACCTTCAGTCCAGTAGCTGGTTTGACGTCTGGCCTCTCTGATCCAGAACTCACCTGAAACAAAACCAGTCAGTCAGACAGAAACAGACAGTAAACGATGAACAGTCAGTAAACAACAAACAGTCAGTAAACAACAAACAGCCAGTAAACAATAAACAGTCAGTAAACAGTCAATAAACACAAGTTTACCTCCTTCTTGTCGTCTTTATTTGGGTCAAACTCTGAGTCACTGGAAGGATTGACGTTTCCGTCTTCAGCTTCATCGTCACTGAAACAGAGTTGAAATGATACCTTAGAATCCCCCAATCACATCACAGGACTTGATTTACAGAGTTCACCTGTAGTGTTACCTGTCTTGTTGTGTTACCTGTCTTGTTGTATAACTGGTCTTGTTGTGTTACCTGTCTTGTTGTGTAACTGGTCTTGTTGTGTAACTGGTCTTGTTGTGTTACCTGTCTTGTTACCTGTGCAGTTTGCAGCTCACCTGTCACCTCTCTCTCTCTTGTGTTTTCGTGTCTGACGGTCCATCAGACTCGTTTTACTGCGAGTTTTCTTCCAGGAGTAATAAAAACCGAACCAGACTGGCCATCGACTTATCTGGTAACTACAGACAGAGAGACAGACATTATACAGCAGAATATATACTCTGTACTGCTCACAGCATCTGTACTGGACACAGTGTCTGTACTGGACACAGCGTCTGTACTGGTCCCAGTGTCTGTACTGGTCACATCGTCTGTACTGGTCACATCGTCTGTACTGGACACAGCGTCTGTACTGGTCACAGTGTCTGTACTGGTCACATCGTCTGTACTGGTCACATCGTCTGTACTGATCACAGCGTCTGTATTGATCACAGCGTCTGTACTGGACACAGCATCTGTACTGCTCACATCGTCTGTACTGCTCACATTGTCTGTACTGCTCACAGTGTCTGTACTGGACACAGCATCTGTACTGCTCACATCGTCTGTACTGCTCACAGCGTCTGTACTGGACACAGCATCTGTACTGCTCACATCGTCTGTACTGCTCACAGCGTCTGTACTGGTCCCAGTGCCTGTACTGCTCACAGCGTCCGTACTGGTCACATCGTCTGTACTGGACACAGCGTCTGTACTGGTCACAGTGTCTGTACTGGTCACATCGTCTGTACTGGTCACATCGTCTGTACTGATCACAGCGTCTGTATTGATGACAGCGTCTGTACTGGACACAGCATCTGTACTGCTCACATCGTCTGTACTGCTCACAGTGTCTGTACTGCTCACAGCATCTGTACTGATCACAGCGTCTGTACTGGTCACAGCATCTGTACTGGTCTCATTGTCTGAACTGCTCCCAGTGTCTGTACTGGTCCCAGAGTCTGTACTGCTCAAACCAGGCGTCCCGCACTGCTCACAGTGTCTGTACTGGGCTCAGTGTCTGTAACTGGTCTCAGTGTCTGTACTGCTCACAGCATCTGTACTGGACACAGCGTCTGTACTGGTCCCAGCGTCTGTACTGCTCACATCTTCTGTACTGGTCACAGTGTCTGTACTGATCACAGCGTCTGTACTGGTCCCAGCGTCTGTACTGCTCACATCTTCTGTACTGGTCACAGTGTCTGTACTGATCACAGCGTCTGTACTGGTCCCAGTGTCTGTACTGCTCACATCATCTGTACTGGTCACAGTGTCTGTACTGATCACAGCATCTGTACAGGTCACAGTGTCTGTACTGATCACAGCGTCTGTACTGGTCCCAGTGTCCCGTACTGCTCACATAATCTGTACTGGTCACAGTGTCTGTACTGATCACAGCATCTGTACAGGTCACAGTGTCTGTACTGGTCACATCGTCTATACTGGTCCCAGTGTCTGTACTGGTCTCAGTGTCTGAACTGGTCTCAGTATCTGTACTGATCACATCATCTGTACTGCTCACATCATCTGTACTGGTCACAGTGTCTGTACTGATCACAGCAATCTGTACTGGACACAGCGTCTGTACTGGTCCCAGCGTCTGTACTGCTCACATCTTCTGTACTGGTCACAGTGTCTGTACTGATCACAGCGTCTGTACTGGTCCCAGCGTCTGTACTGCTCACATCATCTGTACTGGTCACAGTGTCTGTACTGATCACAGCGTCTGTACTGGTCCCAGTGTCTGTACTGCTCACATAATCTGTACTGGTCACAGTGTCTGTACTGATCACAGCATCTGTACAGGTCACAGTGTCTGTACTGGTCACATCGTCTATACTGGTCCCAGTGTCTGTACTGGTCTCAGTGTCTGAACTGGTCTCAGTATCTGTACTGATCACATCATCTGTACTGCTCACATCATCTGTACTGGTCACAGTGTCTGTACTGATCACAGCATCTGTACTGGACACAGCGTCTGTACTGGTCCCAGCGTCTGTACTGCTCACATCTTCTGTACTGGTCACAGTGTCTGTACTGATCACAGCGTCTGTACTGGTCCCAGCGTCTGTACTGCTCACATCATCTGTACTGGTCACAGTGTCTGTACTGATCACAGCGTCTGTACTGGTCCCAGCGTCTGTACTGCTCACATCATCTGTACTGGTCACAGTGGGCTGTACTGATCACAGCATCTGTACAGGTCACAGTGTCTGTACTGGTCACATCGTCTATACTGGTCCCAGTGTCTGTACTGGTCTCAGTGTCTGAACTGGTCTCAGTATCTGTACTGATCACAGCATCTGTACTGGTCACAGTGTCTGTACTGATCACAGCATCTGTACTGGTCACAGCGTCTGTACTGGACACAGTGTCTGTACTGGTCACATCGTCTGTACTGGTCACAGTGTCTGTACTGGTCACATCGTCTGTACTGGTCACATTGTCTGTACTGATCACAGCGTCTGTATTGATCACAGCGTCTGTATGGACACAGCATCTGTACTGCTCACATCGTCTGTGCTGCTCACAGTGTCTGTACTGCTCACAGCGCTGTACTGATCACAGCGTCTGTACTGGTCACAGCATCTGTACTGGTCTCATTGTCTGAACTGCTCCCAGCGTCTGTACTGGTCCCCAGTGTCTGTACTGCTCACAGCGTCTGTACTGGTCCCAGCGTCTGTACTGCTCACATCTTCTGTACTGGTCACAGTGTCTGTACTGATCACAGCGTCTGTACTGGTCCCAGCGTCTGTACTGCTCACATCGTCTGTACTGGTCACAGTGTCTGTACTGATCACAGCATCTGTACTGGTCACAGTGTCTGTACTGGTCACATCGTCTGTACTGGTCACAGTGTCCTGTACTGGTCACATCGTCTGTACTGGTCACATTGTCTGTACTGGTCACATCGTCTGTACTGGTCACATTGTCTGTACTGATCACAGCGTCTGTATTGATCACAGCGTCTGTACTGCACACAGCGTCTGTACTGCTCACATCGTCTGTGCTGCTCACAGTGTCTGTACTGCTCACAGCGTCTGTACTGATCACAGCGTCTGTACTGGTCACAGCATCTGTACTGGTCTCATTGTCTGAACTGCTCCAGCGTCTGTACTGGTCCCAGTGTCTGTACTGCTCACAGCGTCTGTACTGGTCCCAGCGTCTGTACTGCTCACATCTTCTGTACTGGTCACAGTGTCTGTACTGATCACAGCGTCTGTACTGGTCCCAGCGTCTGTACTGCTCACTCATCTGTACTGGTCACAGTGTCTGTACTGATCACAGCATCTGTACAGGTCACAGTGTCTGTACTGGTCACATCATCTATACTGGTCCCAGTGTCTGTACTGGTCTCAGTGTCTGAACTGGTCTCAGTATCTGTACTGATCACATCATCTGTACTGGTCCCAGTGTCTGTACTGCTCACATCATCTGTACTGGTCACAGTGTCTGTACTTATCACAGCATCTGTACTGGTCACAGTGCCTGTACTGGTCACAGTGTCTGTACTGGTCTCAGTGTCTGAACTGGTCTCGGTGTTTGTACTGGTCTCAGTGTCTGTACTGCTCACATCATCTGTACTGGTCCACAGTGTCTGTACTGCTCACAGAGTCTGTACTGGTCCCAGTGTCTGTACTGCTCACATCATCTGTACTGGTCCCAGTGTCTGTACTGGTCACAGCGTCTGTACTGATCCCAGTGTGTGTACTGGTCTCAGTGTCTGAACTGCTCACAGCGTCTGTACTGGTCCCAGTGTCTGTACTGGTCTCAGTGTCTGAACTGCTCTCAGTGTCTGTACTGGTCCCAGTGTCTGTACTGGTCTCAGTGTCTGAACTGGTCTCAGTGGTCTGTACTGGTCCCAGGGTCTGTACTGCTCACAGCGTCTGTACTGGTCCCAGTGTCTGTACTGGTCTCAGTGTCTGTACTGGTCTCAGTGTCTGTACTGGTCCCAGTGTCTGTACTGGTCCCCAGTGTCTGAACTGCTCTCAGTGTCTGTACTGGTCCCAGTGTCTGTACTGGTCTCAGTGTCTGAACTGGTCTCAGTGTCTGTACTGGTCCCAGTGTCTGTACTGCTCACAGCGTCTTTTACTGGTCCCAGTGTCTGTACTGGTCTCAGTGTCTGAACTGGTCTCAGTGTCTGTTACTGGTCTCAGTGTCTGTACTGGTCTCAGTGCCCTTTTATTTGGTCTCAGTGCTGTAAATGACTGGTTTTAGTGGTTCCATACCATCTCCCTGGATGCGATGGGAAGCTCTTGCCGTGGAAACTGAAGGCCTTTCCCGGAACAGGACTCTGTCCTCCACCGTCCACTCGTCAGGAAACGGAGTGAAGTTTGGCAATCTGCCAGAGATTTCTCAATGTTTGTGTTTGTGCCAGAAGAGCATCCCCAGAGCCTGGAGACAGACACACAGACTGTCAGAAAAAAGGGACAGATCTCATCAGTATGTACGACCTCAAGGATCAGCGTTTACCTGCTCCATATTGTAGCCATGTTTCTCTTTGGCGTTTGGCGATTACTCGTCCACTGGAAGGGGAAAACACACGGTGAACATCTGAGACAACAAA
>JAWZSL010000003.1:11813879-12098879 GCA_034769285.1 Lutjanus argentimaculatus | reverse complement strand
AATAAAACCCCCCAATCAATCAATTGATTGACAATAATGATGAATCTGAAGAAGAATTTTGACTGTAGCTTATAAATGAGTCAGCAGCTCAAACTTTAAGTGACGTCTGCTGTATGAAAAAACAATGAAATGATAATATAATAAAACACAGCTGTAATAATACAAACTGTCTTTCATACAAGAAGTTACAACAAACACTGAACATTAACTCTTAAAAATCAATAGAGAGACAGATATGAGCTGATATGAAAAAATGTTTTTCTTTTAAAGGCAACAGTCTGCGTGCATATCAATTATTAAATCAATTATTAAATTAATCACCAACTGTTATGACTGATTCATTGGTTTGAGTCATTTTTTTTTAAAGAAAAAGCTTCTTAAATGTGAATATTTTCTGGTTTCTTTCCTCCTCTCTGACAGTAAACTGAAGATCTTTGAGATGTGGACAAAAACAAGACATTTGAGGACGTCATCTTGGACTTTGACAAACTGATCGACTTTTTTTTTTTTAACCATTTTATGAACCTCCAAATCAATTAATAGACAAAATGATCTACACATTAATCAACAATAAAAATAATCAATAGTTGCAGCCCTAACATCGATATCTTGATGTCCAGAGTTTTTTACTCCCTAATATCTTATGTCACATGACTTTAGACTTGACAAAGTCAAAAAACTGGACTTGGACTTGGACTTGAACCTTTTGACTTGAAAACACTCAATACCTTCCCTGAAGTCCAAAGATGAAAAAGTCTGTTATTTAAAAAGTGTGAATCATGAATCAGCTGCTCATCCTCAGCAAGTCCAACGCAGGGGTCTGCAACCTCCTTATGTTTTAATTTTCACTTATCATAACACAGCCCAACTCAGATTCAAAGTTTTGAAAAAGTTTTACCAACTACTGATCTTTAGTTGAGATTATTTACTTTTCTTCTTTAGATAAACGTAAATCTATTTAGAGTTATAGAAACCCCAAAAAAAACTGTGGAACTGTGTTTTTAAAAAATGATTGAGTACATTGAGTGCATTGAAGTGAAAATGAATGATGTTTAAATGACATTTTTATATTTTCACATAAAAATGGGGACAATTTGTAAAATAGATTTTTTTCTAAAACCCAAAGATTCAATTTTTATCTAAAAAGCAAAGTAAATCATTTTGACTAAAGATTATAGGTTGGCAAAACTTTTAAAGGTTTATTTCAAAACTCAAAAAGTTTGAGTTGGGCTCTAAAGCTCAAAAATCTATTGCAGTACGCTGCCTTAAAAGTTTGAATTGTCTCTACTATTTTTTTTTTTACAGTGTAAAGTGATTCTTACATTCTCCAGCTGTAAAAATATGTAGCCTACACACCACATTTTTCAAAAAGTTTTAATATTTTGTCAACTAAAATGTGCCTGCACCTGTGGTGTGCTGCCTTTTCTTGGCGGAGTCTCTATAAATTAGCTATGGATGCCAAATTTAAAAAAAGAAGTCTCAAGGGAAAAGAAAGAATTTAATTTTTGCAGCTTTAGACAGATTTTTTGTTGTCCTTTTCCGGTCAAAAAAAAAAAGCTGCAGACCCCTGAACTAAAGTGACATTACTGATCTCCAGCTGGAAAAAAATGACAACAAAGATCATTTTGTAGAAAAATTACGAGGTGGTCGATTAAAAAATGAACCGCAGGATGAAAAATGTTGAAAATTACAGACAGAGACACAACAACTTCCAACTTCATTCAACATCTAAAGTTTCACAAAAAACGGTGAGTTGAGGTTCTGGTGGTAAAATGACAGAACGTTTGGTGGACAGACATTAGGACTTGTTTAGGACTCAAAACTCAAGTTTAGGACTTGTGACTTGCAAAACAATGACTTGGTCACTTGGTGAAGGTATCCAACACAGGTAACAGATCAATAAACCAGTCACTGTGTGACTTGTGTGTGATCAGCAGCTGTTTTCTGTTTATAATCTCTGAACCCTGAATACTGTGATGTGATTGGTTCTGAAACATTTAAAAGAGGAGGAGGCCTGAGACACAACCTCTCTCCTATTTACAATGCTGTTATTCCATCTTTGCCCAGGAAATATTCAACAACTTGACCTCCAAAAACAACAATGTTTCACATTCATGTAACTCTAACGACTGTGGTCCACAGTCCTTTGTCTCTAACGACTGACACTCATACCTGGTTTCGGGTCACACCCAGTGATCAACGACTCCAAACGACTGTTGTCAATCTGATTGGAGCACTCATGAATTGGAACACGTCCACAGAGGTTAAATACCTGGGGTTCCCACCATTTAGTTAGACTAGCTCTGACTAGTCTGACAGGCATGAACTGATGAAGCTTCTTGGATGAGAAGCGAAACGTCTTCAATAAGACTTTTAAACAAGTCCAGTTGCTTTCGATTTAATCTTTTCCTGAGATTACAATGACCTGGACGAATGAGAACATTCACGGACAACATTTAAAATGTGTGCAGTTACAGCCAGTGAACAGCAGGGGGAGCTCTTCATCATGTTTCATGTTCACTGTTTTTACTCTGACAGCAGATCAGCTGCTGCTGCTGCTGCTGTGATGATGATGATGATGGCTCACTGTAACTGAGACCTTCATCTTTATTGATCAGCTGTATTGAAGTAATGATCAGGTATAATCAGTATATAAACATGTAATAAATGGTTTATAATGCTCTCACTTGGTTTCACACTTTTAAAACAAACGTTCCAAAAAACCATTGTAATCAAGACTTTTCTTACAGCTTCACATATCCACATCTTTCCTTTCATAATAATGTCAGAGTCACTTCATATTTCTCATCCATCAAGACATTTTTTTCTTCTTCAGAAATGGTTAATTAAAGCTGTGACATTTTCTAATTCCAGGAAACCCTCTGCTTCACTGCTTCACAAGCTGAATATTTTGTCCATAATTGACATTAATAGACTTCAAATATGTGAGTTTGTTTACAAAGCTGTTCTTAAGGCTGCTAGCTTGTGTTTCTCAACACAAAACTGCAGGATTTTTTCACCATCTACAATCCATAATTATAGAACTTCATTATCATTGTCTCCATTGTTGATTAATGTCTTGGTCATTTGCTTGATTAATTGATTAATTAATCCTGTCGCAATCTTGTCAGTTGAAAAATAGGTTCAAACATAGGTGCAAACATTTGGTCCATATTTGCACCTATGTTTGGACCTATTTTTCAAGTCATTTGTGTAACAATTAGTTTCATCATTGATCAATCTGTTGATCACTTTCTCCATTAATCAGTTAGTTCTTCACATCTGTGAAGGCCCCATTAATGCTGAAAGGTGTTGAACAGGTTTTGGAGTGACATATGCTGCCATCCTGGACGTCTTTTTCAGAGACATCCCTGCTTATTTCAGGAAGACAAGGCCAAGACACGTGCAAGTGTTCCAACAGCGTGGCTGTTTTGCAAATCAATATTTTTATTTATGTCATTCATCATTCCTATAAAACCAGGTAATCTAGCATCTAGCCTTGAGGCAGGACAGAAGCCAAGCAGGTCCAGAGATTGACCAGGAGGCAGGGCACAAGGACGGCACCTCTGGACCCATGGACAATGGAGTGGATGCCAGTAATGTAGGCGGAGCACCTCTGAAGGATGGGCATGAGGATGACCAGACCGGCGGAGCGGCTCTGGAGGATGATCTGGAGACTGGCAACAAAAACAAGGTTGCTCAGGAGGCTGGTGGTGAAGGCAAAACCCCTCTGGAAGCTGGCGACCAGGCTGAAGCACAGGAAAGTCAGCTGGCGCCGGAAGATTTGGCTGCAGGTCAAGGCAAGCTGCTGGATAAGCCTCTGGAGCCGAGTGCACCAGCTGGGTGTAACGTTACGTCCGACTTAGAACGGAAAGTTACGACCAGTTTAAGGTTAAGACGAGTGCACCAGTTAGACTTAAGCCCTGTGTATGTTCCACCTGGGTGTAACTTTTACGCCTAGTGTGGAGCAGGCGTAAGTTGGAAACTCAGACTTGTATCCACTGTAATATTAATGGAATCATACAACCAGAAAAGAGAAACAAGGATGGCAGCGCGTCTTGTTTACAGGATGATTAAAGAGAGGGCATTCAGAAGAGAACAAGTCATCCATGACAGAACAAATCCGCTCAATATATATTCAGAAAGTGATAAAGATTTCATTTTAGCAGAGAATCACTGTTTGAATTAAAGTGCTCTCCCCTCAGCTGCTGCATCTGTCAGACAGAGACGCGGCGCTGAGTTAAGACCTTCTTTTTTACGTCCAGCTGGTGCACTCGGCTCCTGGTGTCTGGAGTGTGGGTTGGGAGGCTGGCAGCTGGCGACAGGACTGCAGGCGCTGGAGGCCAGTGGTAGAGTAGCAGGTCTAGAGGCCAGCAAAAAGACAACAGGGCTAAGGACTGTTGACTCAGGTTCTGGCACGTGAGCTGGTGGAGCTAGGGAACTGGAGGCTGCTGGAGACCACCCACTGGAGACTGTGACATGGATGCTGGCGGTCACTGCAGCTTAAGAAGAACAGGAGATAAGAGTGGCGTGGACACTGGGCACTGCAGAAGCTCAGGAACAGAAGAGGACTGCAGCTCGAGGACCAGGGACGACTGAAACCCAGCCAAAACAGGAAGAGGTGTCAACCACACCACTGACAGGGAACAAGGAGCAGGTGAGCTAAAGGCTGATGCAGGAAAAGATGTGGTGTTGACTGACCCAGACACTGAGGAGACATCAGATGACTCAGGAGCTGTCTCAATATTGACCAACCTGGGGACTGGAGAGACATCAACTGGTGTACTGGGCAGTGGAACCTCCACCTCGCTGGGCAGTTGAGGCTCTGGTGGCCCTTTTCCATACACAGAGCTGGCCTAAATCGACTCACTTTGACTCAGCCTGTCAGCTCAGCACGGCAGGGGTTTGTATTTCCATGACAACAGGGCTACCCACTTGAAGGTGTGTCTTTCACCTCAAGACGAGCTCGCAAGTTGAGCAGCTTAAACAGTAAAATAATGCAGATACCTGCAAGTATGAACCGTGACAGAGAAACTAGATTTCAAAACATAAAGATTCTGTTAGAAGCTACAAAGATACCTTAAGAAACGTCTTCGTCTCTGCTCTCCTGCTCACACACGAGCTGAGTAACACAACACTCACTTGTTTGAGGCGGAGAAAGGAGGCTCGTCACGGGTTGGCTGCAGCCGGCCAGACGTCACCACAGCCTGCTTGGAGGAGGGTTGGGCTCGCTTTGGCCTCACTCCTGAGTAGGTCCATCTCGGGCGCAGCTCAGCGCAGCTCGGCACGCTGAAAGTGATCATGGAAATGCAATTGGGCACGGAATGGTTGGGCTCAGTGAGGCCAAAAATGCCAGTGGAAAAGGCCCATGGGACGCTGGGCAGCTGAGTCTCTATGACGCTGGGCAGCTGGGAGGCACAACGTCAAATAGAACCACACTTCCTTCTGAAGCGTGAGTTTCCCACAATGTGGCTCAGGACAGGATAAGGAAGGGAGCTGTCCTGTCCTGTTCAGGTACCTGGACAATATGGAGCTTCAACATTGTCTGGAGGCTCACTTCCTTGTGGGAGCTGTCTTGAAAGCCAACCAGGTTCCCTGAAAAGGAGGCACCAAGGGATCTTCGAAGGAGGAATCAGGCAGGAAGCTAGCCAACTTGGTAACAGGGAGTGGCAGGAGGCTAACAGACCGGTGGATAACCAACTCAGGACCAGGTGTGATGAAAACTGGCTCAGGACAGGATCACAAACACATACCTAATCAGCTGGAATGCAGGCTGAATTGAAGGTTGGTTGCTTGCACACTGTGAAGCTGGCAGGGAGCTAGCTGACTGGAAGCTAACAGACAAGGCTGGAGGCTGATGGAGGGTGGATAGGTACTGGGGAACATTGGGAATTAAAACCTCCCGCTCAAAAGTCTCCCAGCAAACTGCCATCATTGTGGCTGTAGTTGGATCTTCCCTTTAGACTGACTGAAAAAAGCCTGATCACGGGTTCAACATCAGAGTCATCAGGATGGAGAACAGGAAGCTGGTCAGTCTCTACAAGGTCCACAGCTGGTCAGTTCATACTGTCACAGCAGTAAACCACAGCAACCAGGAAATAAAGAGGAGGCAGACAGGTGCAAAGTGGTTTAATATTAAAAACTCACAGCACAAAGTCAAAACAAAAAGCTGTGAGAGGCTCAGGCAGACATGAGTGTGAATAATCAGAGGCAAAATAAAACCAAAAAGACTCTGCAGGTGATCCAGATCAGCTGGCAAAGTCCAAGAAACAAAGAATTATTCCAAAAAGCAGACAGGAAACACTGACACAAGATTAGATACACAGAGAGGCTGAAAGCAGCAGGTGGAAAACTATCTGTAGTCCAAAAAGGAGGGAAAAACACAGGAAATAAAACAAGAGGAAGGATGAGAACTTCAAAATAAAACAAGAAACAACTATATTAAACCCCAAAATGAACTTTATTTTAATTTGTCTTCAGTGAAAGTATCAGAAACATGTACTGTTGAAAGTAAAAGTACTGTCAGTGTTTATTATATTATTATCGATATTATTGGGTCATCACCATGTCTGCATTGACGTATCTGGATGATCAGTAAATGATCATCTTATTTTATCTTATTTATATTTGCTTTCTTCCTCTTCATCTTCCTCTTCTTATCAGCTTATATTCACATTTTAATCCACTGAGACATTTTATTGATTTCATTCTTTTCATTCACTGAACTTTGTGTTTGTTACTGCACAGAAAACCAATAAAGTTTAGACTGGAGATCAATAACTCATCACAAAACATAAACTCATTGATCTTTATTCCGGACTGAGTCATGTGACCGCTATCAGGTGAAAAACACGTATCTCCACAATCCTCGAAAAGTTTTGAAACTTTAAATGTTAAGTGTGTGTGTGTGTGTGTGTGTGTAGCAGCTGACTGTAAACAAACCTCTGTGTCCTATTTCACACTCATACACACACACACACACACACACACACGGGGGCCGCTATGTTCGCTATGTGAGACACTCGATCCGCCCCGCCCCTCCGCCGCGGCCCCCAAAACAAACATCCACACATGGAGCTGAACTGGCCAGAGGAGGAGGAGGAGCGGTGCGGAGCAGAGCGGCAGAGCGGCGGGTGAAGCAACGCGCCGAGCGGCAAGATGAGCTGTAGACAGCAGGAGGAGCGGTGCGGAGCGGCAAGGCGGCGGGGGAGGGGCGGTGGGGGCGGAGGAGCTATAAAAGGGTTGAGGAGCAGAGAACAGAGTTTGACTGAGAGACAGATTGAACCAGGACAGGAACAGGACATCACAGGACCTGGAGCAGGACAGACAGATTAAAGGTCTCAGGTGTTAGTCTCAGACCAGGTGATCAGGTGCATCATCATGCCATGGGTGGTGTCCTCTCAGCTGGACTGTCTGTCCTCATCTCCGTCTCAGCGGCAGTGCGAGCGGACAGCGTTCTCGTTCTACTGCGCGGTCCGTGAGCAGCTGCCGGTCTGGACTCTGGAGGACATGCGGTCCATGGAGGTCTTCTGCTGGGACGACGGACGCCCGCGAGCCTTCCTGCCGTCTGAGGCGCTGCTGTACGCGCTTGTGCACGACCACCAAGACTACGCACGCTACCTGCTCAGCAGGTACTCAGTGAGCGCGCTCAGAGCACCGCGCTGCTCCTTCTGCTGCTGCCGCGGAAGCGGCTCGCCGCACCTGTCTGTGGCGGTGCGCTATGACCGCGTGTCCATCCTCGCCATGATAGTAGAGGCTCTAAAGGACTGCGACGCACAGACTGGGTGGGACTACCTGGACGGCTGCGGCGGCTGCTCGCACGTGGCAGACGCAGGGAAAGACGGCGGTGCAGCTCTCGGTGGAGCTGTCGCGGCCCGACTGCCTGCTGCTGCTGCTGGTTCACGGTGCGCGGCCCGACGGCCTGGACGCGGCGCTGCAGCGACTCGTCTCCTCTGACATGTCAGAGCGACGTCACGCGCAGCGTTGCCTTGACTTCTTGCTGCTCTTCCTTCCCAACCTGCCGGCGCTGCCCCGCCTGCACGACGACCCGCAGCGCTGGCAAAGCCTGCTGGGAAATGAAGTGTTCAGCTGGCTGTGTGGACTGGCCCCGCCCCCCCTCCTGCTGCAGGCGCTCAGGTGTTTAGCGCGGTCTGGCCCGGATCAGATCGCTGCGCTGCCGGACTTCTTGCAGCCACACAGCTGGCAGTGACATCATCAGTCACCATGGCAACACACTGCCGACTTTTGTGATTGGACGGTGTGTTGATGATGTAAATAAAATGTAAATAAAGACTAATATCAGACTGATCAGCGATCAATACTGCTGAGACCTCGAATCTCCTGACAGGCTTTAGGACCCTGAGGAGAGTCAGCAGATGTGAGGTTTTAATTTGGCGTCATTAGGATGAAGATGATGAAGATGAGACTGTAACGAGTGTGTGCTGTTTCCTGAGGACTTTTATTGCGAAAGAGTGTGAAGACTGAGTCACTTCCTGTTAAACAGAGTTTCTACCTCAGACTCAGTCGAGTGTCTTCACGTCTCTGTTGGACGTCTGAGACAGACTGTGAGACATCAGTCCTGTTTGATCTGTGGCAGGTTTAAATATTCTATCAATAACATCATATTGATCATATTGATCAGATTAGTGGGCAGAACAGGAGACCTCATGTGACCTAATCCAGTTTGATGTCTGTACAGTTTGTGTGTTTGTGACGTCAGAGAGTCAGACCTGTAACTTATTTCACTGTAAATAAAAACGTTGACTGACAAACGAAGTTGGGTCGTTTCTTCAGCCCTGAGTTTTGTCTGCAGGTGCTCCTGTCAGGCTGCATATTAAAGGTCCAGTGTGTGTCAGGGCGTCTCATTGTGATGGAGGCTGGAGGGGACGAACTGTTTTTAAACCGTCTTCAACATGTGATTTTAGCTGATGTGAAGCAGCATCAGTATGAAGGAATAAAAGGTCATTTACAACAAAATGATGGTTGTAGTTCCTTCATGTTACACACAAAATACAACATGAAGACAGATTCGTTAATGAAATTCAGAATAGAACAGATGAAAATTTGAAACAGTGGAAGATAAAACAATATATTCAGTCATTTACACACATATACATATATTTTTGAATTCCTATGTCAGTGTTTATAACTGAACGTAGAAAAAAGTGTTTTACACAAAAACATCACTAAATCTGAAATAAACTCTAATTAAACTTTAGATAACTACACTGTCAGAACTTTACCCTTCACACCTGTAACAGGAGCTTACCTACTAACTAGCTAACGGTAGCATTCACAAACAGTTGTGTTTGCTAAAGGTAGCTAATGGTAGTGTTCACTAACAGGTGCTAACGGTCATGTTAGCTGAAAGTAGATAACAGTAGAGGTAGCTAACTCGTTCAATCTGTATCGCTGCTCTTTTATCTCTTTGACACAGTGGACGGTGGACAGTGTCCACTGAGTCAGTCCACTGTCTTTCATCTCCTGAGTTAGTGTTGTAATTTTACCAAAAAGAACATGTCTCATGATTCTCCACAGATGTTACCAACACGCTCCATTTTTTGTACAAATCCTGATTCCAAAAAAGTTTGGATGTTGTAGAGTGTAAATAAAAACAGAATGCATTGATTTGAAAAACCATTTTGACCTATATTCAATAGAATACAGTACAAAGAAGATATTTAATGTTCGAACTGATAAACTTTGTCTCTACAGTTTGTTGATACTGACACAAAGGTTGATAAACAATGTTGGATCGAGTATTTCGGATTTCTTGACCTCAGATGAGACAGGATTCCTAAAGTGAGTCTGGATTCTTTGATACAAAATGAGGAAAAATCTGATCTGCTCCCCTTAAAATAGGACGTTTCTGTATTATGGCCCCTGGCCTCCAGGGGGCCCCTGGAAGACAAAGCTCTCAGACAATAATCAATTATCAATAATCACTGGTGTCAGTGTTTAAACAGGTTTATTAAGTTAATGAATCACACAACAGGTGAGTTTACACTGAATCCAACCAATCAGCTGACAGCACCATGACATCATGTCATATCTGCTCAGGTTTCCATGACAACACTGTCAAGCATCAGGAGGGCAGAGGATGATGAGGCGACATTTAAAGGACCATTCCAGAGTTTTTTTTAAAGTCTTTTTTTTATTTAAATAAATCCAGTTCAGACCTCCAACCTGAACCAGAGTCCATCAGGGTCCATCAGAGTTCATCAGAGTCCACTACAGTCCACTACAGCCAATCAGGGTCCATCAGGGTCCCCCACCACAGTCCAAATTTTGTTGATTTCAGGAGTTTAACTCGTTTCAACAAACACAGACGTTAATTTAATTTACATTTTTACACTTTGTTCATCCGTCAGTCCCAATGGGCCCACTTCTTGCCTGTTGCCGTGGTAACTGACAGACAGGTGGGCAGCATGCTGGTTCAGTCCAGTCTGATCCCAGTTAGAGGAGCAGAGTCAATTCTGGACACCATTTTAACCCAGTTTAACAGTTGAATACAGTTTAACCCAGTTTAACAGTTGAACACAGTTTAACCCAGTTTAACAGTTGAACACAGTTTAACCCAGTTTAACCCAGTTTAACAGTTTAACCCAATTGAACCCAGTTTAACAGTTTAACCCAGTTTAACCAGTTAACCCAGTTTAACCCAGTTTAACAGTTTAACCCAGTCTGATTTCAGCTGAGTGGACAGAGTTTAAACAAAGAAACACTCGATTGGTTCTTTTCAACACATCAGAACCTGTCAGTCAATGACTTGTTTAACTGCAGAGAAAAAATAACTGAAGAAGTTCAAGTGAAGAAGAAGAAGAAGAAGAAGAAGAAGAAAAGAAGAAGAAGAAGAAGAAGAAGGAGAAGAAGAAGCCTCAGCTGATTAAAAACATAAAACCAAATTAAAAGCTGAAACCCATCAGACAGATCAGCAGGTTGTTAAATACACATCATACATGAAGGTCCAGCTCACTAATAAATATAAATTATCAAGTCGTACATTCATCACATAAACTGGAGTGATAGTCTGTGAAATGTCCCTTTAACAATAAGCTTGAAGCTAACTCTGGTTTACAGAGAACCAGTTAGAACTGCTTGGAACCAGATTGAGGCAGAATAAACTGGAGTAAACATGCTCCTCTGCAGTGAAATGTCCCTTTAATGTCCTCATACAGAACCAGAATGAACTGAACCGGAATAAATGGAACTGATTTCAAACCAGTTAGAACCAGTTTGAGCTGCTCCACACTGGACCGAAGGAGACTGAACTGAACTGGACTAAAAGTTAGCAAATTTAAAACCCATAAAAACCAGTTTGAACCAATCAGACTAAACTGTCAGAACCAGTTAGAACCAGGTAAAAGTCAACTTCACTAAACTATGAGATGTCCCTTTAATTAAAATAAACTGGGAGATAAACAGCCATGTAGACCCAGTTACAACTAACTGGAATCAGTGTGAGCCTCTCTAAACTAAACTGGTCGATTAGCTGATTGAGAAACCAGTTACAACCAGTTTAAACCAGTCCAAACTGGAGTAAACTGGAGAAAACATGTTCCTCTGCAGTGAAATGTCCCTTTAATATCCTCACGTAGAACCAGACTGAACTAAACTGGAATAAACTGAGCTGATTTCAAACCAGTTAGAACCAGTCCGAGCTGCTCCACAGTGGACTGACGGAGAATGAACTGAACTGGGCTAAAAGCAAATTTAGAACCCATAAAACCAGTTAGAACCAGTCAGATTGAAGTATTAAGAACTGATCTGAACAAGTTAGAACCAGACTGGTCCAGTCAGAACCGGGTCAGAACTAAACTTGACAAAAGTGTGAGATTAACGTTTACTTGAACTGGGAAAAAATGAACCATTCAGAACCAGTTACAACTGGCTGGAACCAGTGGTAACCACTGTAAACCAAAGTGGATAAAAATTAGTTGACTGAAGTTACCACCAGTTTGAACTAGTTTGAACTAGTCTGAACTGGAGTAAACATATTTCTCTGCAGTGAAATATCCCTTTAATGTCCTTACATAGAACCAGACTGAACTAAACTGGAATGAAAAATAAGCAGATTTAGAACCCATAAAACAGTCTGAACCAGTAACAACTAGTTAGAACCAGTCAGGACTAGTTAGAACTAGTTAGAACCAGTCAGAACCTGTAAATCAGACCCAGTCTAAACTAAACCAATGATTAAGACCCAGTCAGAACTAGTTGTAACCAGTCAGATCTAGTCAGAACCTGTAAATAGGACCCAGTCTGAACTGAGCAGAACCAATGATTTAAAACCAGTTTGGTCCAGTCAGAACCAGTCAGAACGAGTTAGAACCTGTAAATATGGCCAGTCTTAACTGGGCCATATATCAACTTAAACAACGATTTAGAACCAGTCAGAAACAGTTAGAACCAGTCAGAACCGGTAAGAATGAGTCAGAACCTGTAAATATGACTCCATCTGAACTGAAGCAATGACTGAGAACCAGTCAGATTCAGTTAGAAACAGTGAGAACCAGTTCCTGTATAGTCCACTGTCCCTGTCAGAACCAGTCAGAATCAGTTAGAACCAGTCAGAGCGATTTAGAACCAGTTTGGTTGAGTAAGAACCAGTTAGAACCGGTTAGAACCGGTTAGAACCAGTCCCTGTGTAGATTAAAGTGCTTCCTATTTAAACAAAAAAATAAACAAAGTCTCAATTCACTTCATTTCCCAGCAGCCACCTGGGCTCCCTGTGTGGCCGCTATCTTCTTTCAGAACTGTCACAGGAAGTGATGTCACCTGCCTACTCAGTGACAACAAACAGCCCACTTCCTGCCCGTGCCTCGCTTCAGGAAGACATTTGGAAACAGGAAGTGGTGTCACTGTGACATCACAACGTCCCACCAGACAGACCAACACTGAACAGTGGTGACATCACGGTGACGTCATGATTCAGATGAGCTCCCATTCATCGTCGACGTCGTCCCCGCTGAGGGACGGGCCCGAGGGGACGGGCTTGCAGGGGGTCTGCGGGAGGAGCTTCGTCAGGCGACGGGACAACCCACCAATCGGAGTCACCGCCCACAACTCGTCATCCGGGGTCACTGAAGACAGAGAGACATTAGAGAGAGACACCTGAGACAACAGCTCACCTGAGCGTCAGTCCTCCTACCTACATACACACAACTTATTTTCCCACAGATGTAACAATACCAAAAATTCATGGTACCATAAAGCGACAATAAAAAGCCCACGATATGATATCTATTAAAAGACAAAGAAAGATGTCGCCTTGAAAAAATGTCCTTTATTAAATAATAAATCTGACGTTCACAACTTTTTTTTGTTCTTTTGTTTTTGACCTCAGCAGGTGCAAAGTTGTCATGAATTGTCTTTGTACAGGATGTTTGAATTATGTACAACTGAAAAAGTAAATTAAAAAATAAAGTTAATAAAATGAAATGATTAACTGTATAATATCAAGGTATATACTGTTACAGTCCTGGATGATAAACTTTTTTTTCGATATATTTAAACATTAGTGTCTGATCCTGCTGTTCCTCAAGGATGTTTGTTGGGGCCTCTATTTTTTATTATATATTGATGACATTTGTGTGTATGTTTGTTTGACACCTAAAAACATCAGTATCAGTTTAAGAGTACGCTATATTTAGAGTATTTACACCACCTCACCTTACTGCCAGTCAAACTTTTCTGAGGGGACACCACTGTTGTATAAGATTGTCTCCAATCCCCAAACTCCATTGACAAAATCAGTAATTTTACCTCATGGAACACAGGAGTTACTGGTTGAGTGATTTTGGGGTTTAGCGAACTGGGACTGTACTGTGTGGCTTCAGTGAATTCAAACTAACTTTTTAAAATACAGAAGTCACACAATAACGCAAACAAGCTAACAGATGGAGGCAGCAACAGACCAACAACTCCTGTGTTCAGCTGCAGCGTCTGTCGGACAGAGACGCGGCGCTGTCCCTCACCCTGCAGGTGCTGACTGCGCTCAGTTTTATGCCGACGCAGCTTTTCAAAATACTACGGGAGACATGATAAATGCACGATAATGCTTTGTGTAGAAGTGTGTTGCTTGGCAACAATCAACAGTTCGCGCGTACTCACGTGGACGCGCATTGTAAGACCAGGCGCAGCTACGACCGTGGTGAGTCAGGCTTGGTGCACTTGGTGTAAATTCCAATCACAACATTGGACATAGTTAAGTCCATCGAAAGAGTTAAGACCTTTTTTACGCCCAGCTGGTGCACTCGGCTCCTGATGCTTCTCCAAACTGGAGGCATGTTGACCTCCGTCTGCTGAAGGTAAAACAGTGACTGTGGAGAAGAACCTCATACAACCACACTACATGAAAAAAACAAACTATCCCTTTAAAGTTGACCCTCATAGCTTATCCACAGTCTGAAACTGGCACTTTCATTCAATTAGCATGAAAAGAAGTCATTCTAACGAAACAAAACTAATAAAATCTGCATTTGGAGGCAGTGGGACATCAAACCCTGAAGATGTGAGGACGACGCAGAGACAAACTATAGAAGCAAAACACGAAGAGGCAGCGCAGAAACAAACAGGTGGGAACTAAACGGCAGAAACTGCGTTATGTAACTCTGGGCCTGCAGTCATGAGGTGATTATACAACAACATGCCGTCTAAACCAGACACGCTGTGGACCACACCAACAACACGGACGCAAGGTTCCTGGAAGACGAACATCCGAGTAGCAGTGACCGGCCTAAATATAGCGCTGGACAGAAATCAAGGTGCCCGTGAATGATTGAATCCAGCCGGGTGTTAATTTAGTGGTCAGGGAGCGAGATCAGTCAGATTCATTTTAATACTTTTCTTGGATTTGCACAAGAATCTGTGTTCTGCACAAATGTTCATTATACTTTTTTATACTTTTATACTGTTGCATGAATTGCATTCAAGGCAACTTTACCTACATAACAAGTTTCATACCATCTGTAAATTTAAAGTAAATTCACTGATAAAGCAGAGAGACATGCTATCACCTTGTGTAATGTTTACAAACCAGCAAAATGAAGTTGTACAGTGGAACGTCTAACTTTAAACCTGATCATTATCCTAGTGACACACTCTTCCTTCTGTGCAGTGATACATGTACGTTCACCAGTAAGATCCCTGTCTTACCAGTTAACCAGTTGGCGTTTCCAGGGATCTTCTTCCAGTAATCTCCTGCAGGGTTTCTGTCAGAGACGCCGTAACGTCGAGCCAGATCTCCGTTTACACACCGAACCCAAACGGTTCGAGAGCTGAGGACCAGCTGACTGACGGCTAACCCTGAAATACACAAATATACACACATTAAAGTACAGTTTTACACACAGTATGCATGAGACCATGAACACCAGTTAAGGTGTACTGGTGTTACAGTCAGTCCACAACTATGACACCAACTCCAGAAAAGTGTTGCGCGAAACGTAAATAAAAACAGAATGAAGTGATTTGCACGTTTGGACGTATTTCTCAACTGACAAGACTGACAGGATTAATTAATCGATTAGTGGAGAAACTGCATTCTGTTTTTATTTATCCTGTTTACACCTGAACAGGTGCACAGATCAGACAGACAGGTGTGTACCTGGTACCAGCTCCCAGTCCGTCCCCACAGGCATCTCATCACTGAGTCCGGTCCTGACGAAGACACTTCCTCTGTTGTCCAACGCCCAGAGGAGACGATCGTTGGGACTCGTCTGAATACTGACCAGCTGCACTCCTATTGGCTGCAGAGACATGATGTTACTGAAACAGGGGATACACACTGCGTACAGGTGAGTCTACGTGGATCCAGTGTTACCTGTACAGGTGGTTCTATGTGGATCCAGTGTTACCTGTACAGGTGGTTCTATGTGGATCCAGTGTTACCTGTACAGGTGGTTCTATGTGGATCCAGTATTACCTGTAAGGTGGTTCTATGTGGATCCAGTATTACCTGTACAGGTGAGTCTACGTGGATCCAGTGTTACCTGTACAGGTGGTTCTATGTGGATCCAGTTTACCTGTACAGGTGGTTCTATGTGGATCCAGTGATTACCTGTACAGGTGGTCTATGTGGATCCAGTGTTACCTGTAGAGGTGGTTCTATGTGGATCCAGTATTACCTGTACAGGTGAGTCTACGTGGATCCAGTGTTACCTGTACAGGTGGTTCTATGTGGATCCAGTGTTACCTGTACAGGTGGTTCTATGTGGATCCAGTGTTACCTGTGCAGGTGGTCTATGTGGATCCAGTATTACCTGTACAGGTGAGTTCTATGTGGATCCAGTGTTACCTGTACAGGTGGTTCTATGTGGATCCAGTATTACCTGTACAGGTGAGTCTATGTGGATCCAGTGTTACCTGTACAGGTGGTTCTATGTGGATCCAGTATTACCTGTACAGGTGGTTCTATGTGGATCCAGTTTACCTGTACAGGTGAGTCTATGTGGATCCAGTGTTACCTGTACAGGTGGTTCTATGTGGATCCAGTATTACCTGTACAGGTGAGTCTATGTGGATCCAGTGTTACCTGTACAGGTGGTCTATGTGGATCCAGTGTTACCTGTACAGGTGAGTCTATGTGGATCCAGTGTTACCTGTACAGGTGGTTCTATGTGGATCCAGTATTACCTGTACAGGTGGTTCTATGTGGATCCAGTATTACCTGTACAGGTGAGTCTATGTGGATCCAGTGTTACCTGTACAGGTGGTTCTATGTGGATCCAGTGTTACCTGTACAGGTGAGTCTATGTGGATCCAGTGTTACCTGTGCAGGTGGTTCTATGTGGATCCAGTATTACCTGTACAGGTGAGTCTATGTGGATCCAGTGTTACCTGTACAGGTGGTTCTATGTGGATCCAGTATTACCTATACAGGTGAGTCTATGTGGATCCAGTGTTACCTGTACAGGTGAGTCTATGTGGATCCAGTATTACCTGTACAGGTGGGTCTATGGGGATCCAGTGTTACCTGTACAGGTGGTTCTATGTGGATCCAGGCTGGCAGCATCATGCTCGGGTTCAGAGGTTGGGTTCCGACTCTGAAGTAAACGACTCCTCGACTGTCCACGGCCCAGACGTTCTGACTGCCGCAGCTCACACTGACCAGACGAACACCTCCTGGAACACACAGGTGACATTTTATCTCAACACACCTGCACACACATCTTTACACTGAACATGTGACCAAACAACACTTTGCACCTGAGACAGGTGTGGAGACGGGCGAGAGGACCAAAAAGTCTGCAAAAAGACTCCTGCTCACTGTCTGACTTGTAATGTAACATGTTATGTGACATTTCAGCAACTTCAAACAGTTTGTATGAAGGAGGAGCCATTTTTAATAGGCAACCAATCACATTCGTCCTGTGCAAAAACATGGACAAAAATACCAGACAGCTATAAAACACTACAATATCCAAACAGAGTTAGAAAAATAAAAGCACACTATAATAACAATCATAAATCATAAACCCCTTAAACATTTTAAGCACGTATATGTATATCATCATGTCATTTACCACAGCTGTAAGGTGCTGGAAAACCTTGAAAAATGCTTAAAAAGTGCTTGGATTTGACTTTGGAAAAGGTGAAACCATGAGTCCAGTTGCCCACCGGCACGTTTCTTTTGGTTGGCAAGATGGCGGTGCACACAGTTGCAGCAGCTCAGTGCTTTTCCTAAAGCCAAGAACATTATAAAGGACACTTCACACCCTGGTCACTCCCTGTCTGAACTGCTGCCGTCAGGCAGATGGTACAGATCGATCAGAACAAGGACAAATAGATTCAGAGACAGCTTTTACCCCACAGCAATAACCACACTCAATAAATCCAAAACATAATACTGCTGCTAGTACAACTAAGGGATTGTGCAATTAACGGATGAATGTTTGGTTGAGTGTTTGCTTGTTTGTATTACTTATATATATCTATATCTATATCTATATCTATCTATCATATATATATATATATATATATATATATATATATATATATATACATATATATACTTTAATTTATAGTTTTTAGAGTCTTGTAGTTTTATATGACCTGAATGTTGTTGAATGTTGCACTGACTGGTCTAGCATTTTAATTTCGTTGTACATGTTACAATGACAATAAAGATTCTATTCTATCCACCGGGACATTTCTTTGATTCTTCAGGTGGTTCATACATGACGTGATGATGTTTGAGTTGTTCTAGCGAGTGTTTCGTTGGACCTTTAGGTGGTTCTACAGGTTATTTCCTACAGCAGTTCGACTGGTCCTTGAGGATGATGCTAGCGTGGTTCATGAGGTTTTAAGATTTCACAGTGAAAAGGAGGAAAAGGCTTCAACCTTTGACCTATTGACCTATTTATCAAGCCTTTCTCATAATGATTTTCATTTTGGACCATTCTATTAGGTATTTTCCGCAGTAATTGATTAGTCGTTTGGTCCATAAAATGTCAGAAAATGTTGATCAGTGTTTCCCAAAGTCCAAGACGATGTTATTAATTTATCGTTTTGAGTCGTTTTTTTAAGGAAAAAAAAAGTCCAAATTCTGATTTCAGCTTCTTAAATTCAAATATTTCCTGATTTCTTTAATAAATTAGTCTCTCTCCATCTTATTTTATTCATTTATCTAAAAAGTGAAGTCTTCAGTCAGACAACGATTTATGGTGAAAGTAATGCTATGACAATTTCAAGCTGTTTCAAGCACTTTATCCAAAATCCAAGCACTTTTCAAACCTTGAAAACACAACACAAGGATTTAAAGCACCTGTAAGAACCCCATGGACCCCAGTCAAGGACTGCCTTGAGGACCCTAAACCATCCTCTGGACCTGAACCACCTTCAGGTCCAGTGGAACCTCTTTTTGATCACTGGAACGTCCTTACAACTCTCTACATCATCTTCAAGGACCTCTGGAACCTACTGTATCGTTTACATTTCCGTCTTCATGTACACTTCAAATCTGAGTTTTTAAAATGAACTGCCTCTTAATGTTGAAGTTAAAATCTGGATTTTGTTCAGTAATTAAAGTCGTTCCTGTTTATTGGATGTGGATTAGGTCACGTGCAGCGCTGTCCAAACAAAAACATGATTTATGATTCCAGCTGAGTCCAGGGGGAACGTGAGCAGGATCGACTGACCGCGGCTTCACTCAGAACAGATTCCAGGTCAGCCTGTTTTAGGAAAACAGCCTTATACTTCAGATCTGACTGACAGGCTGTCCTACTGACCTTTGACCTCTGAAGGCTTCACCAACGTGCTGCTGCAGCTGTCTGCGATCTCTAACTCAGCTTTTATGTCTAAAATCCACTGGTAAACATTAAAAACAATACAACAGACTAATAACAAGAAGAGCTCCTGAGTCAACATTTAACAGAATAATTATTGTTTGATTTGAGAAACCATTTTGACAACAGATTATTGTGCAGCCACATAATGAATATTTAGCACAAACCGGATCCAGTGTATCATTTAAGTCGATTTATTTAAGTCAAGTGAATTTTATTTATATTGTGTATCGTACTCTTTATATATTATTTACAGAGAACAAACAATTCCCACGGTGAGCGACACTAAGGTGACAGCAAACTTTTAGTTTGTCGCGTAGAGACTTGACTCTTTGTTTTTCAAGTTGAGACTCTGACTCAGCGAGTCTGCAGTGACTCCTTGGGTCGACGTTAGCTTCAGATGAGGTTCCTGAACAGCTCAGTGAGGTTCTCTGGATACTAACTGATGAAGAGAACCTGCAGCTGCACCGTCCACAGAGTTGGGAGGATTATTTTAAAAACGTATTTCGATACAGTTACTAATTATCTGTTAAAAGTTGTAGTCAGTATTTCTTTCACTAGAGGCCATGATGATGAACTGAACTCAGCTGTGTTTGAACTGTGCATGGTAGGATATTTAAGCAATACATCACGACAGGCCGTGGTATACGCTCATTATACCACAGCTAAGGGGCGTTCTTCTTAGCGTGGTAGTTTTTAATTAAACAGAAATACATATTATCTAATAAAATAGCCCCGCTGTGAAAAAAATAGTCCCACCTCTCCGTACGTTAGCTCTGCATGTCGTCTATTCCTCGCCTTTTTTTCGGGAGAAAGTCACTGCTCAATCAACTCTACCATTGTTAACCCTATCTGGAGGAGAAAGTTAACCTTAAACATGTGAATTCAACTAATTTAGTCTATTTGTTAACGTTGTCAAAACACCGCAGCAACTTTTTGCTACCTACTGTAACAGTTTGTTGTCATGGATACATTGTTGCTTCTCTGACAATCAGCCCCGTAACGTAAACATGCGAGGCCCCCCCGCAGTTAACTATGAGTGAGTGGTCCGGAAGAATCCACCCAAAACCTCAATGAATGAGAGTTTTTTTTAATAGTTTTAGCTTTGAGTGATCATGACTTTATTAATAGTTTTAGCTTTGAGTGATCACTGACTTTATTAATAGTTTTAGCTTTGAGTGATCACTGACTTTATTAATAGTTTTAGCTTTGAGTGATCACTGACTTTATATAGTTTTACTTTGAGTGTCATGACTTTATTAATAGTTTTAGCTTTGAGTGATCACTGACTTTATTAAGCCGACTATATGTGACATCGCGGCAGGCACCTGGAGACGCAGCAGCGTCATCTGAATATCATGACTTTAAAAGCACCAAATTACTTGCCTTAACGAATTTCGTTAGTAAATAATGCGAAGGATTGTAAAATATCATTTCCATGAGGCTGTTCAATCAGACAGTGACAGATCACCCTATAGAGCCCTAAGTGTCATAGTCGCTGTCAAGGTGCTGATCCTGTGACTGTCATTATACGGGAGCTGTCCGTGGTCCGCTATTTGACTCCTAATTACTCATTGACGCACAGTGCAGGATTTTATAATCTAATCTGATAATAATACGGCCCAGCTGACAATAATGACAACATTGAAGAGGAATACACAATTTTTGTTGTTTCCATGTTGTTTCATGTTTCCATGTTGTCATGGAAACATTGTTGCTTCCCTGAAGCGGAGTGATATGCTGTGATAAGGCTTTTTAGAATAGTAGCTGTGGTATACGCTCATTATATCACAGTTAACAGCCAATCAGATTGCCGGATTTCACCTTTCCGTTTTATAATGTTCGTTATTTTAAAACTGTAATCCTACTAATAATCCACATTTTTACTAAATGTATCCGTCTTTCTTATCTGTAACTGTCATGGAACAGTTACCTTCATTTTTTTTAATCCAGATTACATAATTCCATGTAATCTGTTACTCCCCAAGCCTGACTGTACACACCTGGTTTTTAAGTCCTGGGTTGTTGGTTTGACTCCTGTTTTATTTACTCCTGTCTTTCTTGCATGAGGCCTGTTGAAACTGACGTCGACGTGACTGTCAGCAGATCACTTTTACTGTCTTCTTCACACGTCATGTGAGAAAAAAAAAACAATGCAAGCTGTGGATCTGCAGCTGAAGTGGCTTCATGTCTGACACAGGCTGTGTGGCTGCTCTGTGGGGTGGGGGGGTAGAGCACGCGCCCCGTGTACTGAGGCTGTCAGCCCTCTGCAGCGGCCATCGGCCTGTTTGCTGCGTGTCGTCCTTTTTCTACCCCCTTTCCTGCCATATCTTCAGCTGTCACCTATCAAATATAGGCAAAAAGCCCAAACAATAAAAATGAAATAAGAAAAATTAAAAATACGTGCACCAAAACAAAAAGCAAGAGGTGCAGAGATGCTGACGCATTGCTCACGTAGGCAGTGTGGGCGTTACTATGGTTACGGGGCTGTCCATCGCTCGAAACTTCTCGAGACTCAGGCTGGTGTAAAAATGTGTTTAAATTCACAAATAACTAAGAGAATATATGAAGAGATTTTGTTTAATAAAGAGGTTTCGCCCCCAAACCAACGACTCCAGTTTATATCTGCAATCAGTAACACTGCTGAGTGTTTATGTAAACAATGAATATGATGAACCACAAACACATTCTTATATCAAATATGAAGTATAGTATCCTAATATTTATACAGAATAAGAAAGAAAAAATGTTTTCAGTGTTCAAAACTCACATGAAACCATCTGACTTCTGCCCTTTAATGTCTTTTATTTTGTAAAGTACAGTATGACGCACGCACGCACACACACACACACACACACACACACTCTGTCAGCTGTGTTTCTCCGTCTCTTAGACAGGTGGAGGTTGTGTAACAGGTTTGTAACTCAGAGGTCAACATGGAGACTGTGTGTGTGTGTGTGTGTGTGTGTGTGTGTGTGTGTGTGTGTGTACGTCATAATGTAACCTGACTGCTGGGTCAGATCTGTTTTTAGTTACACTGCCCTTCTCACTATCAGAGACCACATGACTGTCTGTCTCTCTGTCTGTCTGTGATTTGTCATTATTTGGGTGCTTGATAATTAAATGTTTATAATTGAAAATATTAAAATATTAACCATTATTTACTTTCACTTCAACAAGTTTACTCAATAATATTTGCAATAGAATTTTGGGGGGTTTCTAAAACTCAAAGAGTCGAGTTTAAAGAAGAAAAGTAAATTATCTCAACAAAACTTTATCGGTTGGTGAAACTTTTTAAAAACTTAAGAGTTGAGCTATTATGCCTTCGTAAACAATGCAGGTTGGTTTTTTGGCTGATTTTTGGGGCAATATTTGTCTTTTTATTTTGCTAATGTTTTACGATAATCAGACTGAAAACTCACCTGTTCAGACTGAAAACTCACCTGTTCAGACTGAAAAACTCACCTGTTCAGACTGAAAACTCACCTGTTCAGACTGAAAACTCACCTGGTCAGTCTGCACCTTGGTCCATGAAAGAGATGAAGTTGTTCTACTTGTATGATTCTTAAACTTGTCAGTTGTACACACACGGTTAAATGGACTGACTGTAAGTGAGTTAAATACATGTAACGTGATGTCAGACTCCGCCCACTGTCCACGTGTATGACTCAGGTACGTACCGAGCTGACTCAGGTCCAGGGGGGTCCAGTGGAGTCCGATTGGACAAGACGGAGACAGCGTACGAATACTGACTCGGCCATGAGAGTCCAAACCCCACAGAGCATCACGACAGGCAGACAGGTGAGTCAGCTCCACCTGAGCACACAGGTAGGACACAGTAGAACATCAGTAGAACATACAGGGAGATAACAGTAGAACAGTAGAATCAGAATCAGAGCCAGGTGTTTTTACCTCAGGTGGTAGAGGGACGGATGAGGGGCGGAGCTCTCCATCCTGGTCCCAAACACAGAATAGATCCTTCCTGCTCTGAGCCAACCACAGGAACGTACCTGAGACACAGGTAACACACACAGGTGGACTGGTGACCAGGTGTGTTTCCATGCATGCGTTTAGTGTTACATATCAAGAAAGGCAGCGCTCTGCTGTCCACAGGTCTGGGGACTAGTTGTTAAGGTATGACGACAAGCTGCTGAAATTTAAAGCGATAGTCCACTTTGCCAGAATAACCCACTCAACATGTACTCACCCCTATTGTGGTTAGATTTTAATGTCGCGGCTCACGGACACTTGGATTACACCACACGAGCAGGATGGAGACATTTTGTGTTTGTTTTGTGTTCTTTTTTTAACATTTTATCCGTGGTCTCCATTCACTGCCATTGTACTGGATTTGGCTGCAACCCTGTTTTCTGCTGAAACTCCAGGATTGTTTAGTGAACTGAAGATCTTCACCATCATCACATCAGCATAGAGGTGAGGACATACTGAGTGGATTATTCTGGCAAAGTGGAATATTGCTTTAAGGACTAGTTGCAGAGGAATGAGGAGTAGTTGTTGAGGTCTACGGACAAGTTTCAGAGGTCTACAGACTAGTTGTTGAGGTGTAGGGAGTAGTTATTGAAGGTAATGACTAGTTGTAGGACTGTTTTTTAAGGTCTAACGACTACTCATGAGGTCTGGGTGAGTGTGGTGTTCAGGTGTAAGACCTTCTCTGTGAGGCACAGCCGAAGATGTGATGAAGGTCCACCTGGTGGCTGAGACGGTTCCTCTTGGAACAACGTTCTGCCAGAATGTTCCTGAAGGAGCCAAACAAACAGTTGAGAGACTGATAACTGTACTCAAGCGGTCTATGCTGCTGTTAAACTGGGTTCTACTGGACTCTACTGACCCACAAGACTGCCGCGGGCCAGGTGCAGCTGGTTCCGTCCCGAGGCGACCCAGACTCCACTGGCGTTGGCGCTGACCAGGCTCGGCTGGCACTGCGAGTACTGTGACAGGAAGGCCACCACCCGCTCCACTGGGGCCCTGGTTACCGTGGCAACACTCTGAGTGGCCTGCAGCAGCGTCTGGAACAGACTGCCCTGATCGAAGACTACGTAGTCTGAAATACTGATCTGATGAAAACAGACAGACAGACAGTTCAGTTGTACAGCTCGGCAGTCTGTCTGTCCGTCTAAGATGAGACCAGGACAAACTCCAGTCTACCTGCCACCAGTGGTCGTCATCCCCCTGCGGTCTGGATGAACAGATGCCGGTTCTAAACCACAGGCTGCCGCTGGCATCCAACGCCCAGGCTGTACCACCGTCTCCCAGGGCAACACACATCAACTCCAGACCCTGAGCCTCACTGTGACACAGTAACACCACGCACGCACGCACGCACGCACGCACGCACGCACGCACGCACACACACACATTGTAACATGAGTAATACCATGATCACCAAAGAAATATACAGATTCTGTTTCAATAAGGGAAATGAACTCGCGCCCATTCCTGCTTGATAAACGACTTCAGCTGCTCAACAGTCCTGTTTGGTCTCTGTTGTCGTATTTTGTGCTTCATAATGCACCACACATTTTCAATGGGAGACAGGTCTGGACTGCAGGCAGGTCAGTCTAGTACCTGAACTCTTTTACTATGAAGACATGCTGTTGGAACACGTCCACAATGTGTCTCTGCATTGTCTCTCTGAAATAATCAGGGACGTCTCTGAGACAGACGTCAGGGATGGCAGCATATGTGGCTCCAAATCCCCCCAAACCATCACAGCTGCTGTCTTTACAAGTTAGTGCTGGTAACAATCTGGATGGTCCTTTTCCTCTTTAGCCTGGAGGACAAGACGTCCATGATTAGTGAAAACAGTCTGAAATGTGGACTCGTCAGACCACAGCACACTTTTCCACTTTGTGTCAGTCCATCTCAGATGAGCTCGGGCCCAGAGAAGTCTGCAGTGTTTCTGGATGTTGTTGATATATGTCTTTCTCTTTGCATGGTCGAGTCTTAACTTGTGTTTGTAGCTGCAGAGACAAACTGTGTTTACTGACAACGGTTTTCCAAAGTGTTCCTGAGCCCATGTAGTATCCTTTATACAATGATGTGGGTTTTTAATGCAGTTTTTAATGCAGTGCTGCCTGAGGGGTCAAAGGTCACAGACACTCAGTGTTGGTTTTCAGAGATTTCTCTGGATTCTCTGAATCTTTTCATGATATAATGGATTGTAGATGGTGAAATCTATAAATTCCTGCAGTTTTGCGTTGACAAATGTTCTTAAACTGTTGGACTGTTTGCAGTTTTTCACAAAGTGGTACAAGTACTGCAGCACAAGTACTACAGTAGTACCACAGTAGTAGTCGTACCTGACGGTGTCGTACTTCCAGCCCTCGCCCTCGCTGCAGTAGCTGTTCAGGCCTTCTCTGTAGAATAAAGCTTTGTGTTCGCTCAGAGCCCAGACCACGCCTCCTCTCACACACACCTGGCTGAACACGCAAGGGGAGTCCACCTTCACCGAGCGAGCGCAGGGCCGGTCCACACTTAGACCTGATGGATACACAGAGACAACAGTTGCTATGGAAACAGCACACAAGAAGTCCTTGATCACCTCCAGCTCCTCCTGGAAGATCACCAAGTGTTTCCTTCCATTTATTAATGTACGTATGTGTCATATTATTTGAGTTATCCTGCACGTGTTTGTCCTTTTCCTGCCCACAGTAACACAAATACATCATTAATTAATCAAATAAGACATATGTATAATAACTGTCCACATTATCCTCCTGTCTTGTAGTGTGACTGAGCCCGCAGAGTAAACCTCAGCTGTAGGTTCAGCTTGACACAGACAGCAGCAGGACGCCCCCTGCTGGCCACACAGAGTCATTACAGCTGCATGAGGCGTTTTCAAAGCTCACTGGGGACAAATGAAGTCCTGTTCATTGTACAAATCTGCTGTTTAATGTTTAAATAAAGTTTTTAATAAAGGCAGGAAACAGATTTCTGTCTGGCTGTGACTTTTCTAAACCAGCCTGATAATTCTGCTCCCTGCCTTGAAGCAGCTGTCATAATTTATCATGTTAAAGCCAGACAATAATCTTTAAACAGAATTATAACTGTCCAAAACAAGACACGTACATCCTGATCAGAAATGTAGGGGTGTGGCTGAGGTCTGTCTCAGCCAATCAACTCACACTGTTTCTGCAGTGACATATAAAATGTATTTTTTACATAAAGCTTCATGATTCAGACAGAAAACACAAAATAAACATCAGAAAAATCAAAAGATCTTTTAAAAAAAATATTTAAAGAATTACTTTAGTATCATTTTCATGAGTTAAAATTAGAGTTTAGATACCTACTTACCTCTGCAGGTAGTTAGTTACTAGACTTGCACCGATTACAATTTTTTGGGCTGATACTGATTTAAGATTTGCAGAGTGCTTGGACGGCCGATACCGATTTTGGCCGATTCCGATTTCATTTTTTCCAAACCACTTTACAGCACACAAGACATTACAAAATTTTCTAACTTTCCTTTATTAGAACATTTTAACCAAGATACAACCAGCTTTTCAATAATCATGTCTTTGCTAAAACACACTCTACATTAATAAATAACATATAACTTTTTGTCTATAACATCATCATATCATAGCATGTGCTATATTATTCTTAAGATTTTATTTTCATTCGGGGTAGTGTGTGTTTTCTGGCTTCCATTTGCTACACAGGGTGCTTTTATTAATTGGTTAACGATCACAAATCACCATTAATTCAAGCATGTCTGATTATGAATGCACTTAATACAATAACTTTTGTCTCTACCATCTTAATGAGACACATGACACGCTGTGTGCCACCAGCTTTGTGTGGAAATACTTCAAAATATTAAACAATGAAGATGCAAACTGTTGCTGCAACTTTTAGAATCTCAGATAAAATTCCAGGTGAAGCTCGAAGCTTCAAGATCACTGGATTTATACTTTATCCAAAACACGTCGGGGTGAAATACTGCATGTGATGGATTTACCATCAGCAGCTGGTTGTGGCCAAAAGCGCCCCTCACTGAAGAAAGACGCCAAAATCTCCAGGGAATGCATACAAAGCCCTAGACCAAGTGAGTGAGAGCTTTTTTTAGAGTTTTGCTTTTTAACTTTCAGCGATAATTAACTACAATGTTGAAAATTTTCAGTGCGCGCAGTGCGAGCCTTCTGCTCCGCTCAGCAGCAGCCTGTGAATGCGAACGAAGTCTGGAACCTGTTTCAGCTCAATATCATGACTTTGAAAACACCAATGACTTTTTTTTAAACGAGTTTCGTTAGATTAAAATATGTAGAACTGTAAATTATCACCTCCATGAGGCTGTTCAATCAGACAGTAACAGATCATAGGCTGAACTTGGCATTTCATCCTCCTGTGCAGCCGCAGAGGAGGTCAACTTGCACAGCCTGCACAGTTTATTTAATGTTCATAATAATGTTGATTAATATTGAAATGGCGTTCGCCTTCCTCAATAACAATTATTAATACCAGCAGAAAATACACTAAAGTGGTCAGGTTGAGAACCTACATACATCGGGATAGAGCACCTCTGTTTCCAGGATAGAAAATGTCATTTTTGGGAAAACATTAATCCGTACACCCCCAAAAGGCTATTTATGGGCTCTGTCAAACTACAAAGTACGAAACTGTGCAAAAATAACTACAGAAAATTATAGCTGCTGCGCAGCAATGGTCGGGGCCGGGCAATTTTAGGCAAAATTAGGCAATTCTGAGCAACAAGCAGAGTGTAGGAAGATGAAAAAAAAGGTGGCATTCTAATGTGCATTTTACATCAGTTGAGGCTTGAACTCACAATTTCTGGCACAAGAGACTCTGCATATTGACTGATAGCTAAGCCAAATAAACAGGGAAAGAGAACAAGGGATAACAGGGAAACGTGTTGATAAAGAGTATTTGTCTCTTCCCAAAACTCCCTGAATCATAATTATTTTAACCTTAGTAGTCTCTAATCCACATAGCATGATACCTGAACATAAGGCTTTCACATTTGAAAGTCCATCCTGCCTTAGCTGAGGCTCGAAACTCACGACTTCTGACACTGAAGTCCGTCTTTTATCTCACTGAGCTAATTGGCAAGTGACAGTTCATGTGTGGCTTCACAAATTGACTAAGCCAAGGATCAGGGTGCCAGGCAGCAGCCATCCATGCCATGGAAAAGCACATTTCAAAGTGAAAGTTGTAAATCTGTAGCACATATGGTTGATTTGTTATGAATTTTCAAAATTTTGAACTTTAGAGGCTTGCTGTAGCGCCACCATCAGGACTACTGGCCTGTTTTTGCAGCTGAGGCAATCTGACATGGGACTGGACCTTTGTGAAAAGTTTGGTCATTTTTCACGCATGGGAAGGAGGATTTCCTCGGAAGAAGAAAGAAAGAAAGAAAGAAAGAAGAACATGCAGGATTACAATAGGGTCCTGGCAGCTTAGGCTGCCCGGCCCCTAATAACAGTAAAACAGTACTGAACAAACAAACAAATGAACAAAGTCGGGATCAGCACCTTGGAAAGCACCACGGCATCAGCGCCTTGAGAGAGTGCAGCGGTACCAAACACCTGGGCAAAGCATGTTATAGCTGCTATAAATGTAATCATTAATTGTCACATACTGAACACTACTGAAAACAACATGCAGAATACAGTGTACACTGGTGTTGTACGCAGTAAGCAGCACGTATGTGGATTTGAATACAGCCGCAGTTGGCCTGCGGGCCGTAGTTTGGACACCTCTGGATTAGTCGTACCAAACGTTTTCGGTGTTGTTCCTCCACGCCCTATTTTAGCCTCGCAGGTGTTGCATACTGCAAACTTGTTATCCTCCTCACACACTTTTAAAAATTTCCATATGACCGACATGGTGTAGGTCGCCAAAGCTGTGAGTTGCACATGTGAGTGTTTGTGCACTGCTGATGTTATTGACTATTGACCTGGGCAGGCTGACATAAGGGCTGACGTATCCCACGAGGCATTGTGAGGGTTCAAGGACTGCTCACGCTTTGCAACATGTTAGCATATAACCGAAAAGAGGCAATGCCTTTGCTTAGTGTGTTTTCTTTTTTAGCTGCCGCAGCGCGGTGGGAATTTGACCGGCGCTTTAGACTGGCAAATTTTAGACTGACCGGCCGATCGCAGGTCATGGCGATCACGTGAAAACCGGCCCGATTCCGAGCATTGCCGATAAATCGGTGCAAGTCTATTAATAGTTACCTGTCTGCAGGTAGTTAGTCACCTGTCTGCAGGTAGTTAGTCACCTGTCTGCAGGTAGTTAGTCACCTGTCTGCAGGTAGAGGTCTCCGTTGGTCCTGATGATCCAGGCAGCGTCGTCACTCAGAGCCACAAATCCCGTCTGCTCCACAGCTTTGTACCAGTGACGTTTTCCTTTAACTGACACTTTAGCACAAGCGTACGCCGTCATGCTCTTCTGCTCCACCTTCCACAGCAGATTACCTGACAGGGTTAGCAACAGTTAGCATTCAGCTTATGCTAAATACACCTGTACACCTGCTATAACACAAGAAAAAAAATGTTTTAACAGGAGTCTGGTGATATTTGAAAAACAAAGTAAAATCACAGATCACTGATAGTTTGACATTATCAGAAGCAGGTGGTGCAGTACAACCTGCTGTTCACAACAAATGTCAGGTGTGATGTTAGTAACTCACCTGAGGGTGATAACGCCACCTGGTGGACGTTGTCTTCAAAGCGCTGCCACGTGAGTCCAGTTTCAGGCAGAGTGCTGCAGAACAGTCCTCCTTTAAAGTCCAGACACCAAACATACCTGTAACACATGTGTCACCTGTTAGATACCTGTAAGAGACCCGTCTAACACCTGTATGACACCTGCCAAAAATCTGTAAGACACTAGGCCAAGCACCTGTGAGACACCTGTCAATCAGTTGAAAGACATCTGTAAAATACCTGTCAAACACCTGTGAGACACCTGATCATAATCATTGAAAGACAATGTAAGACACCTGTCAAACACCTGTGAGACACCTGTCAAACACCTGTGAACACCTGTCAAACACCGGGTAAGACATTCTGTGAGACACCTGTCAAACACCTGTAGACACTGTAAGTGGACACCTGTCAAACACCTGGAAGACATCTGTCAAACACCTGTGAAGACACCTGTCAAACACTGTAAGACACCTGCCAAACACTGTAAGACACCTGTGAGACACATAAGACTCTGTAAGACACCTGTCAAACACCAGTAACACACCTGTCAAACACCAGTAAGACACCTGTCAAACACCTGTAAGACACCTGTAAGACATCTGTAAGACACCTGTCAAACACCAGTAACACACCTGTCAAACACCAGTAAACACCTGTCAAACACCTGTAAGACACCTGTCAAACACCTGCCAAACACCTGTCAAACACCTGTAAGACACCTGTCCAAACACCTTCAACACCTGTAAGACACCTGTCAAACACCAGTAAGACACCTGTCAAACACCTGTAAGACACCTGTCAAACACCTGTAAGACACCTGTCAAACACGTCAGTAAGACACCTGTCAAACACCTGTAAGACACCTGTCAAACACCTGCCAAACACCTGTAAGACACCTGTCAAACACCTGTCAAACACCTGTCAAACACCAGTAAGACACCTGTCAAACACCTGTAAGACACCTGTCAAACACCTGCCAAACACCAGTAAGACACCTGTCAAACACCTGTAAGACACCTGTCAAACACCTGTCAAACACCAGTAAGACACTGTCAAACACCTGTAAGACACCTGTCAAACACCTGCCAAACACCTGTAAGACACCTGTCAAACACCTGTCAAACACCTGTCAAACACCAGTAAGACACCTGTCAAACACCTGTAAGACACCTGTCAAACACCTGCCAAACACCTGTAAGACACCTGTCAAACACCAGTAAAACACCTGTAAGACACCTGTCAAACACCTGTCAAACACCTGTAAGACACCTGTCAAACACCTGTAAGACACCTGTCAAACATCTCTAGGACACCATAACAAGTTGTCCCACTGACAACAAATGAAGTTATTGATTGATAGAAGCACACAGGTCATAATTTATTCACCTGAGAATCAGCTGACCACTCACCTGTCAGTCACCTGCAGGCTCAGTATTCCACATCCTGGTCCTGAGTATCCCATCCAGCTTTCTGCCAACTAGACAGACAAAAGAAAAATATATGTCAACACACCTGCTGACAGTCTCACCTGTGTGTGTCTCACCTGGTCAGGTTTGTGTACGTCTCACCTGGTCAGGTTTGTGTACGTCTCACCTGGTCAGGTTTGTGTATGTCTCACCTGGTCAGGTTTGTGTGTGTCTCTGTCCTGAGCATCCTGGTCCAATTGTCTGTCTTTTGTCCTCTCCATCTGATTAGATGGACAGTTGAGGATGTCCCCCCTGCTGCCAGCAGGGGGCACAGTGTGACAGTAGATGTCTCCCTCTTCATCACTGGACATACTGGGTTTTCTGTCCAGACTGGAAACAGTGGAGTAAAACATCTGGTCCATCAGACCAGCAGGGGGCGCCAGGTCATCACCCTGCACACACACAGAGGAGACGCAAGATTTCATGAGTCTGGATGGTGGCGTCTTTTTTGTCGTATTTAAAAAACCTAAAACATAGAACGGATGTGTGAGGAAGGGATCAAACTTTGTCTTTATTACATCAACCCACCTCCTCCTCGTCCTCCTCGTCTTCTTGTCCAATCAGAGGGCTCAGAAACTCATCCTCCTGCTCCTCCATTGGCTGCTGCTCCTGTCCATCGTCCTCCTCAGTATTCTGCATGTAGGAGAAGGTGCACTCCAGCAACAGGTCCACATCAGGGGTTGGGGGGACGACCTCTGTCTCTACACCAGGACCTGGACCTGGGTTGGCCAGACCTTCGAGCAGCAGGGAGCTGGGGACAAGAAGAAGACAAGCATGACACAGACAGACACGAGGAGACACAACAATACTGTCTGCCTGTGCTCTTCATACTAACCCGGACTGGTTGGAGGACTCCACCTCTTCTCCGTCCTTCACACCTCCACTCTGTCCCTCCTGTGAGTCCTGATCCTGGCCCTGTTCTGGGGAGTCCTGGTTCTGAAGGTCCAGGCCGACGAGGGACGCTCGGTCACTCAGAGGAGTCCCACTTCCTCCGTCACTGCAGCTGCCGTCCTGGACTACAAACATGGAGTCTGAACAGCTGCTCTCAGAGAGACGGTTCCCACTGCTGCTGTCTGAGGACAGAGACAGAGACACAAAACATTCAGTCAGTCTGTCTCTGTCTCTCTGGGATCTATTTTCTGTCTGTTGTGCAGGTAGCACATGTGCTCGTGCTCATCTGTGCACCCAAAGTGTGTTGATCTTAAAACGAGATGCGTTCAGGGCCTTTCAGCTGCCTCATGAGAGCACTGCACCGTTAACCAACAAAAAACTGGTGTGAAGTCAGTGGTGCAGTATTTCCCCGTCCTTAAAAAGACGCACCATTCAGACAGTAAGATGAGTCTTAATAGGCAGGTCCACAGTGCACCTACACTCTACTTCTAGAGTGCTGCAGTTAGAATTAACATTCAGAATTAACATTCTGATTAATAACAGATGATAACAGGTGGGAGAAATAGGGAGAAAGCGTGTATGCATTTACACACGAGGCACAGCAGCTGTAACTTAATTGGTTGGGTGAAGCAGATGTATGAATCCTGACTTCCATCAGAGCTGATAAAAAATATTATCTCCTCTGTTTCTTCTGTCATGTCTGTTTGCAATGGCAGTTTTTAGTGTTGCAGAATCTCCCAAACAATGGAAGTGAATGGTGACCAGTTTTCAAATGGAAAAAAACAACCAAAAAAAGTGTACTGCTTGTCTGATGTAATCCAAGTCTCCTAAAGCCTCCACATGCCAAGTTGACTTGAAAGTCATCATTAATACCATGTTTTTAGTCTGAATCTTCACTGTAGATTAGGGGTGTGCCAAAAAATCGATTCACATAAGAATCGCGATTCTCATTTGCTACGATTCAGAATCGATATAAAATGTCCCAAAATTGATTTTAAAAAATTTAAAAAATCCGCTGTCCACCTCCATTTTGTAACTACGTGGGACGGACACGGAGCAGAGTCAGCCGCCAGCTGCATACCAACGCACACTTCACGAAGCTCTCTGCCAGGCCAGCTCCGAGCGGGCAGCTAAAAGCCTCTATCAAGCATTGCCACCTAAACCAAACACAATTTAAACCACAAGAAATAATATGGGCATTTAACAAAAACGTGAAAACAGCCCACCCCCCACTGAGTGCTTTTACTACTCTCACCACTTCAGGCAAACCACACAAGTGAGGTGTTGGATGAAAACAGAGATCCTACTGATTATGAAGAGGTCTCACTCGTCACTGTGCGACAAAAACTCTGAGAGTTAGACGCCAAATAGTTGCAAAAAAACCTTCACAGAATCATAAAATATGTCTTACTTTAGCTGTTTGGTGGCCTAAAGTTATATTCTAGCTTGAAAAAACACTGCTAATGTCTACTCCTATGACTCTTCAGGAGTTTGAAATGAATCGCGATGGTCCTGGTTGTTTTCATAAAGAGCAAGGGCTTTTTACAGGCGGAGTAATGCATCTTCACTACAATACTTTATCTTTGGCTGCACGTCCTTCTGTATCGTCATTGGTGTTGCTAAGGTAAATTTGGGTGGTAGCGATAGAACCTCCTGACTCTGATTGGTTTATAGAGGTGTCGATCATTAAAATTGACCAATGGGTTGCAGAGAAGTCCCCTGGACTGCTTCAGTGAGTTTACAGGACGCAGCTTGTTGACACTTTCAGACGCTTTTAGCAGAGTGCTTATTAGCCCCGGTCAGGATAAAACGGGAGAAATATACAGCAGAGGAGGTTCTCTGACTGTTTGAATCAGATAGCGGTGCTAACATACTAACAACACAGTGCCAAACGTCAGTGTGACTGATGCCCAAATGGCACATTTGGTGCAGTTTCGCCTGGATATGTCTGTGTTAAAACATCTGTAAAACTGTTCAGGTTCACTTTTTTAGCATCGAGTTTTGCACAGTTAACTCATCAGATATCACTTTACTAATTCCTAGATGAATCGGGCTACTATCCTATGATTCAAAAGTGTTTTTCACTCTAAACAGTGTGGTTTTTTTTTTATAAATAGATAAAAATTCACATTTGTTTCTGTGTTCCAGGTGAATTTCCTCTGACACAGTAACACATATCTTGATTCTGACACTTCTATAGTAATCTCACATGTAGCTATTACCGTTATTTTGACACCAAGATTATAATACAGCCCTTGTAGTTGTGAAAATATCCTCCATTTATTTTGGGTAAGTCATTTCGGACAGAAGGTAGAAAAAATAGGCCCCCTGATGAACAGGTTAAGCAGTATGTGATATTGCTTTTATGTAACAGTTCCAACAATTCCATCTAAGCATGGATAAATGTTTAAAACTTAATAAATGTGAAAAAGACACTTTAATGTCTCCATTTGTCATTCTGTCTTGCAAAGCAGATGGGAGTAGATCATGATCAGAAATCATTATGAATAAAATCGTTTTGAATCGAAAATCGATTTTAAATCGAATCGTGGCCCCAAAAATCGGAATCGAAATCGTGAGATAGTAAAAGATTCCCACCCCTACTGTAGATCCTTAACTTGGAGCCACGTTCAGGTGCACATGCACACTGTCTGAGCTCAGTGTGTGTGGTGTGACGGTGCGAACACAAGTGAACAGCATGTTGGGGCTTTAGGAGACTTGGATTACACCAGACGAGCAGTATGGAGGCATTTCATGTTTTTTTAATTCTGTTGTTTTTCCCATTTAAAAACTGGCCACCATTAACTTCCATTGTTTGGGAGATTCTGCAGCACTGTTTTCCTGTGAAACTCCAGCAGTGTTTTGTGAACTAAAATACTAAACCCAACCTTCAATCAGCATGAGGGTGAGGAGATAATGACTGAATTTTTATTTTTGGGTGAACTATCCCTTTAAAGAAAACACTCAGGCATCGATACAACACACAATACAGAAATCACCTGGAAAACTTGACATCATTTAAAAGATGAGCTAATGATCAGAGAGGCTGAATTTTATTTCCTTTTTTTGAGAAGGGGGTGACACAGGAGTGGTTTTTGCTCTGGTCTCGTCCCACTCCCAGAACAACACTCCTGTCCCGTCCCAGTCCTGGAAGAATGATTCCCACCATGATGAACTGTGAAACTGACTCCCTTACTTTGTGCCCAGATCACACACCGTTTAAATAGCAAAGTGAAGTTGGACACGCCCTCAACACACCTGCACCATGCACTTTGAATCGTCCACTATAGATCGTCTAAATAGGGCATCTCTCAGTGTTTCTGTCTGTCTCTTGCCTTGTCGTCTCCTCCTCCTCTTCTTCACTCTGATGGCCTTCACCACGAGCTCCTGCTGCATCTCCCCCTCTCCCAGGGGGGCGCTGTAGCGTCTGGAGCTCAGCTCGCAGGAAGTGGTCACTGGGGCATTTCCATGGAGACTGTCCCAGGAAGTGACAGAGCTGCTGCGGCTGCGGGAGCTGCTGGTCAACAAACCGGAGCGCTGGCCGACCTGCTCCATCACCTGGACGAACAGATCACATGACACAAACAGCAACAGGTGAGTTAACAAGTCTGTGAGTAAATGTGTCGACCAGTTAAACCAGTCTGCCCGTCAGTCACCTCCAGCTGCTCCTCCGCCTCCTCCACCTCCTCCACTCCGTCCTCCTCTTCCTCTTTCTCTCCCTCCTCGCTGTGCCTCTCCCATCCTCCTCCTCCTCCTCCCTCTTCCCTCCCCCCACCTTCTACGATGATAGCCATGGTTCTGATTGGCTGAGCTGTTTCCACTGATCCGGTTGGTGGGAGGAGAGTGGGCGTGGTCAGTGGTGAGGACAGTCGGACAGAGAGTTCAGACACTGAAGGACAGAGACAAAGAGGTTAAAAAAAATGTTTGATGATCAGTCTTGTCAGTCAGAGCGACTAAAGATCTTCACTGTCAGCTGGTAGTGACTGGTACTAGAACTTGTACTAGAACTGGTACTAGAACTAGTAGTAGTAATAGTACCAGCAGTACTCACAGTTGGAGGCCAGTCCCTCAGGGCTGTTGGAGAGACGGATGATGTCTCTGTCTCCTTTCAGGATGAAGATCTCGTTGTCACAAGACGACACTGACACGATGTCTCCACTGCTCTCCAAGGCTCCAATTATCACCTGAAAACATCAAACACAACACTGATCAGATATGATACAACATAAAGACCCACACGTCAACATTCATGAGTAAACATTCGCACAACACAAATCAATAAAAATACACAAATGAAGCTCAGCGTAAGTTCAATCAGGAAAACCTCCTTCGCTGCACTCATTCACAATTTTCCTTTACTCTCCCTCACTTCTCCTACTCCCTCTAATCTGCTGATGGTGGGCGTTCACTTTCCTCTTTACTATCCAATCAGGTTTTGCCACGGTCTTGTAGCCAGTCAATTTGCTGCTGCCAAACTTTAAATCACCTCTGTCTTTACTCCATCCGTTGCATACAGACAATTGCAAAACCCTCCTCCACCCCTCTCTCCTCCAGTCTTTGGACCAGGCAAGCCAGTGACGATCACCTCGACCCTCCACCACCCCTCTCTCCTCCAGTCATCAGGTCCAGGCCGCAGGAGTTCGGAGCCACTCACCTCACCAGTATCGCATTATCATCTCTTACCACCACCACCAGTGTCTAGACCCCGGGGGTTTGATATATGTACATATTCTTTTCACCACAATGGGGTCTAACCGTCAAAGACTTTATGTTCATTATCTCATGCATGTGTCAATAAACTAATTTCATTTGTACTCTGAGTCTCTCCTGATTGAAATGTCTTTCTTATTTTGAGATGAGTGATAAAAGTAGTTTCAGTGCTTTGATAAGACAGTTGAGGATGTAAATACTGTTCTCGTTAACAGGGTACTATAAGTAGAGTACAATAAATAGTTGTAGTACCTCGTTAAGACAGTCGAGGACGTAGATGCTGTACTCATTCCAGCTGAGGATCCAGCCCTCTCTGAGGAAACAGCTGAGCAGGCCGAGCTGTCTTTCTGCTGGACGGTACGCTCCGATTGGACCAGGACGAGGAAACAACTCAAAGTGAGGAATCTGATTAAGACAGAGAGAGAGAGAGACAGACAGACAGACGGTTACTATCAGTCCTTTTTCTTGGCACTGTGACAAAGTACAAATAGATACAGTAGCATAAGTAGCATAGCACGACTAAAAGTACGTGTTAGCAGTACATTCCCAGTGTTCCCAGTGTTTCCAGTGTACCTGTGCGTTGAAGAGTGGTTTGAGCAGTCGGGTGTCCTCCACCTGTCCTCTGACATCAGACCTCCACAGTCTGAGTCCAGGTCGAGCAGCAAACACCTGAAGATCCTCTGTTTACAGAGACCTGGCAGGAAGCAGGCGCCGAACCTGCCACTGCTGCAACACAACAAAAAACTGTCATTAAAACATGTACAACTACTATATCACAGATGTGTTGTATATGACATGTGTGTAGCATGCTGACCTCTTGCGGGGCTTGGTACCCAGCTGCTGGACTTCCTGTTTCTGTGTGCAGTAAAGCAGAGACCTCTGCTGCGTTGAGACCAGCAGCACCTGGTGACTGTACTCCATCTGAACCACACCTGAGGACTCCTCCAACAGCAGCACAGGTTTACACACCCCCTGCACACACGCGCACACACACACACGCACGCACACACACGCACACACACACACACAGTCAGGATGGTGTGTGTTATCTAGAGCTGCAACAATCAGCTGATTAATTGATTGGTTAATCTGCTTCAGTAGCTTTTGAGGCTTCTCACATGAAAGTTTTCTGTTTTTTCTTTCTCTTATAATAAAAAGAATATCAATAAAGCATTTTTTAATCATATTAATATGCATAATATCAATAAATAATATTAAAACTCAGTATCTGAGAACATCTGTTTGGGTGTAGCAGGTAACTGTAACTGTTATGGTTTCACCTGGTCCAGGTCCAGAGAGGAGAACACGATTCGTCCTTTATCATCTCCAGAGAAAAGTTTCATCCCGTTGGTGCTCCATGCCAACGACGTGATGGAGCCTTTATGGAGGCCGACCACATCGAAACGCCTCAACTGCACAGAGACAGAGAGAGAGAGACAGGTGTGACAGAGCTACAGAGACAGAGAGAGAGACAGGTGTGACACAACTGGTCACCATAAAAAAGAATGGCTGGAAAGAACGAAAAGAATCTGTGTGCACTGTGGAACAGGAACCCATTTCGTCATAACTTGCCCCAAATACAAAAAATTAGAGAAAACTAACATGAAACTATAATTAAAAGGTGTACAACTACTAGTATGACATCTTTTTGATCTTGTTCCATGTCATTTTTGTCTTGTTATGTCTTATTTGTCTTGTTCAGACCAGGCTGAGGAGTTTTTGTGGAACAGCTTGAACCTTGAGTGAAAATCAAAGTTAATTCAAGTCGGGCTTTTTCGTTGCAGCTCAGATTTCATTATCAGCCTCCTGATGTCGTGTCATATATCAGAATGTTTTTTACTCGGCCCCAAAACGTCAAAATTAGTCGGACTCTACTCACATTTTCCTTTTCCAAACAATCTGAAACACACCCGTCAAAGTTCTCACCTGTTTGTTTCGCCCAGGAAGTGGAGACACCAGCTGGAATACTGCAACTCGACCAGATGCTGTTCCCACGGCAACCAAGTCATCAAAACAGCTGAGCAGCTTCACAGCTGTGATCGCATCACTCTTTCCCTGTTATACACACACACACACAGGGACACATGTGACAGCCCATGTGAGCACTGAAGCAGGTGTAAAAACAGACTGAGCACCACAGAAGAAGAAGAAGAGGCGCTCTGACCTCCAGGCTGTACTTGTTCATGTGTGCGAGGCGGCGACAGTACAGGTAAAGCATGCCGATGCTGCTGCCCACCGCCAGGAAGTCACTGCTGCTGTCCAGAGCTGTCAGGTAGACCAGGACCGACCTGAATCCACGCTGCACCTGCAGGGGAGAGAGGCAGGAGCCTTCATCATCATCATGACCATCATCATCAGCATCATCATACCACAGCAAATTTCATCTCTCCTGGCTTCAAGTTATCCCGTTTGTGTTCACACCAAAAGTGGTGCATCTGCTATAATACCTGAGTGTCCAGTGCCCCCTGCTGGGAGAACAACAGAACATCTTTACAGTTGGCACTGAGTTCACGCTGTAAAATAACTGGATGAAGTCCAGCATGCTGATGGATGAAGGACCAGTTCAGAGGTTTGGAGCAGTTCAGGTTTTAAATGGAAAGGTTTGGTACCTTGGCCGGGATGGCGTTCAGCAGGTAGTAGAGCGGGCAGAACTCTCTCAGGACGGACGGTGGGGTCGTCTGGGCCGCCATGTTTCTGCCAAAGTGGATTCAGCTGGTTCTGAAAGTCAGTTCAAAACCTCCATTAAAACAAAAACACATGAAATTAACCGGAGAAGAATCTCGTTCACCTAAACGCGTACTCGCTGTACTGCAGCCATGCAAATTTGGCTTCATATCCAGCTGCAAGGAACTATGCACCAAATTCATTTACAAAAATCAAACATTTTACTGCTCGCTTTTCTGATTATCTGGTGAAAAAAACAGCAAGTTGTGATTTACTCAAGGTCACACAAACCTTTTTCTTCAATAAAAGTTAAGGTTTATGATTTACTTGCTGTTTCTCTTGTACTAGTTTCCGCTTATAAGACTCATAGAAAGCATAAACAGACAACTAAAACTGAGCATAATGTCAATTTTAATTTAATATGATTTGCGATATTAGAGGTAATGATCATTTTTACATTATTATTCTTATTTTGAATGAAAAACATGCTAAAATAACTATGGTGTGATTTTTTTTCTAGGGATCTGTGACAAAGATGTTTTTTAAGTCTGCAGAATCTGATTTGCAGGACACGACATCTTTAACAAATACTGCACCTCCTGCCATTTGAAAATTGCCATATTGCCATTTTCATTTCCTTGTGCAGCCCTTTTGTTTGACACTGTGGATCACAACAACCTTATTGCATAATTATAAAACCATGTTTTTTATGATGTTGCTGTCTAAAATGTTTTTTGATTAGGTTCCATTCTTGGACCTCTCTTGTTTTTGATATACATACGAAAGTGATCTACCGGGGACTGCAATAATGTACTGCCTCTTTTATTTGCTGATGACACACATCTTGTTGCTTCACATGAAAATCTTAGCACAGCTATCATCCATTTCTAAATGGTTTCAGATGAGCGAAACTCTCTCAATATAAAAACATGTAATTTTAAGATATTTTGTAACAAAAATAAAAAGTATGCAAAAGAAAAGGCCACAATATTCATTTTCAGACAATATTAAAATAACTCAAATCTTCACATTAAATTCCTAAAAATCATAGTATATCATCAATCAATCAATCAGACTTTATTTATATAGCACTTTTCATACAAATGAGTGCAACACAAAGTGCTTCACACAATAAAAACAATAAAACACACACACACAATTCTTGTATCATTATTCATAAACATCAGAAAAGGTCTCTTATTAAAGACAATTCTTGGATCACACTGAAATCAAAATCAATCACAATGAAATCTAATAAACACACACTTCTGTGTAAATTGTTCCTTTTTTAAATCTCTTTTGTCTCTATGTGTAAACAAACTCTTCACCACACTGGTAGAAGTTCAGTGGGGAACATAATTAACTGTAGAGATAAATAAATTTCACGTTTTTTTAAATGAAGTTTGGTCTGACGAGCACCATGAACGTTCTGCGCCCTAATCAGCTGGAGAGAACTCTGCACCAAACTCGGTTCCAAAAATGTGCCGTTTACCGTTCGGCTGCCCTTCATCTGACAACACGGAACACTGTGAGAACAAGACAGTAAGAGCCGCTGGGAGTTATTTAAGGAAACAGCATTAAGCATTCTGCGACAATTAAAGTGAAGATCCGTGATTTATCTGCAGTTTCTCCTGCATTATCGTGTCCTTACTGGAGTCACAGAGGGCGGTAACGAACAGCATCATCAGACGTAAACAGCTGAACTTTAACAGCATGTAAAAGCTGTTTGGTGGACTACACATATGCCGAATTAAACAGAACAGTTTGTGGAAATGTATGAAATGTTACACCGTGCGCTACATTAAATGTATTTCAGCCTTACTTGAGATAAACCTTAAACAGACGATTTGTTAAAGGAAGTTTGGTGTGACGCTGCCTCCACAGGAGATGACGGCGCCGTCAGATGAACGACAGGTCAGCAGGCTGATCTGAGATCTGCCAGCTGCCGACAGACATCCCAGAAACAACATGTGATGTCATTAACAACAATAAAACCAACAAACATCGTGCTGTTTGCTAAGTTAGCTTCTCAAACAGCGAGTCCAGGCTAGCTAGCATCATATGAAAGGAGCTAACTGTGTGTTAGCAGGCAGGCTGACGTCAGGAGGAAGACCGTGAGTCACTTACTCAGAGTTCACAGGTTACACTCAGTCAGATGTTGGCCCAGATGTTTGGATCACAGCTGGATGATATTAAAGAGGTGACATCGCCCTGTTTGTCTGACAGTTTTCATCCTGACACTGACACCTGCTGTCTGTCAACAAACTGCGCCCCCTGCTGACCGGACACACAGTGACACCCGTTACTTTCTCTCTAATTTCTCTCTTTTCATGCACTTATTCACTTTGCTGTATTTTCCTCCAGTGACGCGCAGATTTTTTGTAGTTCACACTGACTTTAATGATGCAATACACCTGCAGCCGGAGGATCATTTCATCAATAAATGTAGAAATGAATGACAGGAAGCGGAAACTCAGTCACTGCTCTTTAGAAAACCTGGAAACTGGATCTATCCTTCCATTTCAGGACAAACCAACTCCTTAAACCTCAGTTTAGTTTTTACTCTAAACCAAGACTAAATTTAGGTCTGCTGCACCACATCATTAAACTCCAATTTAACATGCGACTCACTATTAAAGTTAAATTTACACTGGATAAGGTGTAACTTGGGACTGAGCAAAATAATCAAGTTTCTCGAAAAAAGTCAAGGGACAGACTGAACCCAGCTGAGTTTTATGCTGCATCTCTTTCTTTATTTTCACTTTCATTCCAGTTAATAAGTTAATCAACAAGGTTTTCTTGAAAAGGAAGAATCAGAGCTTCTCTGCTGAGCCATCATGAGTAGGCTAACTAATGTTTTAGCTGGATGGCAAAATATGTTTGGTTAACTTTTAAGCTATGTAGAATATGATGTTTTACATTTTAATTTTTAGCTAAGTAACAGACATTTTGTTAACTTTTAAGCTAGCTAGCTAACAATGCAACATTAAGGAATGCAGAGCAGCCAAAAGTTTAGTTTACCCTGTCTTAGATCCCCATCTTAGCTTAAACTTAGCTCCAAGGTCTCAAAAGCACTCAATATTTATTTTTATTTGTTTATTTTGTTATTTATTGATTTTTAATTTGGGGTCTAGGAAAACAAATTCAAATTCAACAAATAAATCAATTTTAAAAATGAATTACTTTATTAATAATAATAATCTTTATTATAGACTCAAAAGAAAATTGTCCACTTACATACACACACACACACACACACACACCACACACACATACATAAATTTAAACATACATATTCTAGTGGAATGATGATTTTTAAATCTAACTGCTTATAAAATAAAAAAAAACACATTTATGTTTGTAATTTATTTAGAAATAAGATGAAATATGCTTTAAAAAGTGTTCATGCGAAATGTATTTCACATATAACTAGTCTTAAACTAACTTTAAAATGTTTCATTTCAAATTATGAGTCCGTTCCGTTGGTGGCTAAATTCCGTTCCGGGAAGTTCGCGCTCCCGCTGCTGCTGACGGCTAACTAAGCTAGGCTAGTACAAAACGCCCCCAGCTCCCCGTTACCTGCTCCCGGTGTCCCCACTCCCGTTAATGTCGTCCTTCATCCCTCTGAGCGGAGCGTTTTATCCACCAGCACACACAGCTTTTATCACAGAGTATCGATTCGGTGATATCGATCGACGATCAGGTTGACTTGATCCACCGACTGGCCCCCCAGTCTGAGCTAAGCTAACAGTTAGCCTCACAGCCAAAATGGCGGACAACGAGGATGACAGCGGTCCGACCAGCACAATAACAGCTCAGCCCCCCGCCGCTCAGTGCGCCCAGCCCGGGGAGAATGTATCTGCAGCGGCCGCCGACCAGAGCAGCCAGCCCGGGGAGGGTTCACAGACAGTGACCGGTGCAGGGAGCAGTCTGCCCGGGGAGGGTTCACAGACAGTGACCGGTGCAGGGAGCAGCCAGCCCGGGGAGGCTTCACAGACAGTGACCGGTGCAGGGAGCAGTCTGCCCGGGGAGGGTTCACAGACAGTGACCGGTGCAGGGAGCAGCCAGCCCGGGGAGAGTTCACAGACAGTGACCGGTGCAGGGAGCAGTCTGCCCGGGGAGGGTTCACAGACAGTGACCGGTGCAGGGAGCAGTCTGCCCGGGGAGGCTTCACAGACAGTGACCGGTGCAGGGAGCAGCCAGCCCGGGGAGGCTTCACAGACAGTGACCGGTGCAGGGAGCAGTCTGCCCGGGGAGGGTTCACAGACAGTGACCGGTGCAGGGAGCAGTCTGCCCGGGGAGGCTTCACAGACAGTGACCGGTGCAGGGAGCAGTCTGCCCGGGGAGGGTTCACAGACAGTGACCGGTGCAGGGAGCAGCCAGCCCGGGGAGGGTTCACAGACAGTGACCGGTGCAGGGAGCAGTCTGCCGGGGAGGGTTCACAGGGGGCTGGGTCTGGAGCTCAGCTGACGGACTTGTTCCAAAGCTGCCCGGAGGAACAGAGCATCCTGGTGGGCACAGAGCTGACCGGCCTGGGTCCCGGAGCTGGTCAACACCACCATCATCTACGTGCAGCCGGACGGCAGCCTGGTGGAGGGTTCCGGACTGACCGCCGAGGAGCAGCAGGCTCTGCTGGACCAGCTCACCAAGCAGCAGGTCGTCCAGGTGTCCGACAGCGAGGCCGCCCAGCTGCTCCAGCAGGGCCAGCTGGTCAAAACCATCCCCGTCCACAACACAGCAGCCCTGGACCCGAGTCAGCTGCAACAGGTCATCAACCAGGTCACCAAGTCCCAGCAGCAGGTCCACGTCCAGGTCCCCCAGCAGACCCAGAAGCAGCAGGTCCAGGTCCCCCAGCAGACCCAGAAGCAGCAAGTCCAGGTCTCTCAGCAGGTCCAGCAGAAGCAGGTTCAGGTTCCTCAGCAGAGCGTAAAGACCAGCAGCACCCAGAACAACGCCTCCCAGCAGCTGAAGAGTGTCGCCCAGCAGTTCGCCATGCAGACCAGCAGCCCGGTACAGGTGGTCCAGAAGAAGGCGAGTCACGTATAATAACATTATTCAGAGAGAGTTATAGCTGCATCAATTAATCACAGACTGGTTTGATAACCAGCAATCTATTTGAGTCATTTTTTAAGGAAAAAAGTCCAAATTCTCTGATTTCAGCTTCTTAAAGGGATAGTTCAGCCAGAAATAAAAATTCAGTCATTATCTCCTCACCCTCATGCTGACTGAAGGTCGGGTTTAGTTTTTTAGTCCACAAAACACTGCTGGAGTTTCACAGGAAAACAGTGTTACAGAATCTCCCAAACAATGGAAGTGAATGGTGACCAGTTTTCAAATATGAAAAAGCAACAGAATAAAAACATAAAATGCCTCCATACTGCTCGTCTGGTGTAATTCAAGTCTCCTAAAGCCCCAACATGCCAAGTTGACCAACAGTTTCATTTACACCTTTTTTTTATCCTGAATCTTCTCTGTAGATCTTTAGCTTGGAGCCATGTTCATGTGTGTGTTATGTGACGGTGTGCACGCACAAGGGACTTTTTTTCAATTAAAAAATGACTCAAAATGATTACTCGATTATCAAAATAGTTGCCAATTAATTTAGTAGTTGCTTAATAATGGATTGCAGCGCTACACTTTTTCATGTTGTTTTAATGAATGAACACTTCCTAACATACAGGGCTGTGTGTGCAGCCTCATGGTATTATCAGGGCATTTATTATGCTGATTTGCAATTCTCATGAACACAGATGTAGAGCTGAGTGTCAGTACTCAATACTTTTAAAATGATACCCATACTTACGAGGGTCGGTCAAACTGTTATCTTAGTGTTTGCTGAATCTGACGCGGTGCACTCGTACGAGCCCACCGTACGAAATAAGAGCAAGAAAACGTTAAGATCAGGGCTGCAACTAACAATTATTTTCATTATCAGTTAATCTGATGATTATTTTCACAATCATTCACTCTATAAAATGTTAAAAAACTAAAAAAAAAATGTTTTTTTTTTAAAGTGAAAAATGCTCCCAGAGCCCAAAGTGGTGTCTTCAAATGCAGGCTGACAGATTCTGAAAAAATATCTAATTGTGATTATTTTGACTGATGTTGTAATTGCGATATGATTTGTGATATTAGAAGGAATACTAAATTTTACCTCATTATTCTTATTTTCATTTAAAACATTTTATTATTGGTGTGATTTTTGCTGGGATTAAAATGGTTTGACACACATTTTGCATTTAACACATATTGCACCTCTTGCGATATGAAAATTGCCCTGGGCCATGTTGAGATTTTGATAAGATTTCGATTGATTGTTCAGTCCTACTTGAAATGTCTTTTGTTTGATCAACAGTCCAAAACCCAAAGACTCTTCATTTACTGTCAGAAATAACAGAGACAAGCAGAAAATCTTCCCATTCTAGAAGCTACAAACAGAAAATGTTTGATATTTTTGCTTGAAAAAGGACTGAAACGAACGATTATTAAAATATTTGACAATACGATTACATGAGTAAGATTAGAAAACCAAGTGATTGACCCTCAGATCCTGATCTCTTCAGTAAGAACTGTGTCACAGGTGCGATCCCTCTGACTGGTCATCTGTTCTTCTGTCCTTTTAGTCGGAGCCCGTCAGGATCCAGATCCAGGTGCCCCCCAAACAGGAGGTGAAGCCCGGCTCCGCCCCCCAGCAGAAGACTGTAGCTGTCAATCACCCGCAGGTGAAGCTGTCGGCCAATGGCAGTGTGAGCAGTGCTCAGATCATCCACATCCAGCCTGTAGTTGGTCAGCAGGGGCAGCAGTTCTTCCTGCAGCAGCGCCCAGGCGATGCTCCCATCCAGCTGCTGCTGCAGAGCCCCGCCCCCGTTGTCGGATCTCTGCTCCCATTAGTTCACAAGGTCACAGGTCAGACGACGTCGGCAGGCACCGCCTCCAGTCCGGGTCAGAAACCTGCAGCGTCACCCATCAGAGTCCAGACCCCCTCCACTGTTAAGACCCCTCCGCCCTCTATTGTCAAGACCCCGCCCACATCTGCTGCTAAAACCATTAGCATCCCGCTAATTAAAACAGCTGCTAATGGCACCACGACGACTGCCAGTAAGAATCCCGTTAAACCACCTGTCGTCATCACGACGGTCCCGGTACAGACTGCCACACCTGCTGCTGCCCGACCCACCACAGTAGCTGCACCCCTGGTGACCCCAGCCACAACAGTGAAGGACAGAGATAGGGAAAAAGAGAAGGAGAAGAAAGCGAAGAAGAGAGAAAAGAAGGCTGTAAAGGTCCAGACTAGATCTGGTCGTGTCTCCAGACCACCGAAGTACAAAGCCAAAGACTACAAGTTCATAAAGACAGAGGACCTCGCCGACAGCCACCAGTCCGACTCCGATGACTACTCCGACATGAGCGTGGAGGAGGAGGACGGCGGGAGAAAAGATGGCCCCACGCCTGGCTCCTCCCCCTCCCTCACCTACAGCCACAAGTCCCGGTCCCACCGCTGCCAGACCTGCGACAAGGCCTACATCGGCCCCGGAGGCCTGAACCGGCACTACAAACTGAACCCGACCCATGGAGAGCCTGATCCGCCCGGCGACCTGCCCAACAACACACCCCGCCCTGTCAGAGATGACAGCCAGTCACAGGAGACTACAGCAGGAGGGGTCAGAGTGGAGGAGGAGGTGGAAGAGAAGAAGGAGGACAAAGCTACTGCCACGGCAACAAACAGAGTAGGAGACATATTCACCAATCAGAGCTCAGATCTGGGGGGGATGATCACATTTCTAATTATTAATCTGATTGGTCATTTACTAATTAGTTTACTTTTTTTGTTCTCAGGTGGAGGGGGGTCCAGCAGCAGCTGTAGGACTCAGGGGCCTCCATTATCGAGGTCCCGGCCGGCCCCGCGGACGAGGGAGAGGCAGGGGGCGGGGCCGAGGGCGGGGTAGATCATTGGGACCGCCTCCTAAGGTGAGATCACTTAAAACTGTGTTTTAGAAACTGGATTTTTATTGAACATTTTGAATTTTACCACAAACGATCCAGTCAGGTGTTTCATTCAACAGGTGTTAGTAAGTCACACCTGTCCAATGCAACAGTTTGAATCTGTTTAAACCGATTCTCTCAGGTGACGGTGGGCCTTGTCAGTAGGCGGGGTCGTCGCGGTCGGCCTCCAAAGATTGCCATCACCACGGTAACCGCTGAGCAGCAGGCGGAGAGGAGACGAGACCGGCTGCAGGAGGTAAGAGGAAGGACGTGGAGACACAGGCTTTCAAAGTAAAGATTTTCTTTTAAGACATGAAGTGACCATGATCAAAGACAGATGTCTGATGTGGTGTCATGTTTCCATGACAACCATGGGTTGTTTACAGCTGGTGGAGCAGTGTGAAGACGAGGAGCTGATGGACATCGTTCTTCCTCGTTTGACAAAAATGTTGAGTCTGTGGGAGCTGCTGCTGGCAAAGGTGTGTGTGTGTGTGTGTGTGTGTGTGTGTGTGTGTGTGTGTGTGTGTGTGTGTGTGTGTATATATTCATGCATCCAGTTCAATTCAGCTGCAATCTGAATTTGATTTTCTTTTATTTCTTAGTCAGAATTTACGAGAATTTATTTCCTCAATTTCTAAATATAACTTGCACTGTTGTGTATCCTCCGGCTGTTTCAGGTGGAGCGCGGCGCTCCAGCTCGCAATCGGTTTCCAGACATTTACCGTGAGTTTGAGTCCCTGCAGGCTCAGGTGAGGCAGGCAGCTCAGGATTACATCATCAGCCCACAGGCCGGAGCTGCGCCGCTGGAGGTCCGGAACATCGAGGTGAGGTCTATTGTCATCTATTCTGTGATCTACTGGCCCTCATGCTGTGATCTACTGTGTCCTACTCTGTGATCTGCTGTGTGCTGCAGGTTGCCAGGTCTCTGGGGATCCTGGATGAGGTGAACAGGATGAAGGTGGTTCCTGGAGCGTCTCCCAGCTCCAGTCTGACCAATAAGAACGTCCGGTACATGGAGGTAAACACACCGTCAGCACAGTCAGGTTCAGCAGGATCCAGCTTTCATCTGGTTCCAGTATGTTTATCTGTACTCTGGTGTCTCTGGAGGGTCTCTTTAATGTGTTTGCACTAGAGACAGTAGGAAAAGTGGGCAGGGCCACTGTGACTTCCCCCATTGGTTTGTGGAAGACCATTCTGAAGCCTCAACTTTGGCATTATGGGGGTGGAATCTTGTTTTTTTTACAACCAGAGCATGGTCAGAAACTGTTTACTGAGCTCATAAATCAACTGAGAAGTTTTCGATCAGTGGTGCCCCCCCCCAATCCACATCTTCCTCTGCTGTCTTTGGTTTGTTAAAATCAGTCTGGTTCCAGACACCTGGAACTGTCACCTGGTTCAGTCCAAGTTCAGTATGATTCATTCAGATTTCTGTTTCCCAGAATTCCAAGATGCTGCCGCCTTCAAAGAGATTTAAGATGGAGAACAGCGTTACAGTTCACCAGAATGGCATTGAGATGCCTAGAACAGGTACAACTACTGCATCTGTACCACATCTGCACTGAATCAGAGTTGTAGTTGATGTAACCGCAGACAGTTTGAACTGAACTGATCTTCATGTCTTCCCACCATCTTGTTTCCAAGGTGAGACTACTGTGACCCCCGTGACATCCGTGGCCCCTGCGACCTCCTCTCTGAAGCCCTGCTCCATCTCTGTGGCCCCTCTGGTGATTCAGGCTGGATCCAAACCGCTGACCACCACTGCTGACTCTGCCTCCAGGTGAACTGGCCCCGTCCCCTGTCCTTGAGTATCCACAGTGTCCTGTTGCTGTGATATGTCAACGCTGCCGCCATATTGGACGAGGCAAGACCGACCTGTGAACAGATCCATGTAAATGAGGGAGCTGCAGTTTTTCTGAATAAACAACCTTATTTTTTCCACCTTTAGTACCAGTCCTACAGGAACCAATAATCACAGACTTTCAGTACCCAGTCATACTTTTTATTTACCCTGTTTACTTGTATTTGTTTACAGACCAGTCTTACCTGGTCCAATATGGCGGCGTCGCTGATGTACGATCCAAAGGCCAATGCAGCGTCTACGTAGATATGTCTGTGGGAAGACCAGGTGTTGTTAAACGTTCAGAGGTCCACTCTGGTGTGTCAAGTTTCACACCTGGACCAGGTCTAATGATCTTGTCTCTCTGGTCCTTCAGCTCCTCCACCCAGGCTCCGCCCCCTGTCACGCCCATGGAGGTGACCCCAAGTCAGGACCAGGGGGAGGGGCCTCTGCAGGTGAGTCAAGACCAGGTCCTGAGCACCACTGACATCACAGCCCAGATGAAGGAGCTGGAGAAAGCTCTGGGTTCAGATACCGAGACCACCGCAAAGACACCTGAGACCTGCTCAGTCCAGACCCTGTCCTCCTCCCAGTCCACCTCCACGGACCCCAGCGAGCCCAAACAGCTGCAGGAGGGTCAGGAGATCTACATCCAGACTGAGGGTCTGACGGTCCAGATGGCAGAGCCCGGATTAGACCGGATTGTGATTGTCAACGGGCCAGACGGGACCACCATGCACATCCAGACACCAGAGGGGGTCCCCCTGGAGGCGGTCCAGGCCCTGCTGGGCATCGAGGCTTCTGACGGGGCTAAAGCCCCTCAGTGAACCTGAACACAGTCCAGACCGATCTGGACCAGACCTGAACCACATCACACCGACTGGAGAATCTGGATCCACGAGGTGGTCTGAGCCCTGACCTGCAGGCTGCCTGCAGGGGGCGTTGATGTGTCTTTGCATCGCTGGTGTCAGGTGTTTCTGTTGTACGCATTTCACACCTGGAGAAAAACGGCTCCTCTGACATCACACCTGTGACATCGTTCACACCTGCGACATCGTTCACACCTGCGACATTGTTCACACCTGCGACATCATTCACACCTGCGACATCGTTCACACTGGACATCGTCCACTGCGACATCGGTCACACCTGCATTGTTCAGTCGACGTGGCGTTCTGTCTTCATCAGACTGGGCCTCCTGAAGGTTTTCTCAGATCGAGGCTCCTCATGACCTCATTTTCATGTTGTTATTGTTTTATTGTTCACTGCTCATATTTAATATTTAAACGCTGTCAACCTGAGAGAAAAAAACATCTTCTGATGATCAGGGCGGTTTTACAGAAACTTCTTTCTCAAGTCTTGAGTTAAGATAGGAAGTGTCTAAGATTGGATTGGATTTATCCCAATTTGGTATCACAGAAGCAAATCCTAACTAACTGTAAGAATCTCAGCTCAGGAAGTCCTTCAACCTCAATCCAGCATTGCTTATTCCTTACTCCTGTTACCTAGCAACCAACACTGCATTTCTCATCCCACCGAGCTAAGATTCATAAATGTTTTTTAAACAAACGGAAACACATTGAAACATAAAAAAATCAAAAGATGTTCTTTTTGGTACATTTACAGTTAATATTATGACTACACTACACTACTTAGCTACTGTTAGTGAACATCACCGTTAGCTGCCATTAGCTAGTTAGCAAGTTAGCTAATATGACTAATATCTGCAACTTAGGCAGTGTCTGTAATACAGCCCCAGTGTTGTCTGTAGGTCAGGGGCCGTATTACAGACACTTTGTCATTTGCAGGCCCTGTCTAACTGTTTGGTAACCATGGTAACTAGGGCTTCTAGCTTAATTCCTAACTGAAGATAGGTTTTATAGTTTTACACAAGTCCTATCGTCCTAACTTTACAAAATCTGAAATAAACTCCAAACTTCAAGTTAACTTTGTTAAACTGTTGTTAACTTTAACTTTTACACCTTTAGTAGCAGCCAGCTTCGTAACTAGTTAACAGCAGTGTTTGCTAACAGTAGCTAAGCTAATAGTGTTAGCTAACGGTAGTGTTAGCTAACTTGTTTAATTTGTATGGCTGCTCTTTTATTGTGTTGATACAGTCTTTTATTTCCTGAGTTAGTGTTTTTGTAAATTTACCAAATTTAAAATCTTTAGATTTCTCTACAGACGTTAGCGACACCTCCAGCTCCTGTTTCAGTAAGTTTGAAAAGTCAATGTTACAAGTTGTTTTGCTTGGTGACATGAGAGAAGAAGCCATGTTGGACTGAGTCTTCAGGATTCTCTGATCTGAAACAAGAGTCCTAAAGATAATTAAAATGTTTCTCTAATAAAATTGAGTAAAAATATCCTGTGTCAGACTCTTCATATCTTATGATATAAGACAGGAAGTTTCTGTAATAGGTCACATCTGATCAATATCTCCTGATCAATGAACTCCTGACCTCAGGTTAACAGTCAGCATCAAAATATGAGCAACATTATTAGAAGGAGAATCAATTAGTTCTACCTTGTGTCCTCTCTGGGCTCCTGTACTCAGCAGCCACGAACAAACAGTCTTATTTATCGTCTCGCTTCAGCTCGTTGTTTGATTGGTTGGCTCAGTTCTCACCTGTGATGATGTCAGCGGCGGCTGGTTTTTAAGGAATCTGGAGTGATTGTAAATTTGTAAACTTGTTTTTTTGTTTTTCAGTGTTTCCATATTTGGATTTGTTGTTCATTTAAAACTAGAAACTGATTAGTTGGCTGTTTATATGTAGATAAATATGAAAAACAAAGTTTAAAAAAAGTTGCACTATTTTATTACTTTTTATAAAACTTCACAGCGGAACATTTTCCAAACGTCACGTGAACGTTTGTACTCGTTTGGAGAGTCGGTGTGAAGACGGACTGAAGCAGTTTGGAGGACGTTAAACTGATTTGTCATGTTGATCGTTCGAGTGCTGAATGCATTAAACACATTTCATGTTCCTCCAATAAACCAATGTGACAAACTCGACTCTGTGGAATGATGTCATCATGATGTCATCAGACAAGGTAACTGGTCACGAGCTCTGACGTGTTTGTGTCTCGTCTCTGATCTCGTTCTGAGCCGTTTCCTGTTTTGTTTCTTTGACCACAGATTGAGACGAGGTGGTGGGACGTTGTCTCATGTTTCCTCTCGTCTCTCTTCGGTTGTTTCAGGGTCTCTGCGGTTCTGATGGATCCGGTACAGGAGAGTTTTATTTCAGTTCTAACCTTTAAGTCAAAATTCAGAGAAAAGTCAGAATTCTGAGAAGAACGACTTAAAACTCTGAATTTTCACATGATTTTGATTTGATTTTAAGAATTTCTACATTTCTCTCAGAATTCAGCCGTTATTCTCAGTTTGCACTTTAAAATCAATTTTCACTTTATTCCTTAAATTTGGTTCAAAGTCTGAATTCAGAGAATAAAGACGAGGCCCTAATTATCTTCTGTAATCTGCTGAACTCAGTTCTGATTTTATTCTCAGAATTCTGACTTCAGAGTTCAGTCTTTGTTCTCAATTCAGACTTTTTCAGACAATTTGGAAACAGAACTTTATAGTTTCTTAAACTGAATATTAGTTGAATGGAAACTGCAGCATCTCTGCTGCTGCTTCACAAACAACAAAACTAGTTTTACTGTCTGTACATAAAAGAACAAGTCTTCAGCAAATGAAAAACATTATTTATTACACATTTATTTATTTTCTGATGGTAAATAATAAATATTTAGACATTTATAAATATTCACAGTGAACTCCAGGCTTCAGAGACTCGAGCTGCTCTGACAGAAACACACCTGAAGACGGACATCAAAGAGTTAAAGTCAATCAGCTGATCAGTAGAACTTCTGCTGGTTCTATACCTGTTGAGTAAACCAGGTGTGTTCATCCCCCTGCCTCCAGTCTCTGGGCTAAGCTAACAGGCTAATACCTGGACCCTCAGGGATGACCCCGATGCTGATCACATGACTCTGGAAGACAGATGACATCACAGCGGGCGGTGTCCGGTCTCCAGCAGCAGAGCCTCCAGGGTCAGTCTGGTCTGGGGGGGCATGAAGGGCTGGTGCAGCCAGCAGGACAGGTAGACCATGCAGAGGTCAGAGGTCGCAGTGTGAGCCAGTTCCTCCAGGATCAGCTGCTTCAACTTCAGCTCCTGACGGAAGGACTCCAACAGAACCCGAGACGACTCCTCTGGAACGAGAAGAACCACATGAGACACTGAAGGAGTCCTCTGATTATGAGACATCTGCTGACATCAGTGAGCGTCACATGAAGACGTTCACAGCTGGTGTGAACGGATGATTGATATGAACGTGTTAATTCCAGGTGTGTCACAGTGAACAGGTAAACTCACCAAACAGTTTAGTGTTCCAGCTGTGAAACAGAGGAAACTTTCTTCCTTCAGGTCCAAACTGAAACTCCTCCAGATCCTGAATGCCTCGCTGTGATGTCATCAGACGCTCCATCTTTGTCACTGTGGCGACCTGAAAACATCAGAAACAAACACTGACTGTATAAAGTTTGTTCTACACATTAATGTTTGTTTGTTGTTGGTTTTTTAACAGTTACAAATCAATATAATATACTAACAGAAAATGATGTCATGTCATGATGTCATCATCATAAAACTTCATGATTCATTCTGTAATCAGTCAGACGCTGTTTCATTATTACTGTAGAACTGTTCCTGCGACTGTTTAAGACGAGGTTTTATCTCAGAACATGAACTTCATCCTCTGATATCAAACTGTGACTCGACTGAGCGTGTGCAGGAACACAGGCAACCAATCACAGGAGAGCTCTGCTTACAGAACACGTCCTCATGTGTGTTTTTTACTTTACTTCATCCTCAGTTAAATGAAGAGTCACCATTTTGTCGATGACGTCCTGCAGTTTGCAGCATTCGTCCTGCAGCTCTGCAGCGCCACCTGTCTGCTGCGACGGAGCAGACGAAGACGATGAAGGTGATGAAGACTCGTCCACCAGCAGCAGCTGATCGCCCCGAGAACTGCCGGAGAGGAAAGTGATTAAAACTGTAAAAAGTGTCTGAGGAGGATTTCCAGACGAGAGAGAGGGACGAGTTTCAGACGTTCTGTGTAGTTCTGATAAAACATCGTACTGTTTTACTACACGGAGGGTTCTTCAGGTGTGTGTGTGTGTGTGTGTGTGTGTGTGTTGGGAAACTTCTTTTGTATTTAACTTGGAGAATTCAGTAAAGAGTTAAAGAACAGATTCAGACTGGAAACATGAAGATATTTTGTCCCGATACAACAGAAACTTTTCAAATTAGAATAAAACTAAAGTCTGATGATTCATTAATGAAAAACTCGTTCAGCTCTGACAGCTGACACTGATTCAATCACATATATTAAGCTCATTTAATTTAAACTAACATTTAAATTAAACTAAGTACAATAAATTAAACCAAAGTAATTAAACTAAATTAATTAAATCTAACAAAACAAAGTAAATTAAAGTCAACTAAATGAAACAAAATGAAACTACAGTAATTAAACTAATTAAACTTACCGTGCCAGCCTCATGTTGACGATGTTTCCCGCCACATTGAATCCTTCCTCGTTGAGTTTTTTCCCACCTCATCATCAGGTTGTGCCAGTCGGCAGCATTGTCTTTGATCTTTCGGGCACTTCCTGTTACAGCAGAGCACTTCCTGTTTGCTGACGTCGCTGTGATGTCACCTGGCTGACCTGAGAGACATACAGACATGTTTACAAGCAAAGTTATTTGTTTTCAAAGTTTTAGTCTCATGGAGAATAAACTGTAGAGACACCTGGAGGTGGACAGACTGTGGACGGACGTAGACAGACGTAGACAGACGTGGACAGACATGGATGGACGTAGACAGACGTGGACGGACGTGGACAGACGTGGACAGACGTGGACAGACGTGGACGGTCGTAGACAGACGTGGACAGACGTAGACAGACGCGGACAGACATAGACAAAACGTGGACAGATGTGGACAGATGTAGACAGACTGTGACAGATGTGGACAGACAGACAGATGTGGACAGACGTAGACAGATGTGGACAGACGTAGACAGATGTGGACAGACGTAGACAGATGGACAGACAGACCGTAGACAGATGTGGACAGATGTAGACAGACAGACAGACGTAGACAGATGTAGGACAGATGTGGACAGATGAGAGACAGACTGTAGACAGATGTGGGCAGATGTGGACAGACGTAGACAGATGTAGACAGACAGACAGACGTAGACAGATGTGGACAGACAGACAGATGTAGACAGATGTGGACAGATGTAGACAGACGTAGACAGATGTAGACAGATGTGGACAGATGTGGACAGACGTAGACAGATGTAGACAGATGTGGACAGATGTAGACAGACAGACAGACGTAGACAGATGTAGACAGACATAGACAGACGTAGACAGATGTAGACAGATGTGGACAGACGTAGACAGACAGACAGATGTGGACAAATGTAGACAGACATAGACAGATGTGGACAGACGTAGACAGATGTGGACAGATGTAGACAGATGTAGACAGATGTAGACAGACAGACAGACGTAGACGATGTAGACAGATGTGGACAGACGTAGACAGACAGACAGATGTGGACAAATGTAGACAGACATAGACAGATGTGGACAGACGTAGACAGATGTGGACAGATGTAGACAGATGTGGACAGACGTAGACAGATGTGGACAGACGTGGACAGATGTGGACAGACGTGGACAGATGTAGACAGACGTGGACAGATGTGGACAGACGTAGGACAGATGTGGACAGACGTGACAGATGTGGACAGACGTGGACAGACGTGGACAGATGTGGACAGACGTGGACAGATGTGGACAGACGTGGACAGATGTAGACAGACATAGACAGATGTGGACAGACGTAGACAGATGTGGACAGATGTAGACAGATGTGGACAGATGTAGACAGATGTGGACAGACGTAGACAGACGTAGACAGATGTGGACAGATGTAGACAGATGTGGACAGACGTAGACAGATGTGGACAGACGTGGACAGATGTAGACAGACGTGGACAGATGTAGACAGACGTGGACAGACATAACAAGGCTGAAAACAACGTAAAAGATGTAACAGTGAAAAGACAACACGATGAAAAACCTTCTGCGAAGGTTCTATCCAGAACCTTTCTACCTTTCTAAGGGTACTAAGAAGAATCCACCCAGAGGGTTCCACCAAGAACCTTTTTTATATTCCATGGGTTTTATCTACAATCAGCTGAAGGGGGGTTTTCTGAGAAGCTTTTTATTTTACGATACAAAGAACCCTTAACAAACCTTTTCTTCCAAAAAGGGTTCTTCAGAAGCAGATAGTTCTGGGTAGAACCACAGCCCTTCAGGAAGAACCCTTTTGGAACCCTTATTTCTAAGAGTGTAGCCTGTGAAACTTTTAAAGAGCTTCATGTTTCACTGTATATTTGATAGAAGATCAATTAAATTTTATGATCGATCAAGTTCTTAACAACCGATTAATCAGTTATTGATTAATTGTCATTATCTCTAGTAACAATGTATCCTAGCAACGCACGCTGCCAGGCAACAGCCTCAGTCTCGTGTGTGTTCACTTCGCTGAGACGGAGCTCAGTCTCCGTTTGGAGGGGTACATCACCCTACCACTCCCCCTACCCCTCTGTCATAATGAGAACTGGGACACCCCTACCCCTCCACGTGAACGCGCAAAACGGAGGGGGAGGGCCAAGGGGGAGGGCCAAGGGGTGAAATGGGATTCAGCCTAAGTCTGGTCGATGTAAAGTCCAGTCTAAAAACTGGTCCTGACTGAGACCAGGATCAGTAAAGACCAGCTGGTTTGGAAGCTGCTGTTTAACACGCGGAGCTCGTGCACGTTTCATCCTCTCATCAATAAATCAATCGATCGGTCGATCCGTTACAGAAACACCAGACGCAGCTGCGGGTCGATGATCGATCATGTGATCAGTCTGTAAATATTCACTCACCTTCCATCTGATCGATAAATCCTCTCAGCTCCACATCAAACTGTGCACTTCCGCATTTCTTCTTCTTCTTCTTCTTGTTTCTGCTGCTGCTCTTCTTCTTCTGTGGTGGAGCTGCTCCTCTACGGCGAGTCAGCGCCTCCTGCTGATCGATAACTTTTTACACGTAATATTTTCTGTACAAAATAAAAAGATAAAAAGATTTAAAATAGGTTTTATTTTTTTAACCCCTAGTTACATTTTTATCATAAGAAAGTCTTTTTTTTTTCTAACTGAACAGCTGAACCAGTCAGTGTTTTAAAGAAATCTTCTACATACAACAAAATAACAATAACATTCATAAAATAAATGACAAATATTTTCGGCTTCATTATTACAGAAAAATTACATTTTTCTGAAATCTTCCCTGAGTTTTACGAGCACCTGGTGAACTGGATTAATTAAATGCATCATTTTAAATTAGACCTGCTGCAGCTCTGCAGCTCCTGACGTCACTGTTAGGACCTTTTTTTTCTTTTTGTCTGTTAAGCAAATAAAATCTAACATGAGGTCACATTTAAACTCCGGACTGACCCCAAATGCACCACCTCATCGCAACTGGATCTCTGGAAATCCATATTTTTCTTGAGAGATTTTAATTAATTTTCATTTAGTAATTGTGTCACAAACAAAATATTATTATTTTCAAACCCAGCTGTCAGTAAACAATGTTTTATTTTTATATCTTATATCTTTATTGTTCCAAATTGAACTTCTATGTGGAGAAAAGTTACGTTTATTAATTATTACTTATTAATTTATTATTATTAATTATTAATTATTAAGTATTATTAGGACAATAAAGCTGTTTATGGTAGTTTGACAGGAATCTTATTCACATCAAAAATACAAGAGAAGTTAAATGCTGCCTACTTCTATAAAAGTAAGTTCTGTAATATTGAACCATAATTTATCTTTTCTTTGTTTTTAATATTTAATCTCACAAACAGAAACACAGGATCGTGTTTGACGAATCACAATCTAAACACATTTAGACCGTCTTTTTAAAGGGTCATTTATTAAACTGTCCCTGACGTCATTTACTGACAGTTACGTAAGCACGTGGACGGGATCTTTTATTATGAAGAATGAGGTCTCACTCTGTGTGCTGTCCAAGAGCAGAAACAAGATCGGAGTGAGACACACTCCTGACAACACACAACACATCGCTGTTTTTCTTCCGATTCTTCTTCTTCTGTTTCTCCGCTAAAAGTGCGAAATTTCACCAGAATCAGCAGGTGTGCTCCACATGTTTGGACCTGTTTTTCAAATCTTTCCTGTAACGATTATTTTCATTTACATTATCGATTAATCTGTCAATCATTTTCTTGATTAATTGATTAGTTGTTTGTTTCAGAAAATGTTGAAAATGTGGCTCAGTGGTTTCCAAAGCCCAAAATGACGTCATTTTTAGAATTTAAGAAGCTAGAATCAGAGATTTTTTATTTTATTTTATTTATTTTTGTTTGTTTGTTTAAAAAAACTCAAACTAATTACCTGATTATTAAAATAGATGTCGATTTAATGATCGATTATTCAGTCAATCTCACAGCAGCTCTTTAAGACTTTAGATGTTTTTAATGTTTTCACAGCTCTGTTACATGGTGACGTCACATCCACTGTGGTCGGGTACCGCCACAACACGGTCATCATCATGAATCCTGAGCTCAGCAGAAACAATCAGAGTGAGACCTCTTACCGCTGACACACACTCTCTGCTCACTGACACAGCAGCAGGAGGAGAGGAGGAGGAGGAGGAGAGAGAAGAAGAAGAAGAAGAAGAGAAGAAGAAGAAGAAGAAGAAGAAGAGAAGAAGAAGAAGAAGAAGAAGAGAAAGAAGAAGAAGAAGAGAAGAAGAGGAAGAGAAGAAGAAGAAGAAGAAGAAGAAGGAGAAGAAGAAGAAGAAGAAGAAGAAGAGGAAGAAGAAGAAGAAGAGGAAGAAGAAGAGAAGAAGAAGAAGAAGAGAAGAAGAAGAAGAAGAAGAAGGAGGAAGAAGAAGAAGAAGAGGAGACGTGAATAGAGTCACATTTCGTCAGAAATGATCAATAATCGATCCATGGAGCTGATGTGACGGTCAGGTCTCAGTGTCAGTTTGTTGTTGACGTGTTGTTGACGTATTCTCGCTGTGATGATGTCAGCGCTGCAGCTTCCTGCTGAGCTGTGGCTGCAGGTGTTCAGCTTCCTGTCCTGGAGAGACAAACTGAGCGTGCGCTGCACCTGCTCGCACTTTAGACACCTGCTGGATAAGTCCCGCCCCCTCTGGCGAGGTTTCAGCGTCGTGCTGCGTCAGTTTTCGCGGTATAACCGTCCGTTCTGGCGCAGCCTGGCTCAGAGGCACGTGGGCAGCGTGTCAGTGCGCTCAGGTAAGAGGAAACACCTGAAGCAGCTCTCTACCTGGCTCCCTGCTCTTGATGCCCTGCGGTTGGACGACTGGAGGGAAGGCGGAGTCGATGAGCTGAACCTGTTCCGCTGGCTGCAGAGTCTGTCCATCACTTCCTGTTCCACACCACTGAAGAGCGCAGACTTCCTGTTTCCTTTAAGTCGTCAGCTGACGCAGCTCAGCCTCTGTAATGTGCAGCTCACCTGTCCCGCGTCTCACCTGCTGGCCGCTGTCAGTCAGCTGACCCGTCTCACCTCACTGCTGCTGCATCATGATGGCAGCCTGCGAGTCCCGACACTCAGCGGTGTCCTGACCCACCTGACTGAGCTCAAACACCTGTCCTGGACCATGATCACCTACAAGATCCTGTCACATGACTTCTTCAGCCCCGCCCACCTCACAGGTAAACACACACAGATAGACACTTAATTAAACAGTTAATCAGGTGTGCTGACAGCTGTGATGTGTTTGTCTTCCAGCAGGTGGCGGCGCTCTGCAGCTGACTGACCTGCAGTTGTTGAACTACGACTCCGTGGTGACACAGGAAGTTCTGCAGCCTTTATCCCGCCTCCGCAGCCTGTCAGTCTTCCACCTGTATTCCGTACCTGGACCCACCTGTCACCTGCAAACATGGCTGACATCACTGCCGCAGCTCCGCAGCCTCAGCGTGCATGGTGGGTCTCATACTGTGACTCTACTGTGAGTCTACTGTGAGTCTACTGTGATTCTACTGTGACTCTACTGTGATTCTTCTGTGAGTCTACTTTGAGTCTAGTGATTCTACTGTGATTCTACTGTGACTCTACTTTGAGTCTAGTGATTCTACTGTGAGTCTACTGTGATTCTACTGTGACTCTACTGTGATTCTTCTGTGAGTTCTACTTTGAGTTAGTGATTCTACTGTGATTCTACTGTGACTTTACTGTGAGCCTACTGTGACTCTACTGTGATTCTTCTGTGAGTCTATTTGAGTCTAGTGATTCTACTGTGATTCTACTGTGACTCTACTGTGAGCCTACTGTGACTCTACTGTGATTCTTCTGTGAGTCTATTTGAGTCTAGTGATTCTTCCCTGTGATTCTACTGTGACTCTACTGTGAGCCTACTGTGACTCTACTGTGATTCTTCTGTGAGTCTATTTGAGTCTAGTGATTCTACTGTGATTCTACTGTGACTCTACTGTGAGTCTACTGTGACTCTACTTTGAGTCTAGTTATTCTACTGTGATTCTACTGTGACTCTACTGTGACTCTACTGTGATTCTACTATGACTCTATTGTGAGTCTACTGTAAGTCTACTGTGATTCTACTGTGACTCTACTGTGAGCCTACTGTGACTCTACTGTGATTCTTCTGTGAGTCTACTTTGAGTCTAGTGATTCTACTGTGACTCTACTGTGAGTCTACTGTGACTCTACTGTGATTCTACTGACTCTACTGTGACTCTACTTTGAGTCTAGTGATTCTACTGTGATTCTACTGTGACTCTACTGTGATTCTACTGTGACTCTACTGTGAGTCTACTGTGACTCTACTTTGAGTCTAGCGATTCTACTGTGATTCTAGTGTGAGCCTACTGTGACTCTACTGTGAGTCTACTGTGACTCTACTGTGATTCTACTGTGAGTCTACTTTGATTCTACTGTGAGCCTACTGTGACTCTACTGTGACTCTACTGAGTCTACTGTGATTCTACTGTGAGTCTACTGAGTCTACTGTGATTCTACTGTGAGTCTACTGTGAGTCTACTGTGAGTCTACTTTGAGTCTAGTGATTCTACTGTGATTCTAGTGTGAGCCTACTGTGATTCTACTGTGACTCTACTGTGAGTCTACTGTGACTCTACTGTGACTCTACTGTTTCTACTGTGATTCTACTGTGACTCTACTGTGACTCTACTGAGTCTATGTGATTCTACTGTGATTCTACTGTGACTTTACTGTGATTCTACTGAGTCTACTGTGACTCTATTGTGATTCTACTGTGAGTCTAATCCTGTGCTGAACTTCATTGGTCAGCAGGTCTTTTAAGGTGAAGCTGAATAAAACCACGGTCTTAAAGCTCTCCAAAGACTGCACGATTAGTCGACTACAGAATTAATCATTACCACCACATCTTTTGTTGTTTTATTGTGAGAGCCCCCTTGTGGCAGAACTTACAAATTGTGTGTTCAGTCTCCATAAACAGATATCTGTAGGTGAGGGACAAGATTTCTGTATCACCAAAATGACCAGTCACGTTTGAGCTGGATAAACAGTCAGTCAACACATGAATCAGCCGTCATCTGATGAGAATTTACAATTTTTTAAAGCGTTTTAAATATTTATCTGTATTTATAGTCCGATGTCTGTTTATAGAGATTAGCCTCAGAGCTGCAACTAACAATTATTGTCATCATCAATTAATCTGATTGATCAGTTGATTCTAAATATTAACTCATGTTTAGTTTTTTAGATCAGGAATTTTCCCTCCTGCCGTCCACAGTGGGTCTGTCTGTGTCATTTTCTTGTTTTTGGATCTGTTCTGTTCATTTCAAATGTTTGTGTGGCAGCTGAGTGTCTCCTCTGCTGCTGGTCAGACCTCTGACATGCAGTGAAGTCATCATGACCTCACTCTGTCTGTCCAATAGGAGGCCATCCTCTGGCGATGTACGCCGACCTGCTGCCGTCCTCCCTCCTCAGTCTGACTCTGTGTGTGGATCTGCAGCCTGAAGACCTGCAGGTGGTCTCACACAGAGCTCCTCACCTGGAACACCTGCACCTGGAGCCCTGGGGCTCCTCCTCCAACCTGGTCAGGCTCCTCCCACAGCTGTTCCCTCACCTGAGAACGCTCCGGATCAGGTAACAACCAAAGGAGCAGACGACATTTTGCAGGAAGTTAAATTCAAATAAAAGCTCAACCATTTCAAACTAAAAATTCAGTTAAAACTGAACCTGCAATAAATAATATTTAAAACAACCTAAAAATCATGCAGATAAAATACTTAAATATTTAAAATGATGTTATATAAAAACATTAAAACAATCAAAAGTAAAACAAATACAATAACAACTGAACTGCTTTGACTAAAGATTTGCTCTGGTTTATTCAGCCAAATTTGATATGAAGGAAAGAAAGAACAAGGAAAGGAAAGAGTTACTTTTAAAATCAGACAGTGAGCAACAACAAACAACAGAGTATAAAACACTTGCAGGAAGGAAACTCATCTAAAACTAAAAGCATGCAGGTAAAACCAAACATGGAATGAAAAACATTTTAAAATGTTAAAAATGTTACATTTGATTAAAACGAATCAGTCTGACTCGACTTTTATTGGCTAAATGAAGAAAAACTGCAGAAGAGGAGCTGCTCACTGATTAGATGAACTGTTTTTAGTTAACATTTAATATTTGTTCCTGTAGGAAACACACAGTGACCACAGTCGTAACCTGCTGGTTGTTTTTGTGTTTCAGACATCATCACGTGTCAGATGACGACTTCCTGCGTCTGCAGCAGCTGCAGCGTCTCGACACTCTGGAGGTTCTGGATTCGTTCTACAGACCCGACCCGAGCGACCCGAGCTGGGTCGTCTACGAGCCGAGTCCTCGTCTGCTGCGGCTGATCTCTGACCTCCAGAAACTGACCAATCATAGAGTCCGAGTCCTCACTAGCTCGCACAGAGACCCGCTCACCTGCCACTGTGTCTGACCAATCAGAGACCGTGAACCGCAGCTGGGCGTCACACCTGCTGTGACATCACTCGTTTCACACCGACAGTTTGCTTGTTTGAAATATTTATTTTATATTTTTGAACTAAATGTGCCTTTTTGTGTTTGACTGCTGTCAGCTGCCATCACTGCTGCATGATGGGTAAAGTTGTTCAGCATCATCAGATCGATGAAAAGTTGAGAAAACTCAATAATTTCAAGGCAACTGTCTTCATTTAATGAAACTGTAATTTGGGTTGAGAATCAAACTTAAACTCTTCTGGGCAGGATCATTTATTTTTCTTCAGGGAAAAACTTGAATCTTTGAGTTGTAGAAATAAAAAATCATGTATTGTACTTTAAGCTAAAACTGTTTAAAAATTGTGAGTTAAAATTCAAAAAGTCTTGTGAATATTTGCCTTGAAATGATGAAACGGTGCATTTTTACATATAAATTACAGCAACGATTGAACACCAGAAAGTCTTAAATCAGAGTATTTCAGTAAATGTTTTTGAAAACATTTGTTTTATGAACTCATGAATTTGATCTGTTAATGAAGTCATTCATGTTAATTATGTTAAACAGCTGAGCGCAGCCGTGAGAGTTTCTGCTCCTCGCTCGGCTCGACTCGCTCCCTCCAACAGAAACTAAAGTCTGCACTGATTCAGCTTCAGTTTAAACTGAAGCCTGTTGGCCTAAACACATAAAAGCTTCAATATAAGCTCGTCAGTTCAAACTTCTGTGGTTCACTGCAGACTTCAGATATAAAATTCAAACACCACAGAACCTGCTGTATTTTAGAAAAAGGTCACTATTCACATGTACCTATTCATTTGTTCATTATTATAAATAATAATAGTTTATTTCTTTAATAAAATATTGTCCTCTGAGGCAGGCGCGGTGTTATGAGCGGGGCTAACGGGCCACTTTTACAACTGGCTCACCTTAACGTCAGCATCAATCCACCATGAGGACAGAAAAGTTTCCATTTTAAAAAAGACAACATTTATTCAGCTATTATCACATGTGAGGTCTGGACCAATCGTAACGAGCCACTATTTGACATGTTAGGCTCACGCATGCGCGTCAGACTGTGGCGGTTGTTCAGCAGAAATTGATGATCAGTGTATCAGCGTGTCATTGTTTTATTTTATACCTGCAGATGAATTTCTCATCCAGTCCAGGAGGTGGAGCTGAATATTCCTGCCTGACCTGATTTTCAGTTCAGTTCATGAACGAACAGCACAGAGCACCTCGCTCTCTCTCCTGTTAAAAGTCAGTGTAGCTCAACCACTATTCTGATTGCTCTGTTTCTCCCTGCAGTCAGTTTAAAGACTAATCCAGCCAGATCCAAATTTCAGTTTTCTTAATTAATTGATGTGTTGATCTACTTGATCCATAGTGAAAATATTGATAAGGAGACATCCTGTGTCACTTGGAATAAACACAAACTGCTGAGGTGAAGTAATAAACTATCTCAGAACTGAAACTGTTTTTTAATTAACTGGAAGTGCTCGTCAGCCTCCACAGCATGAAATCGGTTATTTCTGTTAAAGTGAGACTAGCAGTTGGAATCAGTGTGAACTTTTGTAATTAAAAGGCTCAGACAAAACACACAAAAATGAAATCCTGGCACTGTGCCTGATGTCCTTGATTCAGCTCAGTTTATATCATGAATCGGTGGTTTGTGATATTTATGTTCTTGTATTAATGCAGCAGGATCATTTCCATCAGTGAGGATGTTTTTTGACCACAGCAGACAGCAGACAGCAGACAGACACACACCGAGATGAAGAGGAGAGACAGACTGGACTCTTCATCATGACTTACAATAATGCAGCTCAGTGACAAATGTTTCATGGAGGAGACGAGCGTCTGTCAGTCACTGAGACAGATATTTTAGTGTGCGGTGTGTAAACCACACAAGTTTTATATCACGTCGACACTTCACACTCTCACTCCCCTCTGACGTCTCTCTCCTTCATAGTTATGGTTAATCTGCATGAAGTAATCAAGTATTTTAAAGTACACAAACTGGACTTGGAGTAAAACCACCCACACACCACATTAGTGTACAGTAATATAATTTATGATTATAAACGGTTTAAATCAAGTCGGCACATCTTTACTGACTCAGTCCCCACATTATAATCTGTTAGTTTTACCGCTGACTTGTTTCTTGTTTAAAATACTTGGTTAACTCCGTTATTGAGCTTCCAACAGCCAAGTTTTGACTGAACAAAGTGCGAGTGTCAAACCTCCGTCACACTGGTGGTGTGAGCCGTACCTGAACGGGAGAGAAGGCGGCGCTCCACATTTCCTGCTCAGCTCACATTTCTGTTTATGGGTAAAATAAATGGCTGCACATTTAAAGGGGTGCAAAGGGGCGGGGCCTAAACAGATCAATGCCACCAAGACTCTGTTGAATATGTTGCTCTGGGAAAACAGATTCAGCTCCTCCACTCTTGTATTTACATATGATACATAAAAAATAGTCTGTTTGGAACAATGTCTGATATCTTTATTCCACAAAAGTTATGATTTCACTGAGTTTGGTAATCTGACGTCTCTCCACAGCACTCAGTGCTGGATACAGGTCTGGATCCACACACACTCTGCTATAGAGGGGAAAAAGAGAAAAAAAAAACCTCTGCTTTGTTTGCATTTCTTTAGACCAATCACAAACAACTTGGGCGGAGCTACACCCAGGAAGCAGCAACAATGCTGCTGCAAAATAGTTTCTAGGGGAACTTTTGTTTTGGTGGAACATCTGAGGTGAACTAACAGCTGTTAGCTTGTTTACTGTATTACCATTAGCCTCCCAGGTGCTAATTTGTTATAAACAGCAGACTGACAACTGCAGACACAAATACAGAAAACATACTTTTATTTTGAAATTACAAACAGACTTCCTGTTCAGGTATTTACAGCTGAAAAAAACATAAAATAAGATTTATATAAAAAACAAAAACACATCCTCTTCTTCCTGCATTCATGCAGTCCATTATTTAACTCCCAGAATGCTTTGCATTCAGACAGGTGTGGTGGTGGGCGGAGTCTGACAGTTTCCTCTTCACCTGTCGATCTGTCATCACTCTGACACATCACCATCTTTCTGTTTCTTCTTCTTTTTCTTCTTCTTGGCGCTTTCAACAACCTGCAGGACACGAACTTCATGAGTCAACTGAAACTGAACCAAAGTTTTAAAATTCAAATTTGACCGAAGCTCTGAATGTCTGTCGTCATATTTTATGATGTCATAACCCAAGAAAAAAAAAAAAAAAAAAAAACAACCTTGAACAAAATTTAATTCAGACTGTAGGAACCCTGGTCACCATCTTCACTTTAAACTCACCTCTGTCTCAGGCTCCGCCGCCTCCTCCGGCTCTGCTGCCGCCTCCTCAGGCTCCGCCTCCTCCAGTTTTGCCCTCTTCTCTTTCTTTTTCTTCTTCTTCTCTTTCTTCACGTCTTCTGCAGACGGCGTGTTGGGCGTCGTCGTGGCTTCACCATCACTGTCTGCTGCTTCCCTTCTTCCTCTGTAGAACACCAAGGTCAAAGGTCAGAGAGACTCAAAATCTGTTACCGACATCAGAAAGGTCCACTCTGATTGGATGACGGACAGCCGCTGTCGATCACGTCAAATTAAACAAACAGCAAACATCCTGCACCGCCCACTTGCCACCTCAGCAGGTAATCACCTCATCACATGGTTCACTGTCATGTGACACCACACTGACTGACAGGTAAACCGGTAAGGGCGTACCGATCACTGAATTTATCTACAGTTAACACTTAGTCCTGAATGAAGGACTGTGACTGCAGGGGGCACTCAAGTCCAGCTGTTCAATCATTTCAAACTGTCAGGTGATTGGTCCTCTGATAAGGTGAGCTTACCTTTGCTGTAGTGTCACATGACTCTTCTGTTGCCTTGGAGACGCTGTCAATCAAAAACACTTTTTAGTGAAGGTTTTTAAACATGTATTATCTCAACATTTAAATTGGACAGTGTGATGTCACCACTCAGTGTGACATCACTGCTCATGATGATGACATCACTGTCTTCAGAGGAGCTGCAGCTCAGCAAACAGCAGAGCAAAAGAAGCTCACAACTGAAAGTTCCTGTAGCAGACTGACTCCCTCAGAGAGCACGACAGCTCGGTGAGGGATAACTGTCTGCGCCTGAGACACACCTGAGACACACCTGAGACGTGCCCGACTGTCTGTGCCTGAGACACACCTGACTGTCTTCACCCGAGACGCATCTGAGACACACCTGACTGTCCCTGTAAACCACCTGTCTTCCACCAACACACTTGTGTATCTCTCCCGCCCTCCTCAGGTGAGTGTACCTGTAGTCGACGTATTGGTTCTTCCAGTCGTCCGGCGTGCTGCCGTTTGGTTTCCCGTGTTTGTCGAGGAGTCCTTTCTGGATCATGAGCTTCTTCTGACTCGCCTGATTAAAAACAGACTCGTTAATTCTGACATTTAAGATTAAAATAACTGATTAAAGAAGAGGTTTCAATCAGAAGTGATCAATAACTGGAGGCGTACCTTCGGTCCCAGACCCCACTTCCGAGGATACGTGTCTCTCTCCATGATGACCCTCTTTATCTTCGCCACGACGCCGTGATCACATGTGGAGATCACAGCTGTGGTCATCAGAGCCACAGCTGGAGGAGAACGACCTCGTTAATAATTATTTAATTACAGATTATTTAATCTGACTCATTAATCTCAGTGAAGCCATCAGGAAAGGGTGATAGATAGCAGGTCATCACAGCCCAGAGAGCTACTGACGCTACTGCAGTCATCATGTGGCTTCACCTGCGCACACACACCTACACACACCTGCACACCGTCTTACCTGTGCAGATGGCCTCGCCCTTGGTCGTTATGACGACGATATCCTGGTTCAGCTCGATGCCGTCTTCATACCTGAGGACACCTGGCAGCATGATCTTGGCCCCGTAACAGATGGCGTTCACCTGGAGACACGAGTTACATCATTTTAAAATCAGTCCCTGCAGGAAGCTGTGATCACAATAATTCACACAAGTTCAACCAGTCCGTCAATTCTATGTCCAAACTCTTCTGCTTTTGAGAATCTGACCAATCATCATAGCTTTACACGAGTTCTACCAATCACAGAAGTCCCTGTGTAAACATACATGTATGTCTCAAAGCGCCGACTCAGTGTTTTGTTTTATTCACTTTTTACATTTATATGTTTGATTTGTTCCGGGTGCTGAGTCAGCACAATTTTATACCGTTGTGCTGTTTCAGTTTGAGCGCGTACGAACCTCCGATACACTTCATTTACAAATAAAACGGATTGTTGTAAGTCTGAGAATTTTTGGAATAAAGTTAGTTAGAACACTAACAAAGTTTCCTCTGATTTTTAATCAATTATACAGAATAATAACAGAATCTGAGCTTCAAAAAGATTTTCCCTCTTTGTGGAATCTGACCTGGTGACCCTCTTCATCTGCATGTTGTGGTGATCATGTTTCTTTCAACTTTTAATGAATTATACAAAAAGTAACAACTTTCCTGCAATTTCACTGCAAAAAATGCCTGAAAGCATCACAACATAAAAAGCTGCTGTGAAATCAGGCATTTTAGGACGAAACAATCCTGACGAAGGCGGTGAAATCCTGGAGGGACGATAAATCAGCACCGATCCTGATGGAATACTTTGATTTCTTTTTTAAGGTTCTTCTTTAATGAGGAACATTTGCAGTGATTGGCTCTGAGCAAAAACTTTTTTTCTTGATCTGGGCACCAAAACTATTGAATGCAGGAATTGTTTGACGTTTCAAAACTACTTGGTCCTGGAATTTTTCAATTGATGCCTGAAAAGTGTCGACACCCAGAATTAGAAGCTGAGAAAGGTTAGTGATCCATTTAATAATCATCCATTACTGATTAATCAATTGATCATTGCAGCTTTAATCTTATCAGCCCCAAAAATCCACAATCTGTCACTTTCTCGTCCAGAGAGGATTAAAATCTGACTCGTCAATTAATCTGAAACGTGTCCTGATCCTCAGTGAAGCCATCAGGAAAGGGTGATAGATAGCAGGTCATCACAGCCCAGAGAGCTACTGACGCTATTGCAGTCATCATGTGGCTTCACCTGCGCACACACACCATCAACTGTTCAGTTTATTAGGAACACTGGGCTGCCGTAGGATCCAACAGTCCTGTTTGGTGTTTGTGGGGTGTTCCTAATAAACTGGACACTGTAAAGATTACAGAGGCGAGGAAGACTCACGGCGCTGTCCTTCATCACGAGGCGTTTGTGGGACACGAGCAGCTTCTCCAGAGGGAAGATGACTCTCCTCAGGTACGACTCGTCTTTGTTGTGATCAAACTGCCACTGAGCGTCCAGCACGTCGTGCATCGTCACCATGTGGTCCTGACAAAGACAAGACATGATGTCAGAGTGATATCATCAGCAACAGTGAGGTTGTGATGATGTCAGCAGCGGTGAGGCTCCACAGTGTCTACAGACGATGTAGTCTGTGTCTCTGCTGCAGCTTTCTGTTCCAAAGTTAAATTAACAGACCCGCACCGACCAGCCGGCCTGAACTCAACAACTTTGAGGTCGACCAATCAGGTCACAGCTCAACAGGAAGTGATGCTGACCTTCTCGCCCAACACACCGGACCGGACCCGCCGCAGCTCCTGCATCTGACCGCCGACCCCGAGCATCAGGCCCAGGTGGACGCACAGAGTCCGGATGTACGTCCCCGCCTCGCAGCTCACCCAGAAGATCCCTGCAACACAGTCATATGACCTGTGACATCACTGAACTACAACCCCGCCGAGCCAACGCAAAACATGAAAAATAAATCAACTTTAGTTCTCAGACTGAACCAAGTTTGTATTTTAAATTCTTTGACATTAAAACTAATTGAAACAACTAATCAATCAATAAACTTATCGACCAGTTAGCAGCTGATTAAACACTTTGAAAGATTTGCAGATTGCCGATTTAAACCTGTGAAAACTGAACAAGAGTCTCAAGAGATCAACACATACACACTGATTATTAATAGGTATTGATAAATGATCATACCCAGCCTCCTCTCAGGGTCGTACTCGATCAGTTTGCTCTCGTAGATCGTTCGGACTCTCAACTGACGTTTCACAGCGGCGATCAACGGCGGCCGCTGAAACAGAGCGCCAGTCAGCGTCTCCAGGGCCTGCAGACGAGAGTCAGCGGGAGGTCACATGACTGACACACAGCCGGCCAATCAGAGCAAACACACAAGTGAAAAACCAAACCAACCAAACTCCATAGATGAAATCACCAATTTTACATCACACAGGAGTTGGTGCCTACTGCTGCCTCGTTTGGTTAGTTTGTTTGTGTTGTTGTGCGACTGATGAATTAAAGTTTTAAAACACCAAAGTCACATGATAACACAAACAAACAGACGGCGGCAGCAGTAAACAAACACCTCATGTGTTCTGAAGTAGAATTACTGATTTTGTCAGTGGAGTTTGGTTGGTTTGGAGAGAGTCATATCAGGCATAAAAAACTTGTTCAACTCTCGGTTCTTGTTTCAAAATGGCTCCAATCAGTTTATCAATCAAATCGATCAGCCATGCAGCAGAAGTTCTCAGACTCACCCGAGCCAGAGTGTGTTCACTCTCTATCGCATTGTGCAGCCGAACGATCCCCACATACTCTTTACCTGCAACACACACAGAGAGTAGTGAGGGGGGCCGCTGGGTTTTACTGTGCTCACACGCCTGCCAGCCGGGTGGAGACATTCACCATCACAGACATCAGTTCAAGGACAGTTTTACAAGCTCTTATTCTGACAGCAACAACAAACAGGAAGTGGTCATCTCTGTACCGGCGCTCTGCTGGGACTTGACCAATCGCGTGGCTCGATCCACACAGACGATCAGACAGCCGGTGACCTTCGGGTCGAGTGTCCCGCTGTGACCCGTCTTCTCCACCCGCAGGATCCTCCTGATCCACGCCACGACCTCGTGAGACGACGGGTTCGCCGGCTTGTCCAGGTTGATGAAGCCCGACCTATCAGGAGACAGGAAACAATAAACGTGACTGGATGTTTCTGTTTAGAGAACCCAGAGTGGTGTTAGCATGTTAGCTTAGCATTTATCTAGAGGTTACCTCATGTAATTCTAGATCTTGTTAGCATGTTAGCATAGCATTATGTGAAGGCTGCCTGAATTAATCCTAGCTGTTAGCATGACATTTTATCTGGAGGCTATTTGACATAATTCAAGACATTAGCATTTTAATATAGATTTACTGGATACATTCATGAATGTTAGCATAGCATTTACCAGATATAACCCTGACTCTTATTAGCATGTTAGCACAGCATTTACCTGACATAATCCTGGATGTTCCTCTTCAGTGGGTTGCTGCCGTTCGGTAGAGGAGTGTAATGAGCCGTCCGGATGTTCAGTTTATCAAAATTCTGCAGGAAACAAAATTAAATGTAAGTAATGTAATTGATGTAATGATTAATTAATGATTAAAATTAATGTAATTAATGTAAGACATCTTTTATCTGCAGTTCCCTGATCGCTCTGAAAGCTGAATTACTTGATTAATAATTTAGATTTTTTAAGTTTAAATTTAATTTTTTTAAAAATTTAATATTTTAATAATATTTTAATAAATTTAAATGTATTGTGACATAAACGGATATAAATGTGTTCTTGTTGCCTTAAAGTCTCAGCGTCATGTGATCAGAACATGAAATCGTCTTGGCGGGCGTCAGGTCGAGTCCTTCTCTCCATGTGGTTCCGGGTCATCGTCCGGCAGAACACCGGAACAACGTCGGAACCACGGCGGAGAGGCCCCGCCCCAGAACGGGAGCAGAGGCGGAGACCGCGACAAGACAGGCACTCAGAGAATGGATAAACTGATTCATCACTTCACAGGCTGAAGACTTCAGGACAAATTATAGATCATAAACACGTCAGAGCTGAAGAGTTCATATTTATTTAACAATGTTTATAAACAGATTCATCACTTCACAAACCAAAACCCTCCACGGGAATCATGATTCCACTTTAATTTTCAGGTTTATCAGTCAAACGTTCAGTAAAAAGTAAACTGTCAGGTGTTTTACCTTCAGCAGCAGAGGCCACTGGGACGTGTCCAGAGAAGCGACTTTAGACTCTGGTTTGATGAAGAAGTCTCCGCTCTGTTGGATCTCCTGTTCAACAACAAAGAAACGGTTTTAATTTCATTCAGAGGGGGGAAAAAAAAAAAAAAAAAAACTCAGCTGGTTTTATTAAAGATCATCACACTCACCCCGACTTCATCTTCACTGACTTTCTTCGTCTTCTTTTTCTTCTTCACTGATACTGCAGACACACAAACACACAAACAGATTCTTTATGATGGAAACAAAAACACCTGAGGTTAAACATCAGATATGTTCAGGTCGTCCTGACAGTTTTGATCCTGCTGTGCTGTTATTCATCTGAATCAGGGACACATGAAATAAAAATGTTAGGACATGATGATGTTATGATTCATGATTAGTGGGAATCAGGGATGTTAATCATTAACTGCTAATACACTGAAATAAAAAAAAACTTCATACCAAACTGAAAATAGCTGCTGCTATTTAAGCATTTACTGACAAAGACAATTCCTGCTGTTTTTGCACATGTCACAGATTCTACTTTTATTTCACTAAATAATGAAAACAAAAGCACTTTAAATTCAAAGTGAAAATAACACTTTACTCATTTAGTTTTTTAATAAAGATCAGTTATGATGATGAATAATGACTCTGATTTCTTCATCATGGTATTACTGCACTGCAACTTTTTAAGTGCTGCATCCTTATTAACTGCAGATAATTTATCAAACTAAAAGTACATTTATCAATTAATAATTTGTGTGCCGTTTCTCCAGAACTTTCACAGAACTAATGTGGCACCAGAACTGTTAAAATATAACTTGATCTGAATTCTGTGTCTTAATAATGTTCATAAAAACCTGCACAAAATCTGCAACAGGTGGGATCATTTTGTCATTTTCACAGAAAAAAACAGTGAAGGTCCAGATGCTGTGACCAAACATCTGGAGAACAAACATTTGTAGATCAGAATGTCTCTGCAGAAACTTCATTATAGTTCTGTTTTGTTGCAGCTTCTGCTCTCTGAATATTGTGACAGTGACAGTATTTGATTAATCGTGCAGCTCTGATCTGAATTTAGGAGAAAAATCATGACAATGATTTCATAATATTTGAAGAAACGCTCAAGAATCTTTGACAACTGGTGATTTCAACTCTGTCTCAGGTTTCATCTGAGTTTCTTCAAAGTTTATTTCAGAATATTAATATTAGTATTTAGTGCCTTTTATTTTCCAGAGTAGGGACCAACAGGATTTATCTCTTGAACAACAAATATGGCAGTTTCATTGAACATATTCAAGATGAAACACCACAGAATAAACCATTTCTTTTTACTGAAACATATGTTAAAACAATTAACCAAACTTTGTACAAACCCTGAAGTTTAAATGTGATTAAATCTGAATTAAAGAGAAAAGTCTTAAATGGTCTAAATATTTAAAAGAATTTGTTTTACTGAGTTTATTTAAAGTTTGTTTCAGCCTATTAATTGTTAATGAGGTCCTAGAGAAGCAGCCCACGTGGACTCTCCCACAACACGTGGTTGTTAGCATCGGCTAGCATGCAGAGCTAACAGGCCGGTGTGAACAGTTCAAACAACCCAGAACTGATCAACATGTGACACAGCGCGGCTGAGATCGATCCAGGAAACTGATCAGAGTTTTAACGATCAATAACAGATCGACTCAGCAGAGACGCTCAGATCGATTGATCGGTGCACTTTGATTTCTGACCGGTTTGTTTCTGCACGTTCAGAACTCGCCTCAGATTTTGGTCAAATCTGAGCCTCCACACGTGTCTCCTGCAGGAGGAGCGCACAGGCCCTCCGGCTGGAAAACCTCCAACAGGCTCCACATTACTGAGAGTTTATACATGAAACACGCGCCGAACTGTTAAACATCAACGTGAGGGTTCAAAAACACAACGAAAGACTGAGTGAGTTCCATAAAAACATGCACACGGGGTTAAAATAACGTTTTTCTTCATGGAGTTTGGCGTCAGACGCAGACAGAAAGAGCGCGAGGACGAGTTTAAACAGCGGACAGTGACGCGTTCTGTTCGTGCATTTTAACCAGCTTCAGCTACACGTCACGTTATTAGTTTACATTTTAAAGCAGAGAGAAAGTTGAGACGTTTCCAGAGAAACGTGCAGCACACTCACCTTCTGTGTCCGCCATCTTAAACTGAGAGACTGAGCGCACGGAAACACCGCGACTTTCTTCTTCCGTCTCCTCCTCCTTCTTCTTCTTCTTCTTCTTCTTCTTCGGTGGTTTTTTGGTTGACTACAAACCACCGCCACCTGCTGTACGGAGAGTGTAACATCATGACTTTATAAAGAGGGCAGTGAAATTTAATCAGTCTAACGTCAAATAAAGATCTGAAATATAGTGGAGAGTATTTTTATGAGTGTTTAATAGAACATTTAAATGTTCTATAGGATACACTCTTTGAAATAAGGGTTCCACAAAGATTCTTTCTGAAGGGCTGTGGTTCTACCCAGAATAATTTGCTTCAGAAGAACCCTTTTTGGAAGAAAGGATTTGTGAAGAATTCTTTTTCCTTCAATTATTGATTATTATTATGTGATTATTGATTGTGTTCTTGATAAAAATCCTTGGAATATAAAAAAAGTTCTCATTACAACTTCTGGTTTGGTTCTAGATAAAACCCTTTGAATTATAAAAACGTTCTCAGTAGAACCACCCGGGTAGATTCTTGTTGAAGGTGGAAATGTTCTGGATAGAACCTCCAGGGAAGGTTCTAGGTGGATTCATTACACCATAAAAGGGGTCTCTGTAGAACCTCTCCCAGGGGGTTCTTAGTGAAACCCTCTCATACCCCTTTTCCACCAAGCTGGTTCCAGGGCTGGTTCGGAGCTAGAGCCAGACTTAGCACCAGTTCTTTGGTTTTCCACAGCCAAAGCACCGGCTCCTGGCTCTCAAAACTGGTGCTAGGCAAGCACCAACTCTTTGCTGGTCTAGCCGAAAGAACCACATTACGTCGGGGGCTACGGGCTTACGTCAGGGGCTGGGGGCGGGGTTATTGAACAACCAAAGCAGTGTTGGACACTTACCCGTCTTCTCGAGCGTGATCGCTGTTCGTAGCATTCTCGACGAGCAGCACTAACTTGCTGGATCGCAAAGTTTTGCTCTCCAAGGAAGGCTCGAAAAGCCAGCAGCAACACTTGCAGCGCAACGTAGTCCTCCATCTTTGTTGTGGCGACTGAATTTGGCGCTAGTTGTATTGGGAAAATGACGTGACGTATGAAGACGTATACAGTGACGTAATGACGTGGCTCTCTGGCCGGCACCCGCTTGTGGAAATGCAAACGGTTCTCAACCGGTTCGCACATTGAACCAAGCGCAAACCGGCTCTAGCACCAGCACTAGCACCAGCCCTGGAACCAGCTATAGAGGGTTCTACCTAGAACCCTCTATGTTGGTCGCAATCTGCATCCTGACCACTAGATGTCATAAAAAGTTACAGACTGCTCCTTTAAAGGCTTCGATCAATAAAAACTCTTCAGTCTCGAGGTTATGATCGATGTGGAGTTTAAAAAAAATCATGGCTCCTTGAATGTGACATGACTCAACTATAACGCGGTGAATTAAACATTATTGATTTTTATCCAGAACATGTGCAGCTGACTGACATCGATGCATCATAGCAACAAGACGAAACGATCAATACAGTGTCTACATATGTGACGATGATTCAAATCTCCTCATTTCACCCTCATTTCAAAATAAGAGTGCAATATTATTTAATGTAACTTCATCCAGAATCAACAAATCAACCCACAAACTGCTACAAGATTATTTTAACCTGATAACTGTGGAATTACATTTATGTCAATATTAAATTAACAACTAAATAAGCTTATTTTAAAAAAATGCAATAAATAAATAATATAAATATAAATATTTATTGTTTATCATTTTAAAAAGGACATTTTATGGTCCACTTCAGTCAAATCTAATCAAAATGAACAAACAAACAGGTGCTGCAGTTTAAAAAACTGATTTTATTCAACAGTTAACAACAATGTGTTCAACAGAGTGCAGACTTTAATGTTTATAATATTTTTGAGAATTGAATTCTTGAGAATTGTGGCAAAACTGTACTTTGAGGATTTTAGATTTTTGCTCAAATTATTCTGAAAACTATATTTTAAAAGATCAAACTCTTGGTTATTAAACCTCCTGCTGATTAGATGTTTTATTAAATGTAGACGTCAGATATTAAATCAGACGGAGTCGACAAAATGTCACAGCGTCGTCGTAGTGAGCAGACATTTTATTTTTTAAAGCGTCTCAGAGTCTCTTCATGTTCATCAACAGACACATTTTTAATCCATAATTCTTATTGATCTTTGATTCAGAAGGACGACAGAGTTGACATGTTCTGGCTGAGACACATCTGATATATTATTAATGAAATTGTTCAAAAATATAAAGTTTACCAGTGTCTGAGCAGGATTCCCGCCTTTTTAAAACCAGGAAGTGAGACAGGGGTCCTCAGGGTACAGCTGACCCTTTTTATGCCTGATTAAATCATCTGGGACACTTTAAAGGACCAACGTTTACATAAAAATATATATTTTAAAACAAAGATGATTATAAGAGCAGATTTTCACATCTCTGTTATCAGTCGGTGTTGTTAGTTTTTAAAGACTTTAAACATTTTTATTTGAATTTGTCAATTCTTGTCTGAGACGACTGTTTTCTGGCACAAAGCAAACAAAACATTTCATAAGTTTCATATAATATCATATAAGTTCTGCCTACTTCAGTGAAGATGAACAGGCTGCTGTGATGGAGAAGAATATAAAAATAATATTATGGCAAAAAGCAACAGTTACATAAGTTCATGAGTAAATATATTTATTTCACCTCTCGGTGCAGCCTGAACGTCTTAAACTTTCACGTGTCACCAACAAAGATTCATTTCATTTAGATTCACTTCACAAAACTTTACAGTTTTCTAACCAGCTTTAGTTGACTAATGATGCTCCATCAGCAGAGAAGCTCGAATTTCTCACTGAGAGAAAGTTTGTCCTTTAACTTTCTTTGAAGAACAAAAAAACATCCATATTAAAAGTTAAACCTCCTGGAGTGAAAGTTTGAAGGTAAAACTGGATCACAGTTCGACGTTTTGGTGCAACAGAATGAAGTTTAACCTTTAAGAGTAAAAAACTAAACTGAGGTTTCATTTGAATCTTGCTCATGTTTAAGAGTTTTAACGTTTGGAGCAACATAATTTAAAGTTAAATCAGGATTTAATCAGGTTTAAAAATGAATGTTTGCTGTTGGGACACAGCCTCAACATGAGACTGAAGAAGTGACTTCAGGTCTGTCTCATGATGAAGGAGACGTGGAGTAAAATCAATAAACTGAATGTGTGATTAATATCAATAGACTAATGGATTTTCCAGTGATTGTGACATCAATATGTGTTTTTCTGTAAATTCTTCAGTGATAAAGGGAGAAAAGTAACAAAACTATGGTGGGCAAGTTTGAGGGAGCTGCTGGTTGTCTGATCAAGACTGAAGGTGGAGGGTCCAGGTGAAGGGTTCAGGTGGAGGGTCCAGGTGGAGGGTTCAGATGGGGGTCCAGGTGGAGGGTTCAAGTGAAGGGTTCAGGTGGAGGGTTCAGGTGGGGGGTCCAGGGGAGGGTCCAGGTGAAGGGTCCAGGGGGGAGGTCCAGGGGGAGGGTTCAGGTGGGGGGTCCAGGTGGAGGTTCAGGTGGAGGGTCCAGGTGGGGGGTCCAGGTGGGGGGTCCAGATGGAGGGTCCAGGTGGAGGTCCAGGTGGAGGTTCAGGTGGAGGGTCCAGTGGGGGTCCAGGGGAGGGTCCAGGTGGGGGGTCAGGTGGGGGGCCAGGGGAGGGTCCAGGTGGTGGGTCCAGGTGGAGGAGGTGTTTGAGTGAGGAGCAGGAGGAGTCTCAGTGTGTCTGCAGAGACTTGACTTGTGTCTGACAGTCAGTGTTGGAGAAGCTGAAAACCAGTTACTCCTCTCTGTCTCTTCTCTGCTGTTCTCTCTCTCCCGTCTCTCTCTCTCTCTCTCTCTCTCCTCGTCTCTCTCTCTCTCTCTCGTCTCTCTCTCTCTCTGTCTCTCTCTCTCTCCCCTCTGTCTCTCTCGTCTCTCTCTCTCTCTCTCTCTCTCTCTCCTCTCTCTCTCTCTCTGTCTCTCTTCTCTCTCTCTCTCTCGTCTCTCTCTCTCTCTCTCTCTGTCTTCTCTCTCTCTCTCGTCTCTCTCTCTTCTGTCTCTCTCTCAGTCTCTCTCTCTCTCTCTCTCTCTCTCGTCTCTCTCTCTCTCTCTCTCTTCTCTCTCTGTCTCTCTCTCTTCTCGTCTCTCTCTCTCAGTCTCTCTCTCTCTCTCTGTCTCTCCTCTCTCTCTCAGTCCTCTTCTCTCTCCCCTTCTCTCTCTCTCTCTGTCTCTCTCTCGTCTCTCTCTCTCGTCTCTCTTCTCTGTCTCTCTCTCAGTCTCTCTCTCTCTCTCTGTCTCTCTCTCTCTCTTCTCTCTCTCGTCTCTCTCTCTCTGTCTTCCTCTTCTCTCTCTCTCTCTGTCTCTCTCTCTCTCTCTCTCTCTCTCTCTCTCTCTCAGTCTCTCTCTCGTCTCTCTCTCTCTGTGTCTCTCTCTCTCAGTCTCTCTCTCTCTCTCAGTCTCTCTCTCTCTCTTTCTCTCTCTCTCTCTCGTCTCTCTCTCTCTGTCTCTCTCTCTCTCTCTCTGTCTCTCTCTCTGTCTCTCTCTCCTCTGTCTCTCTCTCATCTCTCTCTCTCTCGTCTCTCTCTCAGTCTCTCTCTCTCTGTCTCTCTCTCTCTGTCTCTCTCTCAGACTCTCTCTCTCATTCTGTCTCTCTCTCTGTCTGTCTCTGTCTCCGTGTCTCTCTGTCTGGTATTTCCATCAGGCCCTGTAAAAGCAGCTGTATCTGAAGCAAATAGTTGACTCACCACCACACTTTTGTTTTTTAGAGACTTGCATGTTTGTTGTAGTGTTAAAAAAAACAAAAGCTACGTTTGTCCTCTGTCCCCTCGTCTTCCCCTCCTCTTTACCTCCTGTATGTTCTCTGTTTTTATTTGTTTGTTTGTCTTTTGCACACCCTGACCTCCTGATGTTATTTTATTCATTTCCTTCCAGCAGACGGTGGAAAAATGAAATGATCTTGTGGCTGTCTGTTGTCAAGTTGTTAGCTGGAGTCTGCAGACTGCACTGACCTGCGATGGTCAGTCTGGTTGGTGATGGTTGAGTTCAGGAATCACCTGAACATCGGGATGTCTTGAGAGCAGAAGTAAACTGCCGTGCAGAGCGTAGATGTAGCAGCAGAGACATCGAAGGCATCAGCTGCACGAAAGCTTCATTGTGATTGAGATTCAGAAATGTTTGGGCGCTACTGCACAGCTTCATCAATAAAAAAGAGGAGCTACTGAAGAGCTATTAGGTTCAGAAAACAGGGATGCTTCCACCATCCTACTGACAATGTAGTTTAACTAGTGATGCTGCCCAACACCGCTGACAGGAGAGCTGATCTCAGAACAGTTTCCACTGCAGCACTTGTTGTGATTGGTCCGTCAGTCACTGTTACTTCAGCCTCTGTGGATCATCCAGACACAGCTGATCGTCTCATCATCACCACCAGCTGATGAGAGAAGAGGACAGACAACTAAATCAGTGTTGACAGAGACTCTGAGAGCTGCTTCCTTTCAGCTCTCATGTTAACATGTTGGAGTGAACACGCTGAGCTGGAAGCTCACAGACACTCAGATCTGTTGACTCTGCAGACTTCACTGAAGTACACAGTGGAGATAAAGTGCTGAGAGTCCCTGAACGCATCATTACTGTAGAAACAGACAAAACCAGAGAGCAGATATTTACTGTTCAAACTGATGAACTTTATAGTTTTTAGTAAATCTGCAGTCATTGTGTTGTGACAGCAGCATGTTTCCCTCTGTGATACATCAGCTGTTCTCTTAACACTCAGTCAGAGTTTTTTTTCCCCACATTTTCACTGGGAGACAGGTCTGGACTGCAGGCAGGACAGTCTCGTACCTGAACTCTTTTACTATGAAGACACACTCCAGATTTCTCTGGATTCTCTGAGTCTTTTCATGATATTATGGATTGTAGATGGTGAAATCTATAAATTCCTGCAGTTTTGTGCTGACAAACATTCTTAAACTGTTTTTCACAAAGTGGTGAACCTCACCCCATTCATGCTGGGGAACCACTGAGTCTTTCCAGGACGCCCCTTTAATACCCAATCATGATCCTGTCACCTGTTACCAACTCACCTGTTTACCTGTGGAACGTTACAAACAGCTGTTTTTGGAACGTTCCACAACTTTCACAGTCTTTTTATCTTTGTACTGAACTGTTCAATAGGTCAAATATTTACAAATCTCTGCATTTGGTTTTTACTTACAGCATCTGAACTTTTTTGTAAATATTAAGAATATTTGGTCAAAACAAAAGACATGAGATGTACACGATGTTAAAGGTCCCACATGTTCACACAAAGACTGAAGCAAACACCAGCTGTGGTTACTGGACTTCAGCAGAGCCTCTGGTCTGCAGAAAAGCCCCATGGTCACCTAATGTAACCATGGTTCTTTGAAATAAGAGCCAGTGATTAGCAGGCTTAGTTATGAAGTGTTGAAATAACAGAACAAAAAGTTTGAGATCAGAGTTGATGGTTGGACAATTTGGTGAATGAGGACTTCTGTCTCTGTACATCTCATGATGCTGTCAGCTGTAATCCAGCTTTACTTCCTGTTGACATGAACACAACAACAACAGTCGTCTTCACATCAGCTCAAACACATGATCACAACAAGCTTCTGGCTCCTCTGATTGGCTGACTGTTCTCTCTCTGTGTTTCTGTCCAATCCTGAAGCCTGTCACCGTCCTCCTCTCACTACTGACCTCAGAGTCTCCAGTCTGCAGTGTGGACCCTTCAGAAAATCACCCAGCAGCCGCAATGAATGTCGCACATCATAGTTCAGCCCTGGCAGCATGAAGGGGTCGGAGAACAGATCATCACAGCCGATATCTGACAACCTGACCCTGAATAAAGAGTAAACGATGCAACTTTAAAATGAAATAGATCAGACAATCTGAGCATCATACAGCAAAAATAAAGTACTGAATATATTTGTTATTGTCTGATAGTATGTATGAGTTCTCTTGTTATATGAAGGTTTTAAGTGTGTAACTCAACATTTCTCTGCCACAGTCACAGAACTAAACCACAGAAGAAGAAAACAGACTGTAGCATGAGGACACTCAGTGTGGATCAGTACAGCATCACCACAACTTTCACATCATATTAATCTGAGCACAGAAACAAAGACTGGAGTCTGACCTCGCTGACTCCTGTTGTTCTGGACTCTGCAGAAAATCACGCAGCGGCTTCAGTCTTGAATCAAAAGGGTTGTTGTCTCTCAGGTCCAGATCTTTCAGACGGGACAGGTTGGACCTCAGATGTAAGACCAGAGAACCACAGCTGATCTCTGCCGAACCACAGCAACACAATCTGAGTAAAGAACAAGAAGATGGAGATAAAAATTCAATTATAATCCATCAGATATGTTCAGGTTTGAAATGTGCAGCTCAACGTTACTATTTTTCCTAATCAATGAACTTTCCTCTTATTGTGGATCATCATGATGTCAGCCTTCTACACACATCATCCAAATGTCAGCACAACATCCACACACCTATTCATGTCAACACACATCAATAACATGTTGATCTGTGAGTGTGTGTGTGTGTGTGTGTGTGTGTGTGTGTGTGTGTGTATGTGTGTGTGTGTGGATCAATATCAATCATCAGATTATTCACATGTAACTCCTTTGAAATCACCAATGGTTCAATTAGTTGTAATTAAAAATAATTACATATTTTTTCCCCAGTAACTGTAATAGATTACAATTATTACGATGTAATTACATGTAGCTAGTTACTCCCCAACGCTCTGAGTAAGTCAGCCTTGTTTTAACCTGGCTGTTGTTGATAAGATGTCAGCAGTCAGTTCAGGTCATATGTAGGTTTTTTTTAAGGTCGACCATGAGATCCTTAAAGATTCAATCAGAAATGAATAAAACCTTTAAGGCTGATGGTCCAGTAGTGTGTAGTGTTGTCATCACTCCAGCCAAATGTTCATTCATCAATCTGTTTATTTATTTCTCTGAACATCACTGTAAATATTCCAGAATGATCCAAAAGGTTTTCATCTGTCGTCTCTGGTCAGATTTAAAGTCAGCAGCCTAAAATCAGTATAAAAACAGAGAATTAAGAAACAAGTCATGACAACAAGTCTTCACGCTGATAATTACAGTAAAAGCAGAACACAGACAGTGTTCAGCTTAAATGTCTGGGAGATGAAAAATTCTACCTGCCATTTTTTCTTTAGCAGCCAAAACGTAAAACATCTGTTGATATCATTGCTGGTTCTAAAGGGGTCTTTGTCTTGGTACTACGTGTCTGTGACTTGTTTGTGTTTAACTCTTTCCCTGCCAGCGTTTTTAATGACGCTGTCATTAAAAATGTTGTAATAACAACTAATAGTGGATATTTTCTACAATTTCTTTAAGAAACAAAAATCTTTTCTGACTGAAAACTACTTTTAGTTCAAGAAACATGAAAATATTAAGTAAGTTTTGTATGAACATAAATTAGGTTAATTGTTAATTAAACATATCAGATCTACAGTAGTAACAGAGTCAGTGAACTGACCTCAGAGTCTTCAGTCTATAATCTGGACTCTCCAGAAAATCACACAGCAGCCCCACGTTTGATTCCCACAGCCTGTTTCTCCTCAGGTCCAGCTCTCTCAGATGGGAGGGGTTGGACCGCAGAGCTGAAGCCAAAGACGCACAGCTGGTCTCTGTCAACCTGCAGCCCCTCAATCTGTATAAAGAATAAATGATGCTGCTTCACAATTCAACAGTTCAGTCAGTATGAGCATCAAACATCCATACACTGATCTCCCTGTGTTCCTCTGTGTGTGTCCTCAAGGATCAATATCAATTATCAGACATTATTTGTGAAATTAATATAAACAAAATAAATATTTCTACTTCAAGAAGTAAACTTGATCATATTTATTCTTAAAACAAATATGAGCTCAGAGGATCGTCTGTATCCAGATGTGACCATTTACCAAAAATCATGAATATTAATTTACTTTAACAACTAACAGGAGACATTTTCTACAGTTTCTTTAAGAAACAGAAATCTGTTGTGACTGCAGACTAACTTTAGTTAAAGAAACATGAAAATATGAACAAAATGAAATGTATAACTATACTGATGTAACTTATGTATGAACATAAATTAGTTAATTAAACATCAAATATCTACAACAGTAACAGAGAGTCAGTGAACTGACCTCAGAGTCTCCAGTCTACAGTCTGGACTCTGTAGTCCATCACACAGCAGCTTCACTCCTGAATCCCACAGGTGGTCGTTGTTACTCAGGTCCAGTTCTGTCAGATGGGAGGGGTTGGACTTCAGAGCTGAGACCAGAGAAGCACAGCTGATCTCTGACAACCTGCAGCAACTCAATCTGAATAAAGAATACATGTTGTCACTTTAGAATTAGATTAGATTAGATTAGATCTGCCACCTCGTCCTGTCCGACCTCAGTTTGTCAGGTGTGATAACAAACAGTCTGACAACACAGGAGCTCCACAGGGAGGCCCCGCCCCCTCCTGGGAGAAAACTCACGGTTTCATATAATGGGAGAGATAAGAAAGTCCCAAAAAGCTGCTGTGTAGCAGGCTGTAAAACAAATACACATCAAAATCCATCACAGCCTCTGGTTCACCATCCTTCCTGGAAAAGAAAGGATCCCACAAGGAGAACAGTAAGAACGTCTGAACCCCCAGAGAACAGTAATTATTCTTACTGATGGGGAGCTGATGTTAGTGTGACGAAAACCGGTAATTCAATATTATCTGACCACTGCTGGTTCATCGATCCACTTGGAAGAGAGCAGACGGACACTGTCAGACAGCTCACTGAGGATACTGTGAACACTCAGGTCCAGGTCACAGAACAATTCTTAGACAGGTATGAGCAAAAAAATAGAATTAAAGCCACATGCACAGCTTCAGTTTCTTGCAGACGGCTGCACAGGAGGAAAATCCACAGGCAAGAGGAGAGAGAACTCCTGCACACTGTCCTTTAGTTATAATTTCATTTCTAGATACAATGTTCCGGTCTTTAGACCTTCATCGGGTAAAACAGAGAAGCCAAGAACGTCTCAGGCAGATAAAGCCAACACACTCAGCTGTCAGGCAATCAGTCTCACCTGTTGTGTATATTTAGTCTGTTAGAGGGCAAATCCCACCCTCAAAAACATCTAGTCAGTCTGTGAGCAACAGAAAATGCACCAGTTGATATGCAGACATATATCAATAAGATTTCTTTAAAACATCCTGATAACCATAATGACATTGGCAGATCTCTGGGTAACACAATCACAGTGTCTCTTGATGTCACCATAGGCTGTAGGTATATGATACAAAATCAATCACATAACACTCAATCACATGGTAGTTTACAAGTTTATGAAATTCAGGGATGTTTTTCTACCTAAACTACTGTCTGTTATTGAGCTCTGACAGTGAGGCCTCCTTGTTCTACTGAAGGACTCAACGTCTTTTGTCTTTTTGTTCCAGCAGCTGTCAGATTTTTTAATGAACATTTTTTAGTTGTGGCCTAGATCCATAAATGTAAATCACTTCTCAATTGCTTTTTTATGATGTAATTTGTTTATTTTTTTGTGTACTGTGATGTCTATATTGTTTGCTGTCTGTATGAGTTGATTTGGTAGCAACTGAGTTTCCCCACCGGGGACCAAAAAAGTGTTTTATCAAATAAAATAAAATAAACATTACTATGTCCTGATCAATGATCTTTTCCCTCAAATTACTTTAGAATGTGTTCGTCATTGTGTTATTGTGAATCATAACAACTTTCACATCATATTAATCTCAGCACAAAAGTAAAAATGGTGTCTGACCTCAGAGTCTCCAGTCTACAGTCTGGACTCTGTAGTCCATCACACAGCAGCTTCACTCCTGAATCCCACAGGCGGTCGTTGTTACTCAGGTCCAGTTCTGTCAGATGGGAGGGGTTGGACTTCAGAGCTGAGACCAGAGAAGCACAGCTGATCTCTGACAACCTGCAATTCTTCAGTCTGAATGAAGAATAAATGATATAACTTTAGAAGACGATGTTCCTGCTTGGAATCATTCAGTGTTTAATAATCTGTTCAGATCTGAGGAAGGTTCAGAATGTAGAAGTTAGGAAAATGGAAACTCCAAACAGCAGGTAAGAGCTCTGTTTAATATTAAGGACAACCTGCTGTTACATTTTTAGTGTAACACGTATAATTTATTTAGTAAGCAGGTTTAATACAACTTTAGGAAATCTTTTGTTGTGCAGAAGTTTTACACGGTGCATGTGTGTAACCTGCATCTCTTTATAGCTTTAGCTTTGCTTTATAATGTGAATCACATCTGGACTTACCGAGCTTTTCTGCAGTTCCTCACAGCTGGAATCAGTCTCAGTCGTCCCCAGTCTGATGTGTTGTATTTCTGCACGTCCAACTCATCCAGAACCTCCCCTGACATCTGCAGCATGTAGGCCAGAGCTGAACAGTGGATCTCAGAGAGTCTCTCACGTGATCTGTTCTCTGACTTCAGGAACTCTTGGATCTCCTGATGGACCGAGTGATCGTTCATCTCCGTCAGACAGTGGAAGATGTTGATGCTTCTGTCAGGAGAGGTATCATCACTGTTCTCCTTCAGGTTGTTGATGGCTCTCTGGATGATTTCTGGACTGTTGTCTGTCCGACCCAGCAGACCTCCTATGAGACTCTGGTTCAATTCAATTCAATTCAATTCAATTCAATATACTTTATTGATCCCCCGGGGGGGAAATTTGCATTTCAGTTACAACCCGTCCAAGAAACATAAAAACAGACAGTGATACATAACATGGGGAGGACAGGAGCGGGAGGAACTGTGGGTCAGCCACCTGAAGCAGCGCCCCGTTTACTTAGAGAGAAAGGAGAACAAGAGGGAGGAAGAGGGGAAAAAAAAGCAACTCCCAAACTAGGCTCCTGTCAGGGGGGCACAGTGTGGGATTAGGAAAAAACACCTCAGCACATAAGCAACATAATATGACATTACAACAAAACTCGATGACCTGCACATGTGGGAGGGGGGAGGGTGTTGGGGAGGGGAGGTGTCCCAGCATAGACACGGGGGGGTGCGTGCGCCCATGGCTGCACCGCGACAGCCCTCCATGCTATACTGCAACAGGGATTGGACTCCAGAGAGAGGCCATGAAGGAAGCGGACAAACAGGTCCAGGTGACCATTTTTACTTTTGAGGGATTTCTCCATGACTCTCTTCAGGAAGTCATCCAGGGTTAAATCAACAGGTTTTCCTCCCAGGAAGTCCTCCAGTACCTCTGTCCTCTTGTTGGTGTAACAGTGGAACATGTAGACTGCAGCCAGAAACTCCTGAATGCTCAGATGAACAAAGCAGTAGACTGTTTTCTGGAAGATCACACTCTCTCTTTTGAAGATCTCTGTACAAACTCCTGAGTACACCGAGGCCACTGTGACATCCAGACCACACCGCTCCAGGTCTTCTTGGTAGAACATGATGTTTCCTTCCTCCAGATGTTCAAACGCCAGCCTCCCCAGCTTCAGAAGAACTTCCCTGTCAGCCTCCATCAGCTCCTGTGGACTCGTCTCATGTCCCTCATGGTACTTGTTCTTCTTCCTCTTTGTCTGAACCAGCAGGAAGTGTGAGTACAGGTCAGTCAGGGTCTTGGGCAGCTCTCCTCTCTGCTCTGTAGTCAACATGTGCTCTAGAACTGTAGCAGTGATCCAGCAGAAGACTGGGATCAGACACATGATGTGGAGGCTCCTGGATGTCTTGATGTGTGAGATCATTCTGCTGGACAGATCTTCATCACTAGACCTCCTCCTGAAGTACTCCTCCTTCTGGGCGTCAGTGAAGCCTCGTACTTCTGTTACCCTGTCAACACATGAAGGAGGGATCTGATTGGCTGCTGCAGGTCTGGAAGTTATCCAGACCAGAGCCGAGGGAAACAGATTCCCCTTGATGAGGTTTGTTAGCAGCACGTTGACTGATGACTTCTGTGTGACATCAGACACAACCTGACTGTTGCTGAAATCCAGTGAAAGTCTGCTTTCATCCAGGCCGTCAAAGATGAACAGAAGTTTACAGACAGCCAGCTTCTCTGCTGTGACCTTCTGTAATGTTGGATGGAAAACATGGAGCAGCCTGAGAAGACTGTACTGCTCATCTTTGATCAAGTTCAGCTCCCTGAACGAAAGCAGAATCAGCAGACTGACATCTTGGTTTTCCAAACCCTCTGCCCAGTCCAGAGTGAACTTCTGCACTGAGAAGGTTTTTCCAACACCAGCGACGCCGTTGGTCAGAACCACTCTGATGTGTCTCTGTTGGTCAGGTGAGGCTTTAAAGATGTCGCAGCACTTGACTGGAGTCTCATGGAGGGTCTCCCTGTTGGACGTTGTCTCCAGCTGTCTCACCTCATGTTGGGTATTAACCTCTTCACTCTGTCCCTCTGTGATGTAGAGCTCAGTATAGATCCTGCTGAGGAGGGTTCCACTTCCTGTTTCATCACTTCCTTCAGTCACACGTTCACATCTCCTCCTCAGACTGATCTTATGTTCATCTGAAACCTCCTGCAGACCACGATCTGCTGAAAGAGAAGAAGAGCTCATTATGTTCTGCAGATCTTTTTAAAAAATACACCCCATTCCCTATTGCTGACTCACAATAAAAGCCTCCTGTTTGAAGATGATCTGCACAACAATCTAGCTAGCTAGTGTCGCTCAGCCTGTGTCACCACTGATAGTAACATTCAGGCTATGGCACTCGCTATCAAGTGCTACATCTCACCCTGTTGTCCATTTTCACCATAAGCTAGCAGCACTGCCTCCCTCGCTGGTTCACTCAACAGTGATGAAGATAATCTACATTAGGTTGTGGCAGCCCAGGTTTTCACTGTCAGGACTGAGCTGGATGCAGGCAGCCCACGTCGTTTTCAGACTCTTCAGCCTGTTGTACTGCACTGAAGCACAGGTTGTTTTTCAGATGTACATGTATTGATCAGGGGCACCTAACCCGGGATGGGGTTGTTCCTACTCCCCATGTCAAGTCACACACATGGTTTGGACTAGGGATGCACAATATGGATTATTTTCACCCGATATGATAAGTCAGTGTTTCCCAGCCCTGGTCCTCAGGGACCCCTGCCCTGCATGTTTTAGGTGTTTCCCTGCTCCAACACACCTGATTTAAATGATCAGGTTGTTATCAGGCTTCTGCAGAGGCTTGATGATGAGCTGATCAAACATGCAGGGCAGGGGTCCCTGAGGGCCAGGGTTGGGAAACACTGTGTTTCATGTCTGATATCAGTAAGACGACCAATAATTTCACATTTTTGTGTGTTAAGAAAAGTTCATAACCAGTAGTTTATGTACACCTGAGGGTAAGAAAGGCTCAGATGTACAAAGATGGACGATTTAATATTCCACAGCTCTGACTGAACCAAATCCACACTGTGTCCACCAAACAGCATATAACGTATATATTCCCTTCTCAACAACAACAACGTTGATTTTACACTTTATTATTTAAAAATCCCAGCACACCACGTCCAGTTCTGTGAGTGTGTCGCCCTCTAACTACGAGCCCAGCTGACCACAGCTGCTGTTGAGGAGTTTCAAAGGGAGATGAGCAGTGAATGCACGGGGGTTTTACAGAGGGAGAATACTACCTCCTGATTGGGCGATGAGTGCATAGATTGTTCTCAGGTGCTGCAGCATGGCCCTGAGAGGACAAATCAATCTCCATCTATGCAGACAGAGAACCAGCAGCGTTCCGAGTAATGCAAAAACGGGGCAGTGTTATAAAACCAACGTATATTAAATGTAAATTAGTTTCTCTGGGGTTCTGATGTTCTGTCAAAGGAGAACACAGGACAGGAGATACAGAGCAGATACACTGGAACAGAACCAACATGCAGTTAAATTTCAGTTGGACTTTAAATGTTCTGATGAGCAGTCTTACTTTGTTCAGCTCTTGTTCTGCATCTTTTTCCACACTGGGGACAGGAGGAGTCTCCTGATGAACCAGACTGGTCCCAGTATGAGATGATGCACCATCTGCAGAACCAGTGTCCACAGCTGGTAGAGACCGGATCCTTCAGAACGTCCTGACACAGAACACAGCAGGACGGCTGCTCCTCCACACAAACATGAGTCCTCTTCCTCTCTCTGTGAAGACATTTCTTCATCAGGATAACGATTTCTTATGGAGAACATTACAGAGAACGTTACAGAGAACGTTACAGAGAACGTCACAGAGAACGTTACAGAGAACGTTACAGAGAACGTTACAGAGAACGTCACAGAGAACGTTACAGAGAACGTGACAGAGAATGTGACAGAGAACATCACAGAGAACATCACAGAGAACATCACAGAGAACATTACAGAGAACGTTACAGAGAACGTCACAGAGAACGTTACAGAGAACGTTACAGAGAATGTTACAGAAAACGTTACAGAGAACATCACAGAGAACATCACAGAGAACATTACAGAAAACATCTCAGAGAACGTGACAGAGAACATCACAGAGAACATCACAGAGAACGTGACAGAGAACGTTACAGAGAACGTGACAGAGAACGTGACAGAGAGCGTCACAGAGAACGTGACAGAGAACATTACAGAGAACGTCACAGAGAATTTGAATTTGAATTTGAAAATCTTTAATGTCCCAGAAGGGCAATTTGGTTTGCAACAGGAGTAACAACATGCATCTCTCACGTATCAATATCTCTCACATATCAGCAACACAAAAATCTAACATACAATAATGCAATAAATACAGTAAATACAGTAAATACAGTAGATACAGTCATCACAATTTAACAGGTGTATTGTTCCCAACAAGCTCACCTACAGGTTATTCAAAAACCTAATGGCAGAAGGGACAAATGATTTCAGATACCTGTTTGATTTGGCCCTGCAGGGGAAAGTGTACCTTCTCTTTGACGGGAGAAGCTGAAACTCTGCATGAAGAGGATGGAGAGGGTTCGACAAAATGGCCTTTGCCCTCTGAGTGGCTCTGGCTTGATACAGACAATCAAGATCATTCAAGCTAATGCCAATTGTTTTTTGGCAGAGTTTGACCACATTCCTGAGCTTGTTTTATTTGAAATGCTGAGGTTACCAAACCAACAGATCAAAGCAAAAGTTAAAATGGACTCAATAAAAGATGAATAAAACATTTTAAGAAGCTTTTTATCAACGTTAAAACACCTCAGTTTCCTCAGATAAAATAACCTCTGATTAGCCTTCCTACAGATGGCATCTGTGTTGGTCTCAAAAGACAGTTTATTATCCAGGACGGTGCCTAAATACTTATACTGGCTGACTATTTCCACTGCTGTGTCTTTGAGAAAGGTTTGAGCTATTACAGGTGGATTCTTACGGAAGTCGAGAATCATGTCCTTTGTTTTCGACACATTGAGTTGCAAATAAGAGTCGTCACACCATCTAACAAAATAGTCAAGGACAGGTCCATGGCCCACCTCCTGGTCCTGCAAGAGGCTGACAATCACAGAGTCATCAGCAAATTTAATTATGAACCTTGATTCGAACATGCTCCTACAGTCATTAGTGTAAAGCATGAACAGTAGAGGTGACAAGACGCACCCCTGGGGCGAGCCTGTGGAACACAAAAGGGTCTCAGACAGGGTTTCATCGACACGAGTTCTCTGCGGCCTCGTTGTCAGGAAGTCAACTAACCAACATATGGTTCCAAAATCAATGCTGGGTATTTTTGACAGCCTCTGAGCAAGAACATGAGGCTGCATGCAGTTAAAGGCTGATGAAAAATCAGCAAAGCATAGGCGTGCATGTGTTTTCCTACCCTCCAGGTGCCTGACAACAAAATTCAACAGTGTCGCCACAGCATCCTCCACCCCTTTCCTGGGTTGATAGGCGAATTGGAGCGGATCAATCATTGTCTGAGTCATAGAAAGCAAGCTTTTTTTCACCATACGCTCAAAGCTCTTCATCACCACAGAGGTGAGGGCCACAGGACGATAATCATTTAATGTCTTTGGTGATGGTACCTTCGCCACTGGGACAATAATGGACTCTTTCCATAATGAGGGAACTCTGTTAAGTGACAAGGACCACTGAAAAATATATGTGAAGATATCACTTAAGAATGGGGCACAGCATTTAAGTAGTCGACCACTGATGCCATCAGGCCCATGACTTTTCCTAGCGTTGGTCTTTTCAAAAGTGCTCCACACACTGATTTCATCTATCTGAATCAGACTGCTTACTGGAGCAGCCCTGAATGCAGATAGTTCCTCAGAAAAGTCCTTAGAGTCAAATCTCAAATAAAATTGGTTAAGATCTTCTGCCAGGTTAAAATCAGATTTGTCCGCATGAGACACTCTTTTCTTCTTATCCTGGATTCCCACCATAGACTTAATTCCTTTCCAGGCAGTGCGAGAGTTACCACTCCTGAGTTCATCTTGTACCTTGTCCTTGTACTGCGTTTTGGCCAGCTTAATTTCCCTTTTCACCAACTTCTGAGCTTCCCTTTGTTGTGTAATGTCTCCCTGATAATAAGCTATTTTTTTTCCTGTTGAGTGAATTCTTGAGTGATATACTGACCCAAGGCTTATTATTAGGATACAATGTAATTGTCTTTCTAGGGATAATCATCTCCTCACAAAAAGTGATGTAGCTTACCACAGTGTGGGTCAGCTCATCTAAATTGGTACAAGAGTCTTTAAAAACATCCCAGTTTGTATCATGCAAACAACCATTCAGTTCACGAACCGCGCCCTCTGTCCACAAAGCAACCTCTTTGCGCTCAACTTTCCCCCTCTTGAGAACCAGCTGGTAGACCGGAGCAAGCAGTACACAATTGTGGTCAGAAGACCCCAGTGGAGCTAGTGGAAAGGATTTATAGGCCCCCTTTATAGTGCCATAGCACAAATCCAGTGTTTTACCATGTCGCGTTGCACATTTAACATACTGGTATAGATGCCCAAGATGCTGACTCAGGCTGCAAGTGTTAAAATCACCAAGGATAAAATGTGGGGCATCAGGGCAAATACTTTGCAATCGGTGCACAAGTTTAGCAATGGAGGACGCTGCTTCTGCCATGTCAGCTCTGGGATGGATATACACCACTGTTAAAAACACCTGTGGAATTTCCCGTGGCAGATAAAATGGACGCAGTGAGACAGATAAGAGTTCAATGTGGGGACTACATGCAGATTCTCTTATTTTGACAGTCTTGCACCAGCGAGAATTAACATACAAACACACGCCCCCTCCCAGTGATTTGCCGGAGATCTGTGCGTCACGATCAAGCCTATACGGCTGACCAAAACCGTCAATTTCAAAATCCTGGTTTGGGTCATAATCCTTGAGCCAAGTCTCAGTCAAGGCGATCACGCAGGCATTCTTATAATCCGGCATATTTTTCACATTCGCTTGGAGTTCGTCCACTTTGTTCCTCAAGGACCGCACATTACCCATGACGATCGAGGGAAGCGGTAGGCGGCGGAGTCCAAGTCTCCGCAGCCGCTGACGGACGCCTCCTCTCTGGCCTCGCTTCCTCACTCGTACCGCTGTCAGTCGGTGATGGCCTCCGGGTCTGTGGAGCGTTGTTTGCCTCGGCCCTGCCGATGTCAGCCTATCCGGGCTAAAACCTCCGGTCTGGTTCCGCCGGATCTCTGGCGGAATGCCATCAAGTGAGATCGGCGCCACTGAACTGTTGCAGTGGATAAGAAAATCACGGCTGTAGCTGAGCCCGTGGGATCGGTTGTTTTGATGGAAGTTAACAGCCAGGGCAGCCATGGCAGTCAGGTTTAGGAAAAAAACACCCATCAAATCCATGATGACTCCGTATTAAAAATAAGAATAAAACAGCCAGTATTAAAGATAAAACAGGCTGTTCAAAACCAGTTAAAACCACAGTTTCCCCACACAAGACACACAGTCATTCTTACACACTTCTGCTGCGTGTCGCCATGACCAGCGCCACCTTCCGTCATGATTGTGAAATAAAGAAATAGAGAACGTTACAGAGAACGTCACAGAGAATGTTACAGAGAACGTTACAGAGAACGTAACAGAGAACGTGACAGAGAACGTGACAGAGAACATCACAGAGAACATCACAGAGAACATCACAGAGAACATTATAGAGAACATTACAGAGAACATCACAGAGAACATCACAGAGAACGTTACAGAGAACGTTACAGAGAACATTACAGAGAACATGACAGAGAACATCACAGAGAACATTACAGAAAACATCTCAGAGAACGTGACAGAGAACATCACAGAGAACATCACAGAGAACGTGACAGAGAACGTTACAGAGAACGTGACAGAGAACGTGACAGAGAGCGTCACAGAGAACGTGACAGAGAACATTACAGAGAACGTCACAGAGAACGTTACAGAGAACGTCACAGAGAACATTACAGAGAATGTGACAGAGAACATTACAGAGAACATCACAGAGAACATTACAAAGAACGTTACAGAGAAACATTACAGAGAACATTACAGAGAACGTTACAGAGAATGTGACAGAGAACATCACAGAGAACATCACAGAGAACGTTACAGAGAACGTTACAGAGAACATTACAGAGAACGTTACAGAGAACGTGACAGAGAACGTGACAGAGAACATCACAGAGAACATTATAGAGAAACATTACAGAGAACATTGCAGAGAACGTTACAGAGAACGTTACAGAGAATGTGACAGAGAACATTACAGAGAACGTGACAGAGAACATCACAGAGAACATTACAGAGAACATTACAGAGAACATTACAGAGAACATCACAGAGAACGTGACAGAGAACGTGACAGAGAATGTCACAGAGAACGTTACAGAGAACGTGACAGAGAACATTACAGAGAACGTCGCAGCGAACGTCACAGAGAACGTTACAGAGAACATTACAGAGAACATCACAGAGAACGTTACAGAGAACGTTACAGAGAACGTGACAGAGAACATCACAGAGAACATCACAGAGAACATCACAGAGAACGTGACAGAGAACATCACAGAGAACATTACAGAGAACGTTACAGAGAACATCGCAGAGAACATTACAAAGAACGTGACAGAGAACGTTATAGAGAACGTGACAGAGAACGTTACAGAGAATGTAACAGAGAACATTACAGAGAACATTACAGAGAACATCACAGAGAACGTGACAGAGAACATCACAGAGAACGTTACAGAGAACGTTACAGAGAACGTGACAGAGAACATTACAGAGAATGTCACAGCGAACGTCACAGAGAACGTGACAGAGAACGTTACAGAGAACGTGACAGAGAACGTGACAGAGAACATCTCAGAGAACGTTACAGAGAACATCACAGAGAACGTTACAGAGAACATTACAGAGAACATTACAGAGAACGTTACAGAGAACATTACAGAAAACATCTCAGAGAACGTGACAGAGAACATCACAGAGAACGTGACAGAGAACGTGACAGAGAACATCACAGAGAACGTTACAGAGAACGTGACAGAGAACATTACAGAGAATGTCACAGCGAACGTCACAGAGAACGTGACAGAGAACGTTACAGAGAACGTGACAGAGAACGTAACAGAGAACGTGACAGAGAACATCTCAGAGAACGTTACAGAGAACATTACAGAGAACATCACAGAGAACGTTACAGAGAACATTACAGAGAACATTACAGAGAATGTTACAGAGAACGTTACAGAGAACATTACAGAAAACATCTCAGAGAACGTGACAGAGAACATCACAGAGAACGTGACAGAGAACGTGACAGAGAACATTACAGAGAACGTGACAGAGAACGTGACAGAGAACATTACAGAGAACGTTACAGAGAACGTGACAGAGAACGTGACAGAGAACATCACAGAGAACGTGACAGAGAACGTAACAGAGAACGTTGCTCTTCTGTTTGAATTAAATGTAATGAAAATGATTGTTCCTTTTATTTTAACTCTGCTGTTGTTTGTTATTAACACAAACTCAACACTTCCTGCAGATCCTTCACAATAAAAGTCCTCCATTATTGATGATGTCCTCTACTGTTTGACAGTCCCTCTGGACAGCTGAGCTGGACTTAGTGAGGTCTGGACTGAGGTCTGAGGTGGTTTAAAAACTGTGGTAAACCAGCAGACACAGAGCATGTAACAGTGGTGTCACAGGTTCGAGTCCAGACCTTTATGTCCTCTGTCACTCTCTACTGTCAACTATTAAATGAAGGAAAATATCCTTTTTTATCCACAGAAAACTTTGACATCAGTGCTGTTCTTCAGCTTCAGGAACAACAGACGGTGGAGAGAATCTGAGCTCAAAGCTCCACAAACATTTTCCTCATCATATTTTACATAAAAAGTTAATTCAACTCAAACCGTCAACACACAGAATCAAGGTGATCAATGATCAACTGATCAATATTTTGATCTGATTCAAGATGAATCTGATTGGTCATAACAGCTGATCTGAAGAAGACTCAAACCAGTAAAATATTTAGAGAACAAATATGACAAAATGACACATTTGGAGCAGATTCTGTCAGATTTTACAGTAAAAACAGTCTCTTACTTTGAGTCTGAGGGTCCAGGTTCAGTACTGAAGTCTGGAGGAAGACCTTTGGACCAGTCAGTCTTCAGAGACAGACAGCTGGACACTGGAGACTCTGCTCTCTGTCTGTTGGACTGAACTCTGCAAACACCAATATGTTTTTATTCTCATCACACGATTCCTTCATGAATTCTCTGATGACAAAGTCATTTATGAAGCTCTAAATACACAAACTGCTGCAGATAATTAGGAGGTTTAAAAGTCTACAAAATTGGTTCAAAAGTGATTTTAAGACATTGACTGAATAATCACATTTAGCACAGATGGGACATCTGAAATTTTAGAATTTGGTCACTGGAGGATATAAAGGGCTGGAAAGAAACCGGAGGATTTGCAGCCTGTAATGATGATCGTCAGGGAGACAATTATCTTGACATTTACTCAGCCTAAATGCATTTATTCCTCATTTATGCACACGTTTTCAATAGTGTGATCAAGATAATAGAAGGTGATTCGGAATTTGGTGGAGAGAAGATTAAGATGGGACAATTATGTCCCCTGATCTGTGTCTCACTGTAAGTTAGCAAATATATTTTAGTGGAAATGTTTCATATAAAAACACAAACAAACTTCAGTAGAGGAAACTGAAAATCATCATAAATGAGTTCATGTAAGTTCTCTTACTTTGTGTCTGAGGGTCCAGGTCCAGTACTGAAGTCTGGAGGAAGACCTTTGGACCAGTCAGTCTTCAGAGACAGACAGCTGGACACTGGAGACTCTGCTCTGTCCTCGACTTCTTCCACAGGGACATTCATCCTCTCGTCTGAGGTCAGTCTGAGAGAACAAACAGGAACACTGACTGTGAGCTCAGAGCACAAGAATCAAGAAACAAGTTTGTTCAAGAGCCCGACGCCAGACTGAGAAAACAGGAAGTTACCCCCCCACCCCACCTTTCCCAACACACACACACACACAGGATGGAACAAAGTGGATAAAATGCTTAATAAGGAATGTGGCCGGTGACTCCTCCCCTCATCTTCATGATGAATAAAGACCCTGCTGCACATGCTCCATAATATTTGTCTGTTGGATTGAAATTTATGAATAATAAAGCACCTGGTAACTTTTGTTGTTGTACTGTATTATTTGTTATTTTGTTTTTGTTTTTTCCTTGACAAAGAATAATTTAATAAAATCTAAGTGTCAAAATACGACAAGAAGAAGAAGAAGCACATTTATTCCATATAAACCGTCCATTGGTGATGATATTTCAGATGAAAAGGCTTTCACAACGTCAAAAATGAAATGAATAATATTAAAGGAGACAGATGAGGTGTGTTATTCCAGCACCATGAACAGCGACATGGATTCATCAGCTGTAGATGTTTAAAGGGATAGTTCACCCAAAAATGAGAATTCAGTCATTATCTGCTCACCCTCATGCTGATTGAAGGTCAGGTTTAGTTTCACAGGAAAACAGTGTACACGTGAACAACATGTTGGGGCTTTAGGAGACTTGGATTACACCAGACGAGCAGTAAGGAGACTTTTACTTTTCAGTTGTTTTTAACATTTTAAACTGGTCACGTTTGTGAGATTCTGTTTTCCTGTGAAACTGGAAGATTCTGAATCGATTCATAAAAGTCAAAAATTGATTTTCTAAAAGGTAATTAACTTGATGTTGACGGGGTGAAACTCAGCTGTGAAGGCAGCGCAGCGCCCGGACCGTCTACAGCACGCAGACGTGAGAGTTATCAACGGTTAACATAAGATAAGACAGACTTTATGCTGGTCAGTGAGGTCTGTCCTCAGAGCTGACGGTGCAGCAGAGAGGCTGGAGACAGAACATGAATGGCACCACACACAGTGAAACACTCCTCCAGCCCCTCAGTTTGTTATTGTCATACAGGCACCCGTTTAGTCTGTGGCTTTACAACACAAGTTGTGTCCCTCTTGATCACAGGAACTCATTGCTGTTGTAATTACACAGATTTTTAGATTGGGTCTCTCAGATACACTCCCACTGGTTTGGCACCGAGTCGACATTTGGGTTCAGGAAGCTTGTTTCCACCCTTCTGCTGGAATCTGATCTGACTCATTTCCTATCTTTCCTGCAAAGCTTTATATAAGCTGATAAATGACCCTGTTCCAGCACACAGTATCATGCCACCATGTTGTGAGGCTGCAGTAAAGAAAAAGTATTTCCATTGAATAGTAGATGAATAAAATACTTGATTACTTAAATAATTGAACTGCAGCCCAACTCTGTGTGTGTGTGTGTGGTGTGTGTGTGTGTGTGTGTGTGTGTGTGTGTGTGTGTGTGTGTGTGTCCAGACTATTAAAGTCTATTAAAATAATTTCAAATTTAAAGGTTCATTATGATCTGAGAGCAGGGATTTACTACAGGTGAATGCACAGTGTTTATATAAAATAAAATAAAATAAAATAAAATAAAATAATCACCTTTTTTGCCATTTGGTTCCAGAAGATTTATAATAGAGTGGCAATGCTTGATCAAATAATTAATAATCGGCTGATTTAGTTTAATCACTCAGCCAGATGGTTCATTTAGATATTCACTTTAGGAACAAACATATTTACAACAGTTAAATTAGGTTTAGCTAGAGGGTACAACAATTAATTGATTATTAAATTAATCACCAACTATTTTGAGAATTGATCAATCATTTTAATTTTTAAAAGGAAAAATCTCTTTTCAGCTTCTTCAGTGTGAATATTTTCTGGTTTCTTTACTCCTCTTTGACAGGAAACTGAAGATCTTTGAGTTGTGGACGTCATGTTGGACTTTGCGAAACACTAGTTGACATTTTTCACCATTTTCTGACATCATATGGACCAAAGAACTAATCACTTACAAGAATATAATGACTTGTTGCAGTCTGATTTATTAGCATTTATTTTGCTGCTGTCTTAACTTGTTTTTTGACAAGATTTCAGTCCATTTATTCTGGAAATCCAAATGTTCCGATTGTGAACCATATTTTTTTCAGCACATCTAATCAGTCCTATATTTTAAAAACATAAAATCTATCAAAACTTTATTAGTATGGACCTTACTTTAAACACCTCTGTCTGCTGTTGAGATGAAGTCATTTATTGACTTCTGGTACTTTCATGTCTGTAACTTTACTTGGACTTCAGAAGCTTTTGAGAAAAATGCTTTCACCAGTAGTTTTACTTATACTCGAGTAATATTTCAGCATTGTAACAGAAGTTCTACTCGAGTACCTGCAGATTTAAGGTTCTCTTTAACCCACTGATAAAATGTTTAAAAATCAAAGAATAAAATACTGAAAAACAACATCCTCGCGGTCCCACATCTTAGATCGACCCCACAACAATGTCCCGCCTCTGCTCTCCTGCCGTCCCCGATTGGACCGCCTTCTCCAGCATGTGACGCTGATTGGTCGGGTGTCAGGCAGGCCTACCTGCTGATTGGCTCATGTGCTGAAGGGTCGCTGCGCTCAGCGTAAGAGACTCTGGCGGTCACTGGTGGAAGCTGACATTTAGTTTTTAAAATAAGTTAATATTCATTATTGAGCTGCTGCTTGTGTCCAGGTGTGACAGGTGAGACCCGCACAGCTTCCTCTGTCCGCCGTGTCTACAGTCTGCGCTCGTTAACGTGTTGTTACACAGTAACGTCGGTAAACACGTCAGAACACTTTATTACGTAGAAAAGGTGTTTTCTCGATCGCACGTGATCATTTTCTATTTAAATGGAACCGGAAGTGTGTTTTATGTGTAAATGTAGTTCATCATGTGTGTTTGATCTGTAGCTGTGCAGTTATTGAGCCTCTGAGGCTCCACAGTGATGAACTGTTTATTTCACTGTGGATCAGTCTGACAGGCACTTTATCATCTAACTGACAACTTGTTTGGTCCGTAAAATGTCAGAAAATGGTGAAAAATGTTCATCAGCGTTTCCCAAAGTCCAAGATGACGTCCTTAAATAGATATTCAGAGTAAAGAAACCAGAAAATATTCACACTGAAGAAGCTGAAATCAGAGAATTTAGATATTTTTTCTGACTGTAAAAGATTAATTTTTAACCTTTATTTAATCAGGTCAATCCCACTGAGATAAAACACCTGATTGTACATAAAAACAGTTCATGAGCTCTTTAAATAATAAGTCACAATAACGCATCAAAATTGTATATAAAGGAATTTAAAAACACATAAAAATGCTAAATGAACACAACCGTCCAATCAACAAGAGTAACTGTGCGTTCACACCGAACGCGATGGAGGCGATGAACGCCACAAGTTTCTATTCAGAATCAATGTAAATGACGCGATGACACGTGATGTCGCTTTGGGCGACGCGATTTGGGCGATTTGGGCGATTAGTGCGACGTGATGAAGCGTCCATCGCGTCCACCGTGTCATCGCGCGTGTTGCTTGAAGTTAAAAAATTTGAACTTTTCAAGCGACATCGCGTGACGTTGTGCTGCGACATCCAATCAGTGTCGACCTCCAACCACGTCACCGATGTAGTTACGCCAGACGCTCATTTCAAAACATGGAGGAGAAACTTATTGTGGCAGTATGCGGATTCCCGGAGCCAGGGCCGGCCCAAGCCTCCATGGGGCCCTAAGCAAAATTTGATTTTGGGGCCGTCTATTTCAGCCAATAATGATTGTTGATCTGAGTTGATGTAAAAATAATATGTTCATTTATTCACGTAAATTACCATGCTCTGCAGCAGCAAGCAATTTTTTAAAACATATGTCAAATATAACTAGTAGCCTAATGCAGTGGTTCTCAACCTTTTTGAGTCGCGACCCCCAATTTAACATGCACTGCTGTCTGCGACAAGCACTTACGATCTCACTTCAGCTATTAGTTTCTTTGTCATTCATTTTATTTTGAAACACTTTGGGATTTTTTGAAAAACATAAAGCAGCATCAAGAGGCTAATGAGCCCACTTCACGGGCGCGAGCCTGCTGCAGCCGCCGCTCCTGCTGACAGCAGACTGGGGGAGAAAAAAAACACTTCTTTGCTCTGATGATGTATGAATGAGAAGAGCAGACATGAGACTTGGACTGGTTCGTTGTTGTTGTTTTGGTGTACGGACGACAGCAACTGGTTTTTAGTAATAAAATGCCTGTTTGAGACCAACCACTCTTCGTCCTTCTAACGTCCGGTCGGAAGCTACATTAATTTTGCACGTTTATATTTTTTTCAAAATGATTTGGCCAGAAATCATCTCGTGACCCCAAAGTTGAGAATGGCTGGCCTTATGCAAAATCATATTGGTGACGTTAATGTTTGCTATCAAACATTAACAAAAACTTTGTTTTGAAGAAAAAAAACAAAACAAAACAAAAAAACTGAAATATATAGGGCCAACCCCGAGAAACAACTCAATCAAAGTTAAAGCTACACAAATACAAACATGTTAGTATGATTTAAGTTACTGTTAAAAGATACATTTCTCTCATTTTTAACTAGCTAGATAATTTACTATTAACGGTTAGGCTACACAAATCTCTTTGATAAACATTAGCCTACCAAGCAAGCCATGATGCAAACATACCTTTATCTCTGCATTTTTTCTCCTCTTCCTCTTTCTTCCTTTTTCTTTTCTCTGCCCCTGAAGGACACGTCCTTTTTTGCGACATTGTTTCGCCTAACCACCTGTGTTTTGGATGTGCAGTGTGTACTGCATGTCGGGAGCCGGCCCTTACACTTTTTTTTTTTTTTTTTTTGGCAGCGAAGCTTTAGCTACAGAGGCAGTAAGAATCACTAGGTCTACATCAGCAGCAGCACTCTGTTGAAATTGTGTTTTTGTACAATAATATATCTTTGATCATATAGAAATCACCATTTATACATGGAAAAAAAAATAAATTACTTTTTTTTTTTTGATTGCTCTTGGGGGCCCCCTAGTGGCCTTGGGGCCCTAAGCCAGCGCTTAGTTCGCTTATGCCTTGGGCCGGCTCTGCCCGGAGCTATACGACACTATGTCGTACCATTACCGGACCGCAACAAAAAAGATGCTGCCTGGCAGAAGGTCAGCGAGGAGGTACGTACGCGATTTCATCGCCTCCATCACGTTTGGTGTGAACGCACGGTAAGAACATAAAAACATAAAAACTCTCTGTTGTGGTAAGGTTAAAGATATTATTCCTGAAGTGTTGGTAACTAATAAGACTTTCTAAAGACATTCATTAAAATGGTTGATGATTAATTTAATAACTGATTAATTGTTGTAGCTCCAGTTAAACCTACTCTAACTGTGAATAAATGTGTGTGTTACTAAAATGAACATTTAGATGAGCAGGACAGCTGACAGATTAAACTAAATCAACCTGTTTTAGTCACAGTGGGAGTCAGAGATGAGCACTGTCTCACTTTAATGTATTTAAAATATATATTTAGCTTTTTTTTACTTTCAGAGTTTGTTTGTGCCAAAGACAAATTTCCATTTTATGTGTATTTAATTGACAATAAAGTAATCTGAATCTGAATCTGAAAGAGAAAAAACAAACTAACAAACTTATGTTGATTATTTTGACTGGATTTGTGATTGTGAAATGTAATATTATTAGTGGGAATGATCATTTTTTCATCACAAAGACGCACGATAAATATTGAGGCCAATGATTATTCTGATAATTATTCAGATAGTTTGCTTTATGTCGGTCTCTGCATATATTTCTGCAGACTTGATAGATTAAAGTGTTTCATTTTCAAGGCCAGATTCTCTATAAAGGCCATGTTTGTATATTTGTGACTATAAAACTGAAGTTATCATTTGAAGAGTCAGAACTGTTCTTTGTTGTCGTCGTCATGGTGACGTCAGCTAGATTTCAAATTAAATCCTCCATCTTTGTTCAACACCAGGAGCCTTTCTTCTCTCCGCCGTGCAGAAACTACAGGTTATATGAACCAGTACAAGAATGTGAAGTTATTGATTATCTTATGAGGTGTCACCAGTGATACTAATAAAGGTCTTGTTCCATTTAGTGTAACAGATTCTTTTCCCCGATTTTATTGAAATTGCAAATAAGGTCCGCTGCATTTTTAAATCGCAGGATGTGCAATATTTGTCAAAGGCAAAATGTCTCAAAATATTTTAAATAAAAATACTGTGGTGCTGCAGAGGCGTCCTGGCCGACACAGACTTGAGAAAAGACTTGAGAAAACATCTTTGTTTAGTTCAGATCCCTGAAAACAAACAACACACTGTAAGATAAAAGTAGAATAATGATATAAAACCAATCCTTTCCTCTAAATTCCTTCAAATCGATCGGCCCTAACCCTGATTCTGTTTCTCATGTCTTCTGGTCTCTCTGTAAGAATGGATGACAGATCAGTTATGGACGAGTCTCCCACCAGCAGCGCTCCGGCTGCATCCTCCTCCTCCTCCTCCTCCTACCTCAGTGCGACTTCAGCACCTCTTGAGCACACGTCCTCGTCCACTCAGAGGAAGAGAAAGGCCAGCGTCCTGTACAGTATGTATCCAGTCACTTTGTCCACAGTCACAGTCAGAAAACAGGCTGTAACGTCATGTTTATGAATGCCTGTGAACAGTCAGCAGCGTTTGATGATTGTGATTTAAACTGACCTAGTTTAATGGGCGCGTTTTATATCTCGTCATTGGTACAATGAGTCTGGTCAGAGTTGTGATTAAAGTTTCGGGTCGGCTCCAGAAGATTTTCAGATTTCAGACTGGGCTGTGGCGTCCTTAAGTTTGGGGATGGCTGGCCTAAACTCTCACATCAAAGCTTAACGAGTTCATTTAAGCTCAAGGAAGCAAAAAACAAAGCAGCTGAGTATTTGTGTAGTTTATTTAAATTTAATTTTGAAAGTTTGAATGGTGCTGACCAAACATAAAATGCTGCTCAGAGTTGTGAGTCATGTTGTGCCCTGTGTGCGTCTTCCTTCATAGGAGGAGAATATTTATTTCACAGTTTTAGGATGGCAGGTTGGTGGAAAGACGAGCCAAGATGGTTTTGGTGAATTTTCACTTGTTTCCACAAAGCTCAGATCATCTCAAACTGGTTTCTTGAACACGACAGTGAGTTCTCTGTACTCCAGTGGACTCCACAGTCACCAGATCTCAGTTCAATAGAGCACTGGTTCCCAACCTGGGGTCTGGGCCCCCAATAGGGGGGCAGCAAAAGTCATAGGGTGTCCCCAAGACTTTGCCTGCTCTGAGATTATCAAAATTAGATTTGCACATGAACAAAAATCCCGATTCATACAAAGGTCTGTGCAAATTCTATATAAAAAGACAACTGCATTGCAGGTTCTGAAATATTTTTTACCGTTGATATCTGCTTTTTTAACATTTTTTGGCATTGATATCTGAGTTTCTGACCATATTTAACAGTGATATCTGGGTTTTTGACCATATTTAACAGTGATATCTGGGTTTTTGACCATATCTAACAGTGATATCTGAAGTGATATCTGAGTTTTTGACCATATTTAACAGTGATATCTGAGTTTTTGACCATATCTAACAGTGATATCTGAGTTTCTGACCATATTTAACAGTGATATCTGAGTTTTTTGACCATATCTAACAGTGATATCCGAGTTTTTGACCATATTTAACAGTGATATCCGGGTTTTTGACCATATCTAACAGCGATATCTGAGTTTTTGACCATATCTAACAGTGATATCTGGGTTTCTGACCATATTTAACAGTGATATCTGAGTTTTTTGACCATATTTAACAGTGATATCTGGGTTTTTGACCATATCTAACAGTGATATCTGAAGTGATATCTGAGTTTTTGACCATATTTAACAGTGATATCTGAGTTTCTGACCATATTTAACAGTGATATCTGAGTTTTTGACCATATCTAACAGTGATATCCGAGTTTTTGACCATATTTAACAGTGATATCCGGGTTTTTGACCATATCTAACAGTGATATCTGGGGTTTTGACCATATTTAACAGTGATATCTGAGTTTTTGACCATATTTAACAGTGATATCTGGGTTTTTGACCATATCTAACAGTGATATCTGAAGTGATATCTGAGTTTTTGACCATATTTAACAGTGATATCTGAGTTTCTGACCATATTTAACAGTGATATCTGAGTTTTTGACCATATCTAACAGTGATATCCGAGTTTTTGACCATATTTAACAGTGATATCCGGGTTTTTGACCATATCTAACAGTGATATCTGAGTTTTTGACCATATCTAACAGTGATATCCGGGTTTCTGACCATATTTAACAGTGATATCTGGGTTTTTGACCATATTTAACAGTGATATCTGGGTTTTTGACCATATCTAACAGTGATATCTGGGTTTTCTGACCATATTTAACAGTGATATCTGAGTTTCTGACCATATTTAACAGTGATATCTGGGTTTTTGACCATATCTAACAGTGATATCTGGGTTTTGCAATTACGTGATTCTGGTTTTTGACCATATTTAACAGTGATACTGAGTTTGCATATTAACATGATATCTGGGTTTTTGACCATATTTAACAGTGATATCTGGGTTTCTGACCATATTTAACAGTGATATCTGGGTTTTTGACCATATTTAACAGTGATATCTGGGTTTTTGACCATATTTAACAGTGATATCTGGGTTTTCTGAACCATATTCTAATACAGTGATATCTGGGTTTCTTGACCATATTTAACAGTGATATCTGAGTTTTTGACCATATCTAACAGTGATATCTGGTTTGTATTTCATCTGACCATATTTAACAGTGATATCTGAGTTTTTGACCATATCTAACAGTGATATCTGGGTTTTTGACCATATTTAACAGTGATATCTGAGTTTTTGACCATATTTAACAGTGATATCTGGGTTTTTGACCATATCTAACAGTGATATCTGAAGTGATATCTGAGTTTTTGACCATATTTAACAGTGATATCTGGGTTTTTGACCATATTAACAGTGATATCTGAGTTTTTGACCATATTTAACAGTGATATCTGAGTTTTTGACCATATTTAACAGTGATATCTGGTTTTCTGACCATATTTAACAGTGATATCTGAGTTTTTGACCATATCTAACAGTGATATCTAGTTTTTGACCATATCTAACAGCGATATCTGGTTTTTGACATATCTAACAGCGATATCTGGTTTGACATATTACAGGATATCTGGGTTTTTGACCATATTTAACAGGATATCTGAGTTTTTGACCATATTTAACAGGATATCTGAGTTTTTGACCATATTAACAGCGATATCTGGTTTTTGACCATATTAACAGCGATATCTGGGTTTTTGACCATATTTAACAGCGATATCTGGGTTTTTGACCATATTTAACAGCGATATCTGGTTTCTGACCATATTTAACAGCGATATCTGGGTTTTTGACCATATTTAACAGCGATATCTGGGTTTTTGACCATATTTAACAGGATATCTGAGTTTTTGACCATATTTAACAGCGATATCTGAGTTTTTGACCATATCTAATAGCGATATCTGGGTTTTTGACCATATTTAACAGCGATATCTGGGTTTTTGACCATATTTACAGCGATATCTGGTTTTGACCATATTTAACAGCGATATCTGGGTTTCTGACCATATTTAACAGCAGTTTTGATATCTCAGGTTTGGTTTTGACCATATCTAACAGTCGATATCTGGGTTTTTGACCATATTTACGCGATACTGATTTGCCTGCTAATATATCTGAGTTTTTGACCATATCTAACAGCGATATCTGGGGTTTTTGACCATATCTAACAGCTTCTCTAAGATAGATGTGGGGGGGGGGGGGGGGGGGGGGGGGTCCAAGGAGAAAAGGTTGGGAATCACTGCAATAGGGCACCTTTGGGACGTGGTGGAACGAGAGATTCACATCATGGATGTGCAGCCAACAAATCTGCAGCAGTTGTGTGATGCTGTCATGGTAATATGGACCAAAATCTCAGAGGAACGTTTCCAGAAACGTGTTGAATCTCTGCCACGAAGAATTAAAGGGATAGTAGCATTATTTTTAAGTGGGGTTGTATGAGCTACAAATAGCCCCTAAGTACCGTAATTGCAGTAGAAGACTCTCCACACTCCTCCCGTTAGCAACGCCAGCCCATAGTCCTGCTCAGAGATTTCCAACATACAGTGTTGTGAACGGTCCCAAAAAAACGGCCTATTTTCGCGGCCTAAAAGAGGTTTTACCGGAAAAAAATACACAGTTCCATTGTTCGCTATAATAAAATTATGCTCAGCCCCTCAAAGTGCAGGAAAAACGCAGTTTTTATTCGGACCTCACCAACTCACTGTGATGCAGACAGCGTCCTCTGATTCGCCCAGATCCTGTAGTTGCTCTGTTACCAAGTTCCACTCGTGGCAGCAATAGCTCTCATCATCCGTGGGCATTAGGTCACAGTTCATACACTGGCACCACCGTGTTCCTCCAACTCTCTCTCGATCTGTAACGTTATTTCCCACCGATGTTTCCCCTCTCTCTCTCTTGGCCCGTTCAGTTTCCATCTGCAACAGCTCTTCTTCAGTGTACTCCGGTTCATACAGATATCTGCTTGCTTCCAAAGTGAATGGCACTTCATTCTCGCTGATCACTGTCAAAATCACTCATTTTTAAAAAGTATATTATATCTCTACTCTTCCTCAAAAAGCCAAGACACTGACCAAAACAGCTGATCGGCGGAGCACTACAGCGCTCTGCGTAGTACACTGTGTAGTAGGCTGATCAGCGGGCGCTAACCCTGCACTTTGAGGGGCTGAGCATAATTTTATTATAGCGAACAATGGAACTGTGTATTTTTTTCCGGTAAAACCTCTTTTAGGCTGCGAAAATAGGCCGTTTTTTTGGGACCGTTCACAACACTGTATGTTGGAAATCTCTGAGCAGGACTATGGGCTGGCGTTGCTAACGGGAGGAGTGTGGAGAGTCTTCTACTGCAATTACGGTACCACTAACAGTTGACCGTGGAATATTTAGTAGTGAGGAAATTTCATGAATGGACTTATTGCACAGATGGCAACCTATCACGGTACCACGCTTGAATTCTGTGAGCTCCTGAGAGCAACACATTCTTTCACAAATGTTTGTAGAAGCAGTCTGCAGCCGAGGTGCTTGATTTTATACACCTGTGGCCATGGAAGTGATTGGAACACCTGAATTCAACGATTTGGAGGGGTGTCCTCATACTTTGTCAATATAGTTTACATGGTTTTCATTGGACATCTGAAAAGCAACTAATAACTAAAGCTGTCAATCAAATGTAATCGAGTAAAAAGTACAGTATTTGTCTCTGAGATGTTGTAGGATGGAAGTATAAAGAACCTCAGATTTGTCTGCAAGTACTGTAGTTGAGTAAATGTACTTAGTTACATTCCACCACTAGTTCTGTGTGATGACTTGGCTATTTTTAATCGTGTCTCCAGGTTCCTCGGAGGACGAGGATGAAGACGAGCAGCTGATGGAAGCTGCTGTGGAGCAGGAGACGGCTGCTTCAGGTGAGTCTGTCTGTCGTCACCACAGTCGGCTGAGTTTGATTCTGTCACTTTATTAACTGTTTATTAACTTTATGGTTCTTTTTCTGTTCTTCACAGGATCTCCTCCCTCCTCCCCTCCTCCTCCTCCTCCTCCTCCTCCTCGTCGTTGTCGTCGTCGTCCTCCTCCTCCTCCTCCTCCTCCAGCTCAGGTTTGTGTTGTTGTTGTGAACGTTGACATGTGGATGCTGCACTGAGCGCTTTGGCCCGTCAACATCGTCTCCATATCAGTCCGGTCAGACTGACCTGTGAACAAATCTGTTTAAACTCGAGAGCTGAGATTTTCAGGATTAAAACCTCTGAACATTTACATTAGAAGAAGTTTGAAAACTTTTCTCCCTCTCTAGTAGAACTTTTCTAGTAGAAAAAAAGTAGTTCTGGTAGATTTCACCATCGAAAGAAAATAGTTCCTATGTGAGTTTTCCAAATGTATTTTGTGTCTCTCACATCATCTCGTCCCATCATGTTGTAGAGGAGACAGACGTCTCTACAGCTGATATCTATGAGAAGTCTGCAGCTCTCATTAAAACTGTACGGATGGATTAAAAACACGGGAGGCCTGAGGAAAAATGTGTACATTTGATTTGTGAGTGAACTGATGCTTTAACAGTATGTTATTGTACAGATCGTACAGATAAAAGTCATCTCGATCATTAAAATCAATATAAACATCATGAATATTGTCATCATTTATTTTAAAGTGGCTCGGCGTCCCTGTTAAGACGAGTTTCGATTCAACACAACACTGGATCCTGTTAAACTGTTGAAAACAAAAACCAAATGTGAACATTTTAGTGCCTTTTATCAAAAAAATGCAGCCTCCCCTCCTTTACGTGGATTTCTTCACAGGTGAATCTCGGCAGGACGACCTGAAGGCCGATGCAGCGTCTCCGTGTGTCCGTCTTTGTTTGTGAGTGTTGAACATCTGTCAGCAGCTGCAGCTCAGTGGTCTGTGTTTCGTGTTGTTGTGTTGCAGCTCCTCCTGCCTGCAGCGTGGAGGAGCGGTCTGCCTCCGCAGCAGCACGCCTGGCTCAGCAGGGCCCTCTTTGTCGAGGGCCCCAAAGGGAGGCCGGTGTTAACATCTGAAATCCAGCTGTGGTACCACCCTCCCGGCCCACAGCTGGTGTGCACCGAATGTCCCCCCAACCCCGACACCTTCTTCCAGCGCCCGTTTTTCTTCTGGGCTCCTTATCGCCTCTGGAGGTACCGACTGAAGTGTCCAGGCTGCGGCCATAAGCTGCACAGCTGCGGATTATACAGAACCATCCGTCAAGTTTTGGACACAGACGGGTGGTACTACATGGGCACAGAGTACCTCGAGTGCAGGTACTGATGGATTAAAAACGCTGATAGACAGAGAGAAAGATTACAATAAATAAAAAGAATAAATCTGTAGAAGAATATGACAATTAATGAAGAAATCTAAAGAGAAATAAATAAAAGAATAAAAGAAGAATTTAGGAAATAAATAATAAATAATAAAATGTGAAAAGACAAAACAGAAAAATTACAATAATTTTTATTTATTTTCAGATTTATTTGTTTATTTATTCCTGTGTATGTTGATATATTTTATAAAATATCTATTTTTGTTTACTTTTTTCTGTATATTTTAAAATCTTTTTGAATATATAATTTTTTATAGCATAAATACATTTTAAAATATACAGAAAATAGTTAATTAATTACAGTAATTTATATGTAATAAATAAAATGTGTACGTTGTAAAAATATCAATAAATATGTACAGAAATAAATGAACAAATAAAACTGCTTATACTTTATATAATATATATTATATAACTTCAGTTTCACTTTTAAACACTAAAAACTAACAAAAAAAACAAAACAAACTAACCTGGAATCTGATTTTCCTGGTGTGTGTTTTATTTATTTATTTTTCCTGCAGAGACGTGAATAGTCTTAAAATGCTCCATAATTGTCTTAAAGAGGTCTTAAATTTAAGGAGAAAAACCTTGATAAACTTTGTGTGAAAGTGCATTTTGTCCCACAGCGGCTGCAGGAAGAAGGTGTCCAGCTGGACGGAGTCCATCAGGGAGCAGCTGGACGTGGACCATCAGCAGCTGTTTCCCGCCATCCTGACGTACAAGTAAAGACTCAACATACTTTTACATTTTTCATGAATTCCTGTTTTTATCTCATTTGATTTGTAGTTTTCAGTTCAGTTTAGTTGAGTTTTTATTGTTTAAAATGTTTAGTTTTAGTTTTGTTTTTATTCATTTTTACCTCATTTCTTCTTTTCTTGTGTGTGTGTGTGTGTGTGTGTGTGTGTGTGTGTGTGTGTGTGGGGGGGGTCAGGGGCAGATTTAAGAAGTTCACAGCAGGTTTTACAGCTCAGACACAGCTGACACATGAACGCCTCTTTGTGCTGGTCGTGTCGACAAATTTGATCAGATTGACTAAAATTTCCTTTATATTTTTATTGTATTTTAATCCATTTTGTAAAGACACAAAGTTGTTTCAGATTTCATTCTAGTCTAATTTTAGTTTTTGTTCGTTGTAGTCGCCTCGGTTCAGTTGATGATGTGAGTGATGTTGACCTGACAGACCGTCTCTGTGCTGCAGGCTGGCCTGCGACAAGAAGGTGCTGGCTTTGTTGAAGGGGCGGACGACGGGAAACGGCGCCACCCGGCTCTGGTCATACTTGGTGGAACAGCACACGGCGGAGTGGATGAGGCGGGGCACCCAGTACCTGCAAACCCTCCGGAGATTTGAGGTCCCTGGAGAGCAGGTGGCTCAGCCTCCCGCTCTGCCTGCGCTGGAGCCACTGCCAACTGTCACCTGGCTACTCAGTGCCTTTGTTAAGATGGTGGCCATGAGGGTGGAGGCGCTGAGCGCCGAGGTGACCTCCACCTTCGGGTCAATCATCAAAATGGCCTCCACCACAAAGGTGAGACGACCCGAGCCTCTAGTTTCATTCTGTGTCTGATGTGTGAACGCTGCACCTTTACTGATCATGAGACACACCTGTCCTCCGCAGGTGACCAGGAAGCTGACCGGAGCCAGCACGGAGATCGTAGACTGCATGGTGAGCGTGGGGAACGAGAGGGGACAGGTGAGTGTCCGGTTCTGACAGGAACCTCCTCATTTAGTTTCAGTCACTCAGTGAATTTAGTGTTTTTTTTTAAAATCACGTTGTCAGAGTCAGAATCATAATCTTAGTCGTAACTTGAACTGTGCTTTTGTGATGAAGGCTGAGACTTTACTGACACATTGTTTCATATCATGTAAAAATGAATTATTGATGCTTCGTTATTGGTTATCAGACACAGAAAATGTTTATTAGCTGTTAAAACAGACTTTTTGATAAATTATTCATGAATCATCATCAACAGTCAGAACACAATTGAGTCCTGAAATAAAAGCACATTTATGAACAATTATCAAAATGTCCACCGCTGCAGGTCCTCAACTGTGTCCTCACGGACGACGGACAGCACGCCGGGCTCAGGGAGATGGCGAGGGGCCTGCAGGACCGATATAAACAGGCCGGACGGGATCCTCCTGCGGTCCTGTATGTGGACAGAGGCTGCTGTTGGTGGGACGGAGGGACAAGACCCGCAGCAGAGCTGTTCCCTGATTGGCCGCAGCTGTGTGTGAGGCGGGACATCCTCCACTTTCTGCGGCGGCTTGCGGGCGGAGTGACGTCGGTGAGCCACCCTCTTTACCACAAGTTCATGCAGCGCCTGTCGTTCAGCATCTTTGAGTGGGATGCTGAGGACGTGTCCCGCCTGAGGAGGGCAACTCGGCCAGACCGGACCGGGGACGGTGGCCTCCCGAACCTGAAGGAGATGGCTCGGCACTGCCGCCGCCAAACGCGCGGGGTGAAGGAGACCGAGCGTCTCCTCGAGGAGACTCTGCAGGCGTTCATGGGCGTCACGGACTCCAGGAACAACCTTCTGCTGGACCGGGAGCGCATGGAGGGCATCTGGAGGACGCAGAGGGTCCACGTCAGCTGCATCCAGGTCTGACTGCTGCCAATTTAACGTTCACAGAAAAACTGTAAAAGATACGACAATTAATGAGGAAATCTGTCTTTTCTCATTTTATTATTTATTTCCTAAGTTCTTCTTTTGTTCTTTTATTTATTTCTCTTCAAAGAACACAGAAAAAATTATAATAATTCTAATTTATTTTCAGATTTATGCATTTATTACTGTGTATGTTGATATATTTTTATAAAATATCTATTTTTGTTTACTTTTCTTAATATTTTAAAATCGTTTATATATATAAAATGTTCTTCCTGCGTATATATTTACTTTTATAGAATCTATTTTTAAATTTTTTTCAATAGGAAAAATTAAAGGATAAAAAGATAACTGACACTGTAAGAATATATAAACACATAAATACATTTTAAAATATACAGAAAATAATTAATTACAGTAATTTATATGTAATAAATAATGGTGTATGTTTTAAAATATCAATAAATATGTACAGAAATAAATGAACAAATAAATGTAAAAAGGTAAAAATACTTTATATCTTATCCTATCATTTTTTAAAATGTACTTTATTCTTTTATACTACAGGTTTATTCTTTTTGCACTCTGGACTTTAAAGGATGTAAAACGTCTGAAACTCAGAATTTCTGGTGTTTAAAATGTCTTAAACACGTTTTGACGGGTCTAAAAGGTCAAAGGTGAGACTTTTATAAATTTGCAGTAACTTCAGTTTCACTTTTAAAAACTACAAAAACAAAACCAACATGGAATCTGATCTTAAGTTGACCCTGAAGACTTAATTTCGGTTCAGCTGAGGGGTTTTATTTAAAGGTGTCCCACAGAATCCGTCCACAGTTTCTTAGTTAACCCTTAAAAGATCCTCGGGACATTTTGTGCCATTCAGTTTTTTTTTTTAATTTTCAAGCCATTTTGGCAGTTTTGAATGAATATAGCTCAAATTTGCTGGATGATATTCTTTGGTTTTTTTTTTAATTTAGAATTGTCGTCTCAGTTCCTTAAATTAGCCTAAAATGGCTAAGCTACACAAAAACCTACACATTTGATCCTAATGACAAAAAAAATGCCCCATTGAAAACCATTGAAAACCATTCAAAATGCCATTTCTGATCCCACATTTATCTTAACATAAACTAATGCATTGCTTTATGTTAAGATTTTATTTTGGACTACTAGCTTTCAATTTTTATTTTTTATATTTTCCACCAGATGGCGCTACTTTTCCCCATTCAGAGCACGCAGCAACATTTCACACTTTTTACTTGTTCTCGCTCAGGTTGTTTATGCACTGCAGAAAAAAAAAAGCATCAAAATCAATGTTGCTGCAAGTCATTGATCCATCTCAGGGCCCAATAATAATAATAATCAAATACTCCTTGAAATGTATTTTATAGAAATTATTTTAGTTTTTTTGTTTTTTTTCGATAAAGAAACAGTGGAGCTATCTAAGCATACTGGCATTTAAAGGGTTAAAATTCCCCAAAATATAATTAATATTTGATATGTATATTTCTGGCTGAAGTAGTTTTAAAAGACTGACTCGTTTAAAGTGGAAAAAAAATATTAATATATAACATTTTTACAGCAGTTTTTGGGAAGCTGACATTTTTTGTCATAGGGTCAAATGAGTCTCTGATCTCTTTAGCGTTAATCAAAAACCTTAAAGCCTGTAAGCAGTCAAACTCTGCTGTTACCATGGAGACCGTTTGTTTGTGATGTGTGTGACCACCTCCATCCAAGAGGAACAAAACATCACAACAACCTGTTCTGACTAAAACAGAACTTGAACTTCCTGATCTTAAAGAATAAAATCCAGAACGTCTCTGTGTCTCTGAACAGATTTACACAGTTTTATAATCTTCAGACCAAAGCAATCGCTCAATAATCAATATTAACGCCAGACTGGCTTTGTCCTCATCTCCACGTCAGGATCCTCCCGGCGTCAGCCTGTACACCAAGATCGGCCAGGTGACCAAGAGGGGGGTGGTCCTGCCCGTCTTCCACTGCGCCCGCGGGACATCGTCGCTCAAATCGTTCCACATGCACCTCAACAGGTTCATACCAGGTGAGACACACACACACCACACACACACACACAGTTACAGTCGTACCGAGGGACACAGTGTGTGAATTTCTTCAATTTTGGCACAAACATCTACTTGAGCTCAAAGAAGTGCTTTGATTTTAGAGGTCAAAGGTCACTGCGACCTCACTAAACCTGTTTTTTGGTCATAACTCAAGATTTCAAACACTAATTATGAGGTGATCACATCTTATATCTAAAAAACTTGTTTGTTTCCAATTAGGGCCGCAAATTCTGTGTATTTTAGTCTCGCAGACCGGAGCCGCGTGCTCAAGAGATCTCGCGATACATCGACGCCATGTTTACATGCTGCCTGCTACATGCTACAGTTGACATTTTGGCTAAAAAATGGCGTCTTTTGTGGTTAAATTGGGGGAGCAGATATGGATTGAATTTTCATTTTTCAGTGAACTATCGCTTTAATACCTTTTATCAAGTTCCAGAGGTCTGGATGTAGACTGGAGCTCAGCAGGTTGGTGGAGATGTACGACCACTTTTCTTCTTCTGGTGTCTAAAATCCTGTCGTATTTCAGGTAACCACGCTTCCAGTGCCCATTTTCAAGTCTATCTGTTGGAGGGGCTCACGCGGTGGAACGCGGACCGGATCCAGGCGGCGACAGCCGGGACCAAGACGGTCGCAAAGTGCTACAGCCGTGAGGAGGAGCAGGCCTTCAACCGACTGACGCAGCACTTTTATGGGCATCAGCTGGTTGGAGGCCACAGCGACGTCAGAGAGTATACGGGTAAAAAAAAAAGCCACCAGGAGGCATCATTCACTCCTTCACTCCTCCTCTGTGGAGCAGAAACTCATCACAACTCGTCTTTTCTCCTTCAGGGGAGCTGATCGGAGTAAAATACCTCCAGGACGTCCCCGACAGGCCTGACGAGGACGAGGACGAGGAGGAGTGAGGAGGAGGAGGAGGAGGAGGAGGAGGAGGAGGAGCTCCATGAGGAGCTAGACATCATGGGGTTTCATGACCTCCTACAGCCTCCTCCTCTGAGCACCTCCACCTACCACCACCTGCCACCACTGCAGAGAGAGGAGGAGGAGGGAGGAGGAGGAGGAGGAGCCTACTGCAGACCCATCCAGGACCTTTCCTGCCGCCACCATCACCTCCAACTCTGTGTCCAACCCCACCTCCACCTCTACCTCCACCTACACCCCCCGTGCTGCTGCCACGCCTGTCATCATGTCTCCCTCCGTCCCTCCTGCTGCTCCCTCCTCCACCTCCACCTACACCCCCCGTGCTGCTGCCACATCCATGGTCATGTCTCCCTCCGTCCCTCCTGCTACTCCCAGCACCACCTCCACCTACACCCCCCGTGCTGCTGCCACATCCATGGTCATGTCTCCCTCCGTCCCTCCTGCTACTCCCAGCACCACCTCCACCTACACCCCCCGTGCTGCTGCCACATCCATGGTTATGTCTCCCTCCGTCCTTCCTGCTGCTCCCAGCACCACCTCCACCTACACCTCCACCTCTACCTACACCCCCTGTGCTGCTGCCACGCCTGTCGTCATGTCTCTCTCCGTCCTTCCTGCTGCTCCCACCGCCACCTCCACCTACACCCCCCGTGCTGCTGCCACATCCATGGTCATGTCTCCCTCCGTCCCTCCTGCTACTCCCAGCACCACCTCCCCCTACACCTACACCCCCCGTGCTGCCACATCAGTCCTCATGTCTCCCTCCGTCCTTCCTGCTGCTCCCTCCTCCACCTCCACCTACACCCCCTGTGCTGCTGCCACATCCATGGTCATGTCTCCCTCCGTCCCTCCTGCTACTCCCAGCACCACCTCCACCTACACCCCCCGTGCTGCTGCCACATCCATGGTTATGTCTCCCTCCGTCCTTCCTGCTGCTCCCAGCACCACCTCCACCTACACCTCCACCTCTACCTACACCCCCTGTGCTGCTGCCACGCCTGTCGTCATGTCTCCCTCCGTCCTTCCTGCTGCTCCCACCGCCACCTCCACCTACACCCCCCGTGCTGCTGCCACATCCATGGTCATGTCTCCCTCCATCCCTCCTGCTACTCCCAGCACCACCTCCACCTACACCTACACCCCCGTGCTGCTGCCACGTCAGTCCTCATGTCTCCCTCCGCCCTTCCTGCTGCTCCCACCTCCACCTACACCTACACCCCCCGTGCTGCTGCCACGTCAGTCCTCATGTCTCCCTCCGTCCTTCCTGCTGCTCCCACCTCCACCTACACCTACACCCCCCGTGCTGCTGCCACATCCATGGTTATGTCTCCCTCCGTCCTTCCTGCTGCTCCCAGCACCACCTCCACCTACACCTACACCCCCCATGCTGCTGCCACATCGGTCCTCATGTCTCCCTCCGTCCTTCGAGCTGCTCCCAGCACCACTTCCACCTACACCTCCACCTCTACCTCCACCTACACCCCCCGTGCTGCTGCCGTGCCTGTCGTCATGTCTCCCTCCGTCCATCCTGCTGCTCCCACCTCCACCTACACCCCCCAAGCTGCTGCCATATCCATGGTCATGTCTCCCTCCATCCTTCCTGCTGCTCCCAGCACCACCTACACCTACACCCCCCATGCTGCTGCCTCATCAGTCCTCATGTCTCCCTCCATCCTTCCTGCTACTCCCAGCACCACCTACACCTACACCCCTCATGCTGCTGCCACGTCAGTCCTCATGTCTCCCTCCATCCTTCGAGCTGCTCCCACCTCCACCTCCACCTACACCTACACCCCCTGTGCTGCTGCCACATCCGTGGTCATGTCTCCCTCCATCCTTCCTGCTGCTCCCACCTCCACCTACACCTACACCCCCCGTGCTGCTGCCACATCCATGGTTATGTCTCCCTCCGTCCTTCCTGCTGCTCCCACCTCCACCTAAACCACCCCCCTAGCTGCTGCCATATCCATGGTTATGTCTCCCTCCGTCCTTCCTGCTGCTCCCAGCACCACCTACACCTACACCCCCCATGCTGCTGCCGTGCCTCGTCATGTTCCCTCCATCCTTCAAGCTGCTCCACCTCCATCTACACCTCCACCTACACCTACACCCCCCGTGCTGCTGCCACATCCATGGTCATGTCTCCCTCCGTCCTTCCTCTTGCTCCCACCTCCACCTACACCTCCACATACACCCCCCGAGCTGCTGCTACGCCTGTCCTCATGTTTCCCTCCGTTCTTCCTGCTGCTCCCACCTCCACCTACACCTACACCCCCCGTGCTGCTGCCACATCCATGGTTATGTCTCCCTCCGTCCTTCCTGCTGCTCCCAGCACCACCTCCACCTACACCTACACCCCCCATGCTGCTGCCACATCGGTCCTCATGTCTCCCTCCGTCCTTCGAGCTGCTCCCAGCACCACTTCCACCTACACCTCCACCTCTACCTCCACCTACACCCCCCGTGCTGCTGCCGTGCCTGTCGTCATGTCTCCCTCCGTCCATCCTGCTGCTCCCCACCTCCACCTACACCCCCCAAGCTGCTGCCACGCCTGTCCTCATGTCTCCCACCATCCTTCCTGCTGCTCCCACCACTTTGGCCTCCAACTCCTCACTCCTGCAGCCGCCACCTCCACCCCCGTTGCTGCTGATACTTCGACCACCTCCACCTGCATCTCCTGTGCTGCTGCTGCTCCCCACACCATCTCCATCTCTACATCCACCCCCGTCCCTGCTGCAGCTGCTGCCACCACCCCCTCCGGCTCCAGCCCCCTCTGCTGCTCCCACCACCTCCACCTCCACCTCCTCTGCAGACTCTCACACTCCGAAGTAGACCATGTAGAATCGGAGGAGCGGCAGGTGGAGGCACCTCAGCAGAGACACCTGACCTCACCTGACTGAACCACAGAGCAGATATCAAACAGTGGGCGGAGCCTCCACCTCTGAAAACTGCCTTAAACCTTTGTTGTTTCTAACGGCCAGCAGGGGGCGACTCCACTGTTTGTGTTTTGGTTTTGAATGATCCTCAGACTGCTCGATAAACGGCGGATGGAGAATTAAAACTTCTTAATGATTCATTTGGGGTTGTGGTTTTAGAAAGAATTCTTTTACTGAGCTGCACAATTTATCCAGATTTTTATCAAAATCACAAGCTTTTCTGCAATTTTCAAATCCAGGAGGTGCAATATTTATTAAAATGTGTCTGTAAATGTTTAAATGAACGAATGTGGCGAGACGGAGACGCTCCTCTCATCTGGATCCTGCAAAATAATAATCATGTGAAAAGGATCTTTACGTCTTTTTATCACAAATCATGTCAAAATAATCACAGTTAGATATTTATTAATATTTTTCTGTTCTGGTCTCAGTCTGTTCTGGTCTGTTCTGGTCTCATTCTGTTCTGGTCTCAGTCTGTTCTGGTCTGTTCTGGTCTCATTCTGTTCTGGTCTCAGTCTGTTCTGGTCTCAGTCTGTTCTGGTCTGTTCTGGTCTCAGTCTGTTCTGGTCTCAGTCTGTTCTGGTCTCGGTCTGTTCTGTTCTGGTCTCGGTCTGTTCTGGTCTCAGTCTGTTCTGGTCTGTTCTGGTCTCAGTCTGTTCTGGTCTCAGTCTGTTCTGGTCTGTTCTGGTCTCAGTCTGTTCTTGTCTGTTCTGGTCTCAGTCTGTTCTGGTCTCAGTCTGTTCTGGTCTCGGTCTGTTCTGGTCTCAGTCTGCTCTGGTCTGTTCTGGTCTCAGTCTGTTCTGGTCTGTTCTGGTCTCAGTCTGTTCTGGTCTCGGTCTGTTCTGGTCTCAGTCTGTTCTGGTCTGTTCTGGTCTCAGTCTGTTCTGGTCTGTTCTGGTCTGGGTCTGTTCTGGTCTCAGTCTGTTCTGGTCTCAGTCTGGTCTCGGTCTGTTCTGGTCTCAGTCTGTTCTGGTCTCAGTCTGTTTCTAGTCTCAGTCTGTCCTGCTCTCGGTCTGTTCCGGTCTTAAATAAATGTTTTTGGGGGCGGGGCTACGGTCTGATTGACAGTTTTTTTTCAGTGACTGTTTAGTTGTAAGAAGGGAAACTTTGTGATCAGGCAGCTCGTCACAAACCCAAGCTCCGCCCACCTCGCAGGACGTCACCCACCGGCTCCACGCTCTGGTCTGTACTGAGCACGCTCTGGTTATTTAATTTAAAAAACGACGGCCACAGTTCAGTTTACCTGCATTATTTTACTATTATACATAAATACAGATCATTTATATATATTTATATATTTTTATATTTCTATTTTATGTGTATTTATGTGTGTTTCCCTTTTCTTCATTCAAGTTTTGTACATAGTACATATTTTTGTTATATTTGTGGTTTTTTTTTGTCAATAAAGTTTTTGGTTGTTTGATGACCTCGTTTGAGGATCAATGCAAAGACAAAGTGTTGATGTTTATTACGTTTATATTCAGTTTAAGTTAATCATTAATCAATCTGAGATTTTTATTTAGAACGTTTTATTTTTGACATTGTATTTTGTGGAAATGAAAGTGGAAAACGTTTCCTCTTCTGTCCACAGGGGGCGAAAAAATCAACAGAATATTAAAGTTCCTCGTAGCCCTCTTTAAAATAATTCTAATGTAATAAAGATAATAATAATAATAATGCCGTTTTAACGGGGGGTCTCAAATTCAGAACAAGTGGCAAGGAGAAAATGTAATATTGGTGTGATGTAATCAGATTACAAGTAATTTAGTTTTTAAAAAGTGGATTATTAGGAGGATTACATTTTTAAAATAAATAACGAACAGCTGTCAATTCATCATCATGACCTCCAGAGAAAAAAAATGTTTCTCTGAGTTTAAATTTCAACATATTTGTCTTTAAATCAATCAATCAATAAATTGATCCTGAAAAACTAATAAATCAAATCAAGTCAAATTTTATTTATATAGCGCCACTTCACAACAAGGTTGTCTCAAGACACTTTACATATAGAGTAGGTCTAGACCACACTCAATAATTTTGTTTACATCCGACAGTTGAAACAACTCCCCCATGAGCAAGCACTTTGGCGACAGCGGCGAGGAAAAACTTCCTTTTAACAGGCAGAAACCTCGGACAGATCCATGACTCATGGTGGGCGGTGATCTGACGGCACCGGTCGGGTTGAGAGGGAAAGAGGAAAAGGGGAGGAAAGAGGGGAGGTGGGAGGGGTGGAAGAGAGAGAGAAAAGAACAGAGACAGAGAGAACAGTAAGTAACAGAACATCAATAGTAAAACTACAGTATGTGTAGGGAAAAGTAGTACATATAAATATGTAAGCTGTGTGTAAATAATAATACTAATACTAGATGTTACAATAATGATAATAAAATAATAATAATAATAGTAACAACAACAATGTGATGAATGTTTGATTGATTGATTAGGTGAGTTATAATAATCCACAGTGGGAGGTTCAGCTGTGATCAGCGATCCATGCGCGGCCACAGTCCATTGGAATCTGCAGGATGACAAAGCAGAAAGACTCCGGGGAAGGAATCAAGTCAGTAACAGGCATTAATGGAACATAAACATCTGGGGAGAGAGATGAAGAAAGAGAGGAGCTCAGTGTGTCTTGGAGTCCCCCAGCAGCCTAAACCTATAGCAGCATAACTAGGGGCTGGTCAGGGCAAACCTGAGCCAGCCCTAACTATAAGCTTTATCAAAGAGGAAGGTTTTAAGTCTACTCTTAAATGTGGAGATGGTGTCTGCCTCCCGAACAGAAACTGGAAGATGGTTCCACAGGAGAGGAGCTTGATAACTGAAAGCTCTGGCTCCCAATCTACTTTTGGAGATCTTTGGGACCACCAGTCAGTCTGCATATTGAGACCTAAGTGTTCTAGTGGGATGGTAAGGTACTATAAGCTCTATAAGATGAGATGGTGCCTGATCATTAAGCGCTTTGTATGTAAGGAGAAGGATTTTGAATTCTATCCTAGATTTTACAGGTAGCCAGTGCAGTGAAGCTAATACAGGAGTAATATGCTCTCTTATCCTAGTTCCTGTTAGTATACGAGCCGCAGCATTTTGAATCAACTGCAGACTCTTTAAAGACTTATTGCTGCAGCCCGATAATAATGCGTTGCAGTAGTCTAGCCTAGAAGTAACAAATGCATGGACTAGTTTTTCTGCATCTGCTTGAGACAGGATGTGCCTGATTTTCTTGATATATAATAAAACAAACAAAACACTATCAACTACTAAATTATCTGCATTTATGTTGATAATTAATTGTTGTAAGTCATTTTTTAATTTAAAAAGTCTAAATTCTCTGAGTTCAGCTTCTTAAATGTGAATATTTTCTGGTTTCTTTGACAATAAGTTATAATAATAATAATAATATAAATGAATATTGATGACATCATCTTGGACTTTGATCAATATTTTTCACCTTTTTCTTTAGATTTTTCATAAACAATTGAGGTAGTTTGGATCAAAAATAGAAAATAATCATCTTCCTCGGAAACATTGACAGACTCACAGCAGCTCTTATTTTAATCAAAAATCTAAATGAACCATCTGACGGCTGATAAAATACAGTTTGACTAAAACTAATCCATCGTTACTCTACACGTCACACTTTGGGTTATTTTTATTTCTGAAATGATTCAATCTGTGTCTCATTAATCTGGACAGTTTTCTGGGGACATTATTTATTTCAGTCAGAATATTTACACTGCATATTGTAAATTATTATTATTTTGTTGTCAGTTATATCACTTAAAATATGATTTCATTTATAGATTTTCAAGTTGACTCTTCGCGTCCCCTTGACTTGGAGTTCATTGGTTCCTACGTGCCGTTGTTTTGTGGGGACAGGTATGAGTGTAACACAGGAGAGAGACGTTTGCTGTGAACCTCAACAGTTGTCTCGTTCTGCCTTGTTGTTTTTGGTGTTTTATTAAATGAAAGGAAGAAAGCCAGAAAACAGAAGAGGCTTAAACTAATATAATAAAAATAAAACTCATCATTTATTGCACTGGTTCCCAACCTGGGGTCCGGGCCCAAAAATCATAGGGGGTCCCCAAGATTTTACCTGCTCAAAATTAGATTTGCACATTAACAAAAATCACAATTTATACAAAAGTCTGTAAATTCTGTATAAAAAGACCATTTCATTGCAGGTTCTGGAATATTATTAGCGGTGATATCTGTTGCGTTTGGTGCAAAGACAACAAATAACTCTGGAGGTGGTGGACCCAGAAATGCAGACGGGAGCACTGGTGCAAGTTCAAATGATAATTTTAATGCAAAAAACAAAGGTAACAAAAAACACCGGCTTACATGAACGAAGGGATCCAAAAGAAAACAGAGCCAGGCAGGAGTCCAAAATCCAAAAAGGGGAAAAACAAATCCAACAAACACTGGTGAAACATAAACCATCAAAAAGGGAGAAACCAAAAAACACTGGAGAACACACTGGAGAACACACGAGAAACTGAAACACCAAATCAACGCGACGAACTGACAAAGACAAAGAGAAACACAGGGACTAAATAGACAGGGAGGTAATCAAACACAGGTGGGTGGACAACAACAGGTGAACCAAATCAGTAATCAACAAAGGGCGGGAAAAGGACAAAGACAGGAAGTAAAAGCAACAAGGACACACAAGGGAAACCAATACTACAAAATAAAACAGGAAGTAACCAACCAAAAACACAACCATGACAGATATCTGCGTTTTTCAGCATTATTAGCGGTGATATCTGCGTTTTTAAGCATTATTAGCGGTGATATCTGCGTTTTTTTAAGCATTATTAGCGGTGATATCTGCGTTTTTAACCGTTGTTAGCGGTGATATCTGCGTTTTTAACCGTTGTTATCGATGATATCTGCGTTTTTAAGCATTATTATCGATGATATCTGTGTTTTTAAGCATTATTAGCGGTGATATCTGCGTTTTTAACCGTTGTTAGCGATGATATCTGCGTTTTTAAGCATTATTAGCGGTGATATCTGCGTTTTTAACCATTATTAGCGATGATATCTGCGTTTTTTAAGCATTATTAGCGATGATATCTGCGTTTTTAAGCATTATTAGCGATGATATCTGCGTTTTATTAACCGTTGTTAGCGGTGATATCTGCGTTTTTAAACCATTATTAGCGATGATATCTGCGTTTTTAACCATTATTAGCGATGATATCTGCGTTTTTTTAACCGTTGTTAGCGGTGATATCTGCGTTTTTAAGCATTATTAGCAATGATATCTGCGTTTTTAAGGACCGAACTTCTGTAATATTATTAAATCCTTTTACAAGGACACAACCTGCTCTGTTGCCCTCCCTCAGGGTACTACGCCTCGTTTCACTATAAATAGAGGAGTTAAACAAGGCTGCAATATCTCACCATTCCTATTCATTTTAGCAGCAGAATTACTAGCAATACTAATTAAGAATTCAGAAATTAAAAAACTGAACATTAATGGACAACATTTAGTTATTAGCCAACTAGCTGACGACGCCACAATCTTTTTGAAAAATGTAAAGCAGATTCCGAAAGTCTTGGAGTTAGTTGAAATGTTCTCTAAAGCGTCAGGCTTAAAACTGAATTAATGTCCATTCATGAATGTAACCTTACTGAAGCCTGTAACATCCCTATCAAATCTTCAGTGAAATATCTTGGAATTCTTGTAACAAAAGATCAAGTGATGAGTGAAACCGTAAACATATCAGAAAAAACTGGCGAATGCAAATCCAAATGGAACATGTGGTTACAAAGAGATTTGACAGTTTGTGGTAGGACTTACCTCACTAAAATGGAATCCTTAGCAAGATGTATTTATCCAGCATATTCACTGGCTATTCCAAACAAATTTATAAGAGCAGTTAACCAACTAAACTTTAACTTCATCTGGAAAAACAGAGTACATTACATGAAGAAGTCTGAACTAGCAAAAAACTATGATGATGGTGGCCTACAAGCTATAGATTTTGAATGCCTAAATGCCATGATAAAATGAAACTGGTTAAAATCATTTTTACTTAACCAAAACTCTATTTGGTATTGCCTCCCCAAAGGTCTTTTCAAGAAACTAGGTGGTATAGAGTTTGTCCTAAAATGCGACTTCCAGGTCGAAAAACTACCTGTCAAGTTATCTCATTTTCATAAACAGGTGCTTTTATGTTGGAAACTCACGTACACACACAACTTTTCTCCACATCAGAACCCCTATCTGGAACAACAGGTACATACTACACAGAAGAAGATCGATATACTTACAACACTGGATGGATAAAAATATCTGGTCAGTCACTCATTTATCTGATGACCAGGGAATCTGGTTATCCTATGAAAACTTTTGTCTGAAATATAACATAACATGCACTCATACGGAATTTGAAAAAGTAATCAAAGCAATACCCAATTCAGTCAAACTCTTAATACAAAGTATTGATAAACAGTCATGCATTATAAATCTACCTCAACTTAAAATAAATGATCATGACTTCCAGACTGGAGCTAAAACAAATAAACTGGTACGAAATGACATCACAGATACACTGTTCCCAGTGAAACCAAACAGAAACTCCATTTTACAGCTGTTTTCAGAATCAGATATTAAAAAATGGAGAACAGACTATATCAAATATCCTTTAAGTCCTAAAACAAAAGAAGTGCATTTTAAAATTCTGAACAATATTTATCCATCTAATGAACTGTTAAGAATAAGATTTAACATTGACCACAACAACACGGACATTGAAACAACAGATCATCTGTTTTACTATTGTCTGTATTCCAAAACGTTCTGGGAGGATCTACAGGACCGGATATCGACCGAGATCTCATCACTGGACCCCCTCACAAGAGACAATGTTGTCTTTGGTGTACATTTAAAGGACAAACAATGTGATTTAATAATGAACGATCTAATACTCTTGGCAAAATTTTTCATTCACACATGTAAATGGAAGAAAATGAAGCCCTCTTCACCGTCTTCAGAAGAACTCTTATAGACAATCACCTTAATGCCTTAAAACTAATGAAAAGGAAGCAAGCAAGGTCTCTCCTCAATGCTTATGATGATCTTAAAATATTTGATGAACTCTAGCAAGCTCTGGACAAAATGTACTTGAATTCCCCTTTTTTTCATTATTTATTTGTTTTTTGATCTTCTATCTAATTTTATTCATCCTATTGTTTTTCTCTGTTTTTATCATTTTTATTTTTATTTAGGCCTATTTATTTATGTTTTTCCTTCCTTGTCACTATTATTGCACTTATTCAACTGTGCCTTGTAGTTGATGTTAACTGTTCCTTTCTCAAATGCCAAATGTTTGTAAATGAATATTCTTTCAATAAAAAAAAAAAAAGTTTATAACGTGGAAGGGGGCGGGGACGAGGCGGAACGCGGAGCACGGGGGTGCTTTTCATTACGTTGAATTTTTTAAAAATTTTTTTAATATATTATTTTATTGAAAATATACACAAACATTCAAGGCGTAGAAAAGTTATGCAAATATACATTCATTCTGCCTTAGACTGAGCAAAATACACACAAGACATAAGGCCTGAACTGAATATGATATACATATTCATACATATGTATACATATTCAACAAAAACAAACAAAATACATCCAAAACACAACACAGGGGCCATCTCATAATAACTTAAATGTTTTCATTATGTTGAATCATGTCTCCTCGTCTCCTCTCTCCTTCGTCGACCCGGAAGTCGTTTCCCCTCCGCCATGATGAAGGATTTTCCAACTGCTTAAATGCACCTGAAGGAGACGAGGAGCGAGGAGAGAGGAGGCTTCTGGAGGAGCTCAGAGCGAGGATACACCGGTGTGTCCTACGCGGAAGTCTTTTATCAAGAGGAGTGATGCTGATTGGACAGTTTTTAGCGACTGTCACCCTGCATCATCAGGACACACGCAGGGAAATTAAATCTGACTGACACAAGTTTCTGAAGCGCGTTAATGATTCTGATTGAATATTTATGTCACAAAGCGCTCATGAAGAAATAAGTGATTATAAACATTATTAGTATTATTAGACTGTAAATCGCCGCATGTTGTGAAAAATGACACAAACAGGATGAAAAGTCGTCTGGTTCAGTGATGATTCAGAGATTATTACTGTGGAATCACTGTCACACACTTAATGAACTAACCTGCAGTGTGTTTACTTTGTAGTGTCATGTACAGGATCTACAGATAATACAAATAACACATGATGAGATGTGATATGATGAGATGTGTCGACATCTCACGCTATAAGTTCATTTCACTGTAGAGAGTTGTGGCGTCACACAAAGCAGCAGTTTGACTGTTTGTTTTTGTTTTTTAACTTCACAATAAAATCGACACACATTCTCACATAGTTGTTGTATTATTGTGCAGATAACAATGGTGCAAATATATATAATAAATAAATAAATTAGTAAACAAATGTCACAGATCCGTAGCCGATATAATTTAAAGATTATTAAATGATGATTGAATCAGCATCAGAGAGAATACGACTACTAATCATCTATTTTAAACAGTTTACAGATCAGATCAAACACTGTCAAATGTTGGAACTGTTCTTAAATAAGTGTTTGTGTGGACAGCTGATATCGGCTCGTCATCAGTAAGTGACGTCGCTTCGGACTGACGCTGTGGAACGAGGAGTTTCGTCTCCTCCGTCCTCGTGTCTCTTCCTCGCATCCTTCTTTCATTTCCTCGCTGGGTGGAGCTAAGACGTGAGGAGAGGAAGCGAGTGGAGGAGACGAGGAGAGCAATTTACCGAAAGAAAAGCACCCGGGGGCGATATTACGAATCCTACTATGGCCACGCCAAGACCCGCCTTACTCTGCTTCTGATTGGCTGAGCTCTGCAAGCCTCTAGCCGAACACGTGATTTTGATTTGTAAAAAATGAACAGTAGAACCTGAATCAAACAGACTGAATTGAACCGATTTGTAAAAATGAACAGCAGATTTAGAAAATTATTAATAATGGTTAAAATATTATATATACAAGGACAGAGTCCAGCCAAGGGAGGAGGCTCAGTGTGGTACTTAACTAGTGTCCAGTAACTAGTGATGTTTGGCGAGGGGGTATTTTCCTGCACACAGAAAGACAGGATGTGGGGTACAGCTTTTGCCCTCCTGGTGTTAGGATGATCCCTTCTGGAACTTTTGGGGGGTCTACCGGCGCCAAGGGCTCTTCTTCCCCCCAAAGCTGCCTTTCTCCTCGACACTGCAGTCGGTTGCACACAAATTGCAGTAGCAAACTGTCAAAGCCGCAAGAGAAAGAACTGTTAAACTTCTCAAGGTGAAGACGCCAATCAGAGGCAGAGTAAGGCGCATCGTGACAAGCCAATCAGAGGCAGAGTAAGGCGCATCGTGACAAGCCAATCAGAGGCAGAGTAGGGCGCATCGTGACAAGCCAATCAGAGGCAGAGTAAGGCGCATCGTGACAAGCCAATCAGAGGCAGAGTAAGGCGCATCGTGACAAGCCAATCAGAGGCAGAGTAAGGCGCATCGTGACAAGCCAATCAGAGGCAGAGTAGGGCGCATCGTGACAAGCCAATCAGAGGCAGAGTAAGGCGCATCGTGACAAGCCAATCAGAGGCAGAGTAAGGCACATCGTGACAAGCCAATCAGAGGCAGAGTAAGGCGGGTCTTGGCGTGGCCATAGTAGGATTCGTAAAATCGCCACCTGGGGAGTCAGAGCAAGCTCTCGGGGGAGTGTCAGCTACGCTGACCAATGGAAGCCATCGGCCGGAGGGCTTCCATTGGTCAGCGTCTCTGCAGCCCTGCAGCCACTAGAGTGAATGGATTTTTTTCGTTTTTTTTTTGCTCTTCACATTGTGTAGATTGTACTACAGGACCGTAACCACCATCTAAATGAGGTTATTAATAATGATCAGACTTTCAAATCCTATACTACAGCTTTAAATCCACAGCAGAGGTCCGTGGAGTCATAAAATAAGGGTTATTTTACTGAAAATGAGGAACGCCTCATGAAGTATGGCAGCGGCAGGCTAACGTTCCTCTCTGTATGGTTCCAATATTTAAAAAGTTCTGACCAATCAAAGGAGAGCATTAGTCTCTGTATCGTTCCAATGTCACACTTTGATCGAGCTCTTCTTGCAATCTTTCAACACAATATTTCATGTCCAGATATATTCTGTAACGGTCACCAGTGATTTACTATATTTATATTTATATTTATCACACTTTATTATACTTTGTTCAATTGAGGAAACTAAAACGTTCCTCTGATTGTGATTAAACTGTTCTTCTTTGTGTTCTCCTCATGTGTTCTGTCTGTTCTGCTTTTTTTATTTGAAAAAAATGTGGCTGCAGTTTCACAAACTCACCAGCAGGCGTCAGACTGTGAGCAGAGTTCGGAGCTGCTGCAGAAAACAGGAAAAAGAAAAACGCATCGAATCTCATGAAACCTGAGTCACAACAGGTGCAGATATATTTATTGATTATAGGGTGAATTCAGGTATATTGGGACGATTTTTGTAAATTCATTTTCTGAGCCATTTTTTGTCATCAGGCTTAATAAATAACCCAACAAATGAGATATGTCTGGATTCCTCAAGGTGTCTACATTCTTTATGTGAAACAATTATGTACTAAACATCTTTTGTCAGAGCATGGCACTCTATTTTAATGGTTTTGACACAAAAACTAATTTTTTCTCACCTTCTTTGGTAAATTGGGACAGTAGGTTTGGTAATTTGGGACACAGGCCTGTGGATATAGGATATTGCATGGAGCTGCAATTACATAAAATAGACATTAATAGATTGCTTAATTATGTATATTAGGCCTATAGCCTATTATGTTTATGTTATGTATTATTTATTATCTTGTGATTTGGTTACAATATACTAATTATTTCAACAAACAGCAGATTTAATAGCCTAAAACATATTGTGAACAGACTACTGACTTCATGAGAAGTGAGCATGTTTTTTAAAATACATTTTATTAATCATTGGGTTTGTCCTCATCTGTCAAACTGTCAAAATATTAAGTATCGTGCATACAGTGCTACACCTGCATTGATTTTCCTACTTCATAGCCTCCTGTCACTTCATCAACAGGCCTTAATATGATTCTGGTTTACTGTACTAAAATCTCTTTCACTGTTTGTAAATGAAATCAGATAACTAATAACATAATAAGAGATAACACAATCTGACCGATTTTTGAAGCTGACTTCACATATTCTGACTGTTAGCAACATTAACCGCTAACTTGATATGCTGAAATGTAAAAAAGTACTTGTTTTTGACTTGAATTTCTTACTCTCAGCATGTAATATATGACTATTATTTTGAAATATTTCAATATAAACCCAGAAACATTGTCCCAAATAACCTGAACATGCTGTCCCAAATTACCATACCACTACTGGTAATTTGGGACAGCAAGAAAATGTCCAAATTAAGAAAATGTAAACATCATTACAAAACAATGTTTGTTTATTTTAGTACACCATTGCATCACACATCTTAATATAACTTACATACCTACAGTAAATTAGTCATACAAATTTAATAGGCTTATATTAAAATCCAACAAAAGCACATGCCATTTTCCTTACCTCCTGATTTTTGGGGTCAACTTCCTGTTTGATGCTGACCACACACCCCTGTGTGATGTCACCCAAAATATGTGATGTGACTTTTAATGTAGACATCCAAAGGAATGTATCAGCACCTTTTACTTTGCCATAGCCCATTCAAGGCAAGTGGAAGCAGTGTTTTTCCTTATCTGTCCCAAAGTACCTGATGTCCCAATATACCTGAATTCACCCTATTTATTTATATACAGAACATTAATACGTCATCACAACAGAGCAGAACCCCTCAGAACCTCACAGAGACGATAGAACAACACAGGATCCTAAGCTGACTGTTGTACTACAGACGTTTACTGTGTTTTTCTGCTGTTACTGTATTTTTTTAGACTTTATTTCTTATTTACTGCTCTCATATTTAATATTACCTACCTTCGTACCCTCGTATTTTCTTTCGCCGGTTTGTTGATCGTTTGTACAAATGTATGTCTCAATAAACTGATTGAAATCATATTTCATCATGACCTCCACTGTAACTTGCTGATGTTTCTCTTAAATGTCCGTGTGAGCTGCAATGATTACACATGTGTGTATGTTCATGACTGAAACTGTAAACACAGTGTGTATCTTCATGACTGTAAACACAGTGTGTATGTTCATGACTGAACTGTAAACACAGTGTGTATGTTCATGACTGTAAACACAGTGTGTATGTTCATGACTGAACTGTAAACACAGTGTGTATGTTCATGACTGAAACTGTAAACACTGTGTGTATGTTCATGACTGAACTGTAAACACAGTGTGTATGTTCATGACTGTAAACACAGTGTGTATCTTCATGACTGTAAACACAGTGTGTATGTTCATGACTGTAAACACAGTGTGTATGTTCATGACTGAACTGTAAACACAGTGTGTATGTTCATGACTGTAAACACAGTGTGTATGTTCATGACTGAACTGTAAACACAGTGTGTATGTTCATGACTGTAAACACAGTGTGTATGTTCATGACTGAACTGAAAACACAGTGTGTATGTTCATGACTGTAAACACAGTGTGTATGTTCATGACTGTAAAACACAGTGTGTATGTTCATGACTGTAAACACAGTGTGTATCTTCATGACTGTAAACACAGTGTGTATGTTCATGACTGAACTGTAAACACTGTGTGTATGTTCATGACTGAACTGTAAACACAGTGTGTATGTTCATGACTGAACTGTAAACACAGTGTGTATGTTCATGACTGAACTGTAAACACAGTAGTTGATGTAGTTTTCAGTGTGGAGTTTGTTCAGTGTCGTATTTTAGTATCTGTGTTTTTCCACATGTACTTTGTGGAGCTGCTGTGATGTGAATTTCCCCGGTGCGGCATCAATAACATGTGTTTGATCATGTCTGTATTTGTGTCGTTCTCTTCATATTTCACTTTATGATGTTAACAGTGACCCCGTCACGATCCTCCTGTAATCTTTCAGGTGGAGAAAATGTTTTCATTTAATGCGAACGATCAAAGTTTGTTTTTCACGGAACAAATATTCAGTCGTTTGGCCTGAAAATCCAATCAAACGGATCTTTTCGGCTTTTTCTGATTCAAATCACGTCCAGAAAAATCGCCTTCACCGCCGTTTAGTCTCGTTTCGGTCCCGGTGATTTATTATCATAACGGTTTCACACGTCACACACGTTAAACACAGCAGGCTTTCCTGTAGCAGAATAAACTCCTGCCTGTGAGTTTGAAATAAAAAGTGATATTACAGATATGTTTGAACATATATGATTTCATCTTTCATTTTTACCTTAAATCATATTTATTCACTTTTGACTGATTATTTTCTTTCGTAATGATTATTTGGCCCGAACAGATCCTATAAAATATGTCAAATAAAGAAGAAACGTGATGAAAACGGACACTTTTCTTCTTTATTCTTCTGTATTTACGACACATGATCAGCGGACACATGCTGTCAAGCGGACTGAAAGACAAGTGATAAAAGTAGAACCAAAGTAGAACCAGAAGGTTCTTTAGGTCAGAAGGGTTTGTCCTGTCACACGGCAGGCTGACGTTCTTCTCTGAAGCGGAGTCATAAAATAAGGCTTGTTTTACTGGAAAATCAGGACTGCTTCACAAATGTGCGTGTCGGCAGGCTAAGGCAAAACATCAAATAAAACAAAAAGCTTATTTTACTAGAAAATGAGGAACGCTTCACGAATTTGCGTGTCATCCTTGCGCAGGGGCCATGCTAATCTTCTCTGTATCGTTCCAATTTTAGTATATGTATTACCGGAGTAATACAGTAACCCGCACAGTCTCAATGCTATATATAGGGGCTGACACGGCAGACACTTTACAGTCATGGTGGACTTCAAACCGACGCTGAGAGGCCGGAAAATGTCTCCAAACGTCTTAATATCTCAGAAAACAGCAAACAACACAAGTCTGAGGCACCTCTGTGTGTTCTGTATCTGCAGTGACACACTGTGACCCGGAATGACCCACTTTGATCCACCGTAGGTTCTGTTTGTGCTGCTGTGGCGCTCAGAGGGGCTGATGGGAAATTTATGTAAATGAGCTATGATGTCAGGCAGCAGGATTGGACGACTGGAGGTCCGAGGACAAAAGATTACTCACAGCTCGCGCGCGCTGCTGCTGCTGCATTCTTCTCCCCCAATCTGCGGCGGTGAACACACCACACTGAGGGACAGAGCGGGGGAGGAACACACACACACTGAGGGACAGAGCGGGGGAGGAACACACACACACACTGAGGGACAGAGCGGGGGAGGAACCACACACACACACACCACACACATGAGGGACAGAGCGGGGGAGGAACACACACACACTGAGGGACAGAGCGGGGGAGGAACACACACACAACACACACTGAGGGACAGAGCGGGGGAGGAACACACACACACACACTGAGGGACAGAGTCGGGGAGGAACACACACACACTGAGGGACAGAGCGGGGGAGGAAACACACACAGGCTGCAGCATGTGATCAGTTCCTCTCGTCACCCGGATGTTCATGAGCAGCTCACTGTGGGGACAGTGAGTGTTCATGAAGACATCAGAGGACATCAGAGGACATCAGAGGGCTGAGGACACTCTGCTGGAGCTCTCTGTGCTTCATGTCATCATGTTGTTCTGTTTCTGAGACGGCTGCTGCTGTGATCTCACATGCTGGACTTGGACCGTCCCCTGTCCCCTGCGAGGACATGGATTTCTCTCGCAGGAGACAAAGAAGAAACTTCCTGGTCCAGAGACCACAGAGCTCAATGCTTCAACAGCTGACAGACAGAGACAACACAACAACACACGATCAGGACAGAAGAGACACAAAGACCTCAGTCCCAGAAACACAAGACAACATTTCATGTCCAGATATATTCTGTAATAGTCAGGAGTGATTTATTATATTTATATTTATTATACTTTGTTCAGTTAAGGAAACATAAAACGTTTCCCTGTTCGTGATTAAACTCATCTTCCTTGTGTTCTCCTCATGTGTTCTGTCTGTTCTGCGTTTTTTTATTCAAGAAAAAAAGAAAAATGTGGCTGCAGTTTCACAAACTCACCAGCAGGTGTCAGACTGTGGGCAGAGTTCGGAGCCGCCGGTGGCGTCGCAGGCTGACGTTCTTCTCTGTATCGTTCCAATTTTTAAAAAGGGCTCTCGACCGACCAAAGGAGAGCATTAGTCTCTGTATCGTTTCCAATTTCACACTTTGGTCCAGCTCTTTTTGGCTCTTTCTGGCTCTTTTTGGCTCTTTTTGGCTCTTTTTTGGCTCTTTCTGGCTCTTTTTGGCTCTTTTTTGGCTCTTTTTGGCTCTTTTTTGGCTCTTTCTGGCTCTTTTTGGCTCTTTTTTGGCTCTTTCTGGCTCTTTTTGGCTCTTTCTGGCTCTTTTTGGCTCTTTTTGGCTCTTTTTGGCTCTTTTTGGCTCTTCTTTCTCTCAAAAAGTCAAAAAGCAGCTTTAAATCCACAGCAGAGGTCTGTGGAATCATAAAATAAGGGTTGTACGCTTCACAGATTTGCGTGTTGGCAGGCTAAGGCAAAAAATAAAATAAAAATAAAATAAATGGCGTTGATGTATCGTGAAAATATCGCAAGATTGACGCCATGTTTACATGCTACCTGCTACATGCTACAGCTGACATTTCAGCTAAAAAACATGGTGTAAATGACGTCTTTTGTGGTTAAATTTTCATGTCGCGGCTCACAGACACTTGGATTGGAGACATTTTGTGTTTGTTTTGTGTTCTTTTTTTTATTATTTTTTTTTTTTTACATTTACATTTGGTCTCCATTAGTGTTTCAGATTTTTCCTGAATTTAGCCCATTTTAAATCCCGGGAATTTTTGATACATTTCTCAGGATTCCCGGGAATTCCCGTGAAACCGGAAGTCCTTAATAAAATGCATTTATGGTATGTAGATAAGTAATTTAAACTGAATAATGATAATTTATCATATAAAACCATTGTTTACGAAGTCAAATAAAACATTTACAAGGAAAATAGCAACGATATAACCATGGTATGACGTACTATCCAAATGTGTAAATGGACATTTAAATGGGTTGTTTAAATGGTCTTTTACGTAGCAATTATTATCATTATTCAGTTTAAATTACTTATTACATACCATAAATGCATTTTATTAAGGACTTCCGGTTTCACGGGAATTCCCGGGAATCCCGAGAAATGTATCAAAAATTCCGGGGATTTAAAATGGGCTAAATTCAGGAAAAAATCTGAAAACACTAATGGAGACCAAATGTAAATGTAAAAAAAAAAAAAAAAAAAAAAAAAACACAAAACAAACACAAAATGTCTCCAATCCAAGTGTCCGTGAGCCGCGACATTAAAATTTAACCACAAAAGACGTCATTCACACCATGTTTTTAGCTGAAATGTCAGCTGTAGCATGTAGCAGGTAGCATGTAAACATGGCGTCAATCTTGCGATATTTTCACGATACATCAACGCCATTTATTTTATTTTTATTTTATTTTTTTGCCTTAGCCTGCCAACACGCAAATCTGTGAAGCGTACAACCCTTATTTTATGATTCCGCAGACCTCTGCTGTGGATTTAAAGCTGCTTTTTGACTTTTGAGAGAAAAAAGAGCCAAAAAGAGCCAAAAAGAGCCAAAAGGAGCCAAAAAGAGCCAAAAAAAGAGCCAAAAAGAGCCAAAAAGAGCCAAAAAAGAGCCAAAAAGAGCCAAAAAGAGCCAAAAAGAGCCAGAAAGAGCCAAAAAGAGCCAAAAAGAGCCAAAAAGAGCTGGACCAAAGTGTGAAATTGGAACGATACAGAGACTAATGCTCTCCTTTGGTCGGTCGAGCCCTTTTTAAAAATTGGAACGATACAAGAGAAGAACGTCAGCCTGCGACGCCACCGGGCGGCTCCGAACTCTGCCCACAGTCTGACACCTGCTGGTGAGTTTGTGAAACTGCAGCCACATTTTTCTTTTTTTCTTGAATAAAAAACGCAGAACAGACAGAACACATGAGGAGAACACAAGGAAGATGAGTTTAATCACGAACAGGGAAACGTTTTAGTTTCCTTAACTGAACAAAGTATAATAAATATAAATATAATAAATCACTCCTGACTATTACAGAATATATCTGGACATGAAATGTTGTCTTGTGTTTCTGGGACTGAGGTCTTTGTGTCTCTTCTGTCCTGATCGTGTGTTGTTGTGTTGTCTCTGTCTGTCAGCTGTTGAAGCATTGAGCTCTGTGGTCTCTGGACCAGGAAGTTTCTTCTTTGTCTCCTGCGAGAGAAATCCATGTCCTCGCAGGGGACAGGGGACGGTCCAAGTCCAGCATGTGAGATCACAGCAGCAGCCGTCTCAGAAACAGAACAACATGATGACATGAAGCACAGAGAGCTCCAGCAGAGTGTCCTCAGCCCTCTGATGTCCTCTGATGTCCTCTGATGTCTTCATGAACACTCACTGTCCCCACAGTGAGCTGCTCATGAACATCCGGGTGACGAGAGGAACTGATCACATGCTGCAGCCTGCTCTGTCCCTCAGTGTGTGTGTGTGTGTTCCTCCCCCGCTCTGTCCCTCAGTGTGTGTGTGTGTGTGTTCCTCCCCCGCTCTGTCCCTCAGTGTGTGTGTGTGTGTGTTCCTCCCCCGCTCTGTCCCTCAGTGTGTGTGTGTTCCTCCCCGACTCTGTCCCTCAGTGTGTGTGTGTTCCTCCCCCGCTCTGTCCCTCATGTGTGTGTGTTCCTCCCCCGCTCTGTCCCTCAGTGTGTGTGTGTGTTCCTCCCCCGCTCTGTCCCTCAGTGTGTGTGTGTTCCTCCCCCGCTCTGTCCCTCAGTGTGGTGTGTGTGTGTGTGTGTGTTCCTCCCCCGCTCTGTCCCTCAGTGTGTGTGTGTGTTCCTCCCCCGCTCTGTCCCTCAGTGTGTGTGTGTTCCTCCCCCGCTCTGTTCCTCAGTGTGTGTGTTAACCGCCGCAGATTGGGGGAGAAGAATGCAGCAGCAGCAGCGCGCGCGAGCTGTGAGTAATCTTTTGTCCTCGGACCTCCAGTCGTCCAATCCTGCTGCCTGACATCATAGCTCATTTACATAAATTTCCCATCAGCCCCTCTGAGCGCCACAGCAGCACAAACAGAACCTACGGTGGATCAAAGTGGGTCATTCCGGGTCACAGTGTGTCACTGCAGATACAGAAACACACAGAGGTGCCTCAGACTTGTGTTGTTTGCTGTTTTCTGAGATATTAAGACGTTTGGAGACATTTTCCAGCCTCTCAGCGTCGGTTTGAAGTCCACCATGACTGTAAAGTGTCTGCCGTGTCAGCCCCTATATATAGCATTGAGACTGTGCGGGTTACTGTATTACTCCGGTAATACATATACTAAAATTGGAACGATACAGAGAAGATTAGCATGGCCCCTGCGCAAGGATGACACGCAAATTCGTGAAGCGTTCCTCATTTTCTAGTAAAATAAGCTTTTTGTTTTATTTGATGTTTTGCCTTAGCCTGCCGACACGCACATTTGTGAAGCAGTCCTGATTTTCCAGTAAAACAAGCCTTATTTTATGACTCCGCTTCAGAGAAGAACGTCAGCCTGCCGTGTGACAGGAACAAACCCTTCTGACCTAAAGAACCTTCTGGTTCTACTTTGGTTCTACTTTTATCACTTGTCTTTCAGTCCGCTTGACAGCATGTGTCCGCTGATCATGTGTCGTAAATACAGAAGAATAAAGAAGAAAAGTGTCCGTTTTCATCACGTTTCTCTTCTTTATTTGACATATTTTATAGGATCTGTTCGGGCCAAATAATCATTACGAAAGAAAATAATCAGTCAAAAGTGAATAAATATGATTTAAGGTAAAAATGAAAGATGAAATCATATATGTTCAAACATATCTGTAATATCACTTTTTATTTCAAACTCACAGGCAGGAGTTTATTCTGCTACAGGAAAGCCTGCTGTGTTTAACGTGTGTGACGTGTGAAACCGTTATGATAATAAATCACCGGGACCGAAACGAGACTAAACGGCGGTGAAGACGATTTTTCTGGACGTGATTTGAATCAGAAAAAGACGAAAAGATCCGTTTGATTGGATTTTCAAGCCAAACGACTGAATATTTGTTCCGTGAAAAACAAACTTTGATCGTTCGCATTAAATGAAAACATTTTCTCCACCTGAAAGATTACAGGAGGATCGTGACGGGGTCACTGTTAACATCATAAAGTGAAATATGAAGAGAACGACACAAATACAGACATGATCAAACACATGTTATTGATGCCGCACCGGGGAAATTCACATCACAGCAGCTCCACAAAGTACATGTGGAAAAAACACAGATACTAAAATACGACACTGAACAAGTCCACACTGAAAACTACATCAACTACTGTGTTTACAGCGTTCAGTCATGAACATACACACTGTGTTTACAGTTCAGTCATGAACATACACACTGTGTTTACAGTTCAGTCATGAACATACACACTGTGTTTACAGTTCAGTCATGAACAAACACATTTGTGTTTACAGTTCAGTCATGAACATACACACTGTGTTTACGGCGTTCAGTCATGAACATACACACTGTGTTTACAGTCATGAACAAACACACTGTGTTTACAGTCATGAACAAACACACTGTGTTTACAGTTCAGTCATGAACATACACACTGTGTTTACAGTTCAGTCATGAACATACACACTGTGTTTACGGCGTTCAGTCATGAACAAACACACTGTGTTTACAGTTCAGTCATGAACATACACACTGTGTTTACAGTTCAGTCATGAACATACACACAGTGTTTACAGTTCAGTCATGAATACAAACACACTGTGTTTTACAGTTCAGTCATGAACATACACACAGTGGTTTACAGCGTTCAGTCATGAACCATACAAGTGTTTTCAGCCTGAACAAACATACTGTGTTACAGTTCAGTCATGTAACATAACACAATGTGTTACAGTTCAGTCCATGAACATACACACTGTGTTTAGGCGTTCAGTCATGAACATAACACTGTGTTTTACAGCATGAACAAACACACTGTGTTTAAGTTCAGTCATGATTCAGTAACACTGTGTTTACAGTTCAGTCATGAACATACACAGTGTTTACAGTTCAGATCATGACCAAAAACCCTGTGTTTACAGTTCTCATGAACATACACACAGTGTTTACAGTTCGTCTTGAACATTCCACTGTGTTATACAGTCATGAAATACACACTGTGTTTACAGTTCGTCATGAACATAACACTGTGTTTTACAGTTCAGTCAATGAACATACACACTGTGTTTACAGTTAGTCATGAAACATAACACTGTTGTTACGGCGTTCATCATGAACTCACACTGTGTTTAGTTCTGAACAAAACACCTGTGTTTACAGTTCAGTCATGAAAACACGTGTTTACAGTTCAGTCATGAACAGTACACACTGTGGTTTCAGTTCAGTCATGAACAAAACCAAAGTGTTTACAGCGTCAGTCATGAAATAACACTTGTTTACGTCATGAACAAACAACTGTGTTTACAGTTCAGCATGATCATACACACTGTTTTACAGTTCATCAAATGAACATAAACAACTGTGTTTACAGTCATGAACAAACACACTGTGTTTACAGTTCAGTCCAGTCACAACATACACATGTGTATTAACAGTTCAGTCATGAACATACACACTGTGTTTACAGTCATGAACAACACACCAGTGTTTTACAGTTCAGTCATGAACATACACACTGTGTTTACAGCGTTCAGTCATGAACATACACACAGTGTTTACAGCGTTCAGTCATGAACATACACACAGTGTTTACAGCGTTCAGTCATGAACATACACACTGTGTTTACAGTCATGAACATACACACTGTGTTTACAGTTCAGTCATGAACATACACACTGTGTTTACAGTTCAGTCATGAACATACACACGTGTTTACAGTCATGAACATACACACTGTGTTTACAGTTCAGTCATGAACATACACACTGTGTTTACAGTTAGTCATGAACATACACACTGTGTTTACAGTCATGAACATACACACAGTGTTTACAGTCATGAACATACACACTGTGTTTACAGTCATGAACATACACACTGTGTTTACAGTCATGAAATACACACAGTGTTTACAGTCATGAACATACACACTGTGTTTACACAGTCATGAACATACACACTGTGTTTACAGTTCAGTCATGAACATACACACTGTGTTTACGTTCAGTCATGAACATACACACTGTGTTTACGGGTTCAGTCATGAACAAACACACTGTGTTTACGGCGTTCAGTCATGAACATACACACTGTGTTTACAGTTCAGTCATGAACATACACACTGTGTTTACAGTCATTGAACATACACACTGTGTAATCATTGCAGCTCACACGGACATTTAAGAGAAACATCAGCAGGTTACAGTGGAGGTCATGATGAAATATGATTTCAATCAGTTTATTGAGACATACATTTGTACAAACAATCAAACAAACCGGCGAAAGAAAATACGAGGGTACGAAGGTAGGTAATATTAAATATGAGAGCAGTAAATAAGAAATAAAGTCTAAAAAAATACAGTAACAGCAGAAAAACACAGTAAACGTCTGTAGTACAACAGTCAGCTTAGGATCCTGTGTTGTTCTATCGTCTCTGTGAGGTTCTGAGGGGTTCTGCTCTGTTGTGATGACGTATTAATGTTCTGTATATAAAATACTAGGGTGAATTCAGGTATATTGGGACATCAGGTAATTTGGGACAGATAAGGAAAAACACTGCTTCCACTTGCCTTGAATGGGCTATGGCAAAGTAAAAGGTGCTGATACATTCCTTTGGATGTCTACATTAAAAGTCACATCACATATTTTGGGTGACATCACACAGGGGTGTGTGGTCAGCATCAAACAGGAAGTTGACCCCAAAAATCAGGAGGTAAGGAAAATGGCATGTGCTTTTGTTGGATTTTAATATAAGCCTATTAAATTTGTATGACTAATTTACTGTAGGTATGCAAGTTATATTAAGATGTGTGATGCAATGGTGTACTAAAATAAACAAACATTGTTTTGTAATGATGTTTACATTTTCTTAATTTGGACATTTTCTTGCTGTCCCAAATTACCAGTAGTGGTATGGTAATTTGGGACAGCATGTTCAGGTTATTTGGGACAATGTTTCTGGGTTTATATTGAAATATTTCAAAATAATAGTCATATATTACATGCTGAGAGTAAGAAATTCAAGTCAAAAACAAGTACTTTTTTACATTTCAGCATATCAAGTTAGCGGTTAATGTTGCTAACAGTCAGATATGTGAAGTCAGCTTCAAAAATCGGTCAGATGTGTTATCTCTTATTATGTTATTAGTTATCTGATTTCATTTACAAACAGTGAAAGAGATTTTAGTACAGTAAACCAGAATCATATTAAGGCCTGTTGATGAAGTGACAGGAGGCTATGAAGTAGGAAAATCAATGCAGGTGTAGCACTGTATGCACGATACTTAATATTTTGACAGTTTGACAGATGAGGACAAACCCATGATTAATAAAATGTATTTTAAAAAACATGCTCACTTCTCATGAAGTCAGTAGTCTGTTCACAATATGTTTTAGGCTATTAAATCTGCTGTTTGTTGAAATAATTAGTATATTGTAACCAAATCACAAGATAATAAATAATACATAACATAAACATAATAGGCTATAGGCCTAATATACATAATTAAGCAATCTATTAATGTCTATTTTATGTAATTGCAGCTCCATGCAATATCCTATATCCACAGGCCTGTGTCCCAAATTACCAAACCTACTGTCCCAATTTACCAAAGAAGGTGAGAAAAAATAGTTTTGTGTCAAAACCATTAAAATAGAGTGCCATGCTCTGACAAAAGATGTTTAGTACATAATTGTTTCACATAAAGAATGTAGACACCTTGAGGAATCCAGACATATCTCATTTGTTGGGTTATTTATTAAGCTGATGACAAAAAATGGCTCAGAAAATGAATTTACAAAAATCGTCCCAATATACCTGAATTCACCCTATAATCAATAAATATATCTGCACCTGTTGTGACTCAGGTTTCATGAGATTCGATGCGTTTTTCTTTTTCCTGTTTTCTGCAGCAGCTCCGAACTCTGCTCACAGTCTGACGCCTGCTGGTGAGTTTGTGAAACTGCAGCCACATTTTTTTCAAATAAAAAAAGCAGAACAGACAGAACACATGAGGAGAACACAAAGAAGAACAGTTTAATCACAATCAGAGGAACGTTTTAGTTTCCTCAATTGAACAAAGTATAATAAAGTGTGATAAATATAAATATAAATATAGTAAATCACTGGTGACCGTTACAGAATATATCTGGACATGAAATATTGTGTTGAAAGATTGCAAGAAGAGCTCGATCAAAGTGTGACATTGGAACGATACAGAGACTAATGCTCTCCTTTGATTGGTCAGAACTTTTTAAATATTGGAACCATACAGAGAGGAACGTTAGCCTGCCGCTGCCATACTTCATGAGGCGTTCCTCATTTTCAGTAAAATAACCCTTATTTTATGACTCCACGGACCTCTGCTGTGGATTTAAAGCTACAGTATAGGATTTGAAAGTCTGATCATTATTAATAACCTCATTTAGATGGTGGTTACGGTCCTGTAGTACAATCTACACAATGTGAAGAGCAAAAAAAAAACGAAAAAAATCCATTCACTCTAGTGGCTGCAGGGCTGCAGAGACGCTGACCAATGGAAGCCCTCCGGCCGATGGCTTCCATTGGTCAGCGTAGCTGACACTCCCCCGAGAGCTTGCTCTGACTCCCCGGTGGCGATTTTACGAATCCTACTATGGCCACGCCAAGACCCGCCTTACTCTGCCTCTGATTGGCTTGTCACGATGGCGCCTTACTCTGCCTCTGATTGGCTTGCCCCACGTGATGCGGCCTTACTCTGCCTCTGATTGGCTTGTCACGATGTGCCTTACTCTGCCTCTGATTGGCTTGTCACGATGCGCCTTACTCTGCCTCTGATTGGCTTGTCACGATGCGCCTTACTCTGCCTCTGATTGGCTGTCGTCTTCACCTTGAGAAGTTTAACAGTTCTTTCTCTTGCGGCTTTGACAGTTTGCTACTGCAATTTGTGTGCAACCGACTGCAGTGTGGAGGAGAAAGGCAGCTTTGAGGGGATGAAGAGCCCTTGGCGCCGGTAGACCCCCCAAAAGTTCCAGAAGGGATCATCCTTACACCAGGAGGGCAAAAGCTGTACCCCACATCCTGTCTTTCTGTGTGCAGGAAAATACCCCCTCGCCAAACATCACTAGTTGCTGGACACTAGTTAAGTACCACACTGAGCCTCCTCCCTTGGCTGGACTCTGTCCTTGTATATATAATATTTTAACCATTATTAATAATTTTCTAAATCTGCTGTTCATTTTTACAAATCGGTTCAATTCAGTCTGTTTGATTCAGGTTCTACTGTTCATTTTTTACAAATCAAAGTCACGTGTTCGGCTAGAGGCTTGCAGAGCTCAGCCAATCAGAGGCAGAGTAAGGCGGGTCTTGGCGTGGCCATAGTAGGATTCATAATATCGCCCCCGGGTGCTTTTCTTTCGGTAAATTGCTCTCCTCGTCTCCTCCACTCGCTTCCTCTCCTCACGTCTTAGCTCCACCCAGCGAGGAAATGAAAGAGGATGCGAGGAAGAGACACGAGGACGGAGGAGACGAAACTCAATGAAAACTCCTCGTTCCACAGCGTCAGTCCGAAGCGACGTCACTTACTGATGACGAGCCGATATCAGCTGTCCGCACAAACACTTATTTAAGAACAGTTCCAACATTTGACAGTGTTTGATCAGATCTGTAAACTGTTTAAAATAGATGATTAGTAGTCGTATTCTCTCTGATGCTGATTCAATCATCATTTAATAATCTTTAAATTATATCGGCTACTGATCTGTGACATTTGTTTACTTTATTTATTTATTATATATTTGCACCATTGTTATCTGCACAATAATACAACAACTATGTGAGAATGTGTGTCGATTTTATTGTGAAGTTAAAAAACAAAAACAAACAGAAAACTGCTGCTTTGTGTGATGCCACAACTCTCTACAGTGAAATGAACTTATAGTGTGAGATGCAACACATGCGGCGTATATCACATCTCATCATGTGTTATTTGTATTATCTGTAGATCCTGTACATGACACTACAAAGTAAACACACTGCAGGTTAGTTCATTAAGTGTGTGACAGTGATTCCACAGTAATAATCTCTGAATCATCACTGAACCAGACGACTTTTCATCCTGTTTGTGTCATTTTTCACAACATGCGGCGATTTACAGTCTAATAATACTAATAATGTTTATAATCACTTATTTCTTCATGAGCGCTTTGTGACATAAATATTCAATCAGAATCATTAACGCGCTTCAGAAACTTGTGTCAGTCAGATTTAATTTCCCTGCGTGTGTCCTGATGATGCAGGGTGACAGTCGCTGAAACTGTCCAATCAGCATCACTCCTCTTGATAAAAGACTTCCGCGTAGGACACACCGGTGTATCCTCGCTCTGAGCTCCTCCAGAAGCCTCCTCTCTCCTCGCTCCTCGTCTCCTTCAGGTGCATTTAAGCAGTTGGAAAATCCTTCATCATGGCGGAGGGGAAACGACTTCCGGGTCGACGAAGGAGAGAGGAGACGAGGAGACATGATTCAACATAATGAAAACATTTAAGTTATTATGAGATGGCCCCTGTGTTGTGTTTTGGATGTATTTTGTTTGTTTTTGTTGAATATGTATACATATGTATGAATATGTATATCATATTCAGTTCAGGCCTTATGTCTTGTGTGTATTTTGCTCAGTCTAAGGCAGAATGAATGTATATTTGCATAACTTTTCTACGCCTTGAATGTTTGTGTATATTTTCAATAAAATAATATATTAAAAAAATTTAAAAAAATTCAACGTAATGAAAAGCACCCCCGCGCTCCGCGTTCCGCCTCGTCCCCGCCCCCTTCCGCGTTATAAACTTTTTTTTTTTTTTATTGAAAGAATATTCATTTACAAACATTTGGCATTTGAGAAAGGAACAGTTAACATCAACTACAAGGCACAGTTGAATAAGTGCAATAATAGTGACAAGGAAGGAAAAACATAAATAAATAGGCCTAAATAAAAATAAAAATGATAAAAACAGAGAAAACAATAGGATGAATAAAATTAGATAGAAGATCAAAAAACAAATAAATAATGAAAAAAAGGGGAATTCAAGTACATTTTGTCCAGAGCTTGCTAGAGTTCATCAAATATTTTAAGATCATCATAAGCATTGAGGAGAGACCTTGCTTGCTTCCTTTCATTAGTTTTAAGGCATTAAGGTGATTGTCTATAAGAGTTCTTCTGAAGACGGTGAAGAGGGGCTTCATTTTCTTCCATTTACATGTGTGAATGAAAAATTTTGCCAAGAGTATTAGATCGTTCATTATTAAATCACATTGTTTGTCCTTTAAATGTACACCAAAGACAACATTGTCTCTTGTGAGGGGGTCCAGTGATGAGATCTCGGTCGATATCCGGTCCTGTAGATCCTCCCAGAACGTTTTGGAATACAGACAATAGTAAAACAGATGATCTGTTGTTTCAATGTCCGTGTTGTTGTGGTCAATGTTAAATCTTATTCTTAACAGTTCATTAGATGGATAAAATATGTTCAGAATTTTAAAATGCACTTCTTTTGTTTTAGGACTTAAAGGATATTTGATATAGTCTGTTCTCCATTTTTTAATATCTGATTCTGAAAACAGCTGTAAAATGGAGTTTCTGTTTGGTTTCACTGGGAACGGTGTATCTGTGATGTCATTTCGTACCAGTTTATTTGTTTTAGCTCCAGTCTGGAAGTCATGATCATTTATTTTAAGTTGAGGTAGATTTATAATGCATGACTGTTTATCAATACTTTGTATTAAGAGTTTGACTGAATTGGGTATTGCTTTGATTACTTTTTCAAATTCCGTATGAGTGCATGTTATGTTATATTTCAGACAAAAGTTTTCATAGGATAACCAGATTCCCTGGTCATCAGATAAATGAGTGACTGACCAGATATTTTTATCCATCCAGTGTTGTAAGTATATCGATCTTCTTCTGTGTAGTATGTACCTGTTGTTCCAGATAGGGGTCTGATGTGGAGAAAAGTTGTGTGTGTACGTGAGTTTCCAACATAAAAGCACCTGTTTATGAAAATGAGATAACTTGACAGGTAGTTTTTCGACCTGGAAGTCGCATTTTTAAGGACAAACTCTATACCACCTAGTTTCTTGAAAAGACCTTTGGGGAGGCAATACCAAATAGAGTTTTGGTTAAGTAAAAATGATTTTAACCAATTTCATTTTATCATGGCATTTAGGCATTCAAAATCTATAGCTTGTAGGCCACCATCATCATAGTTTTTTGCTAGTTCAGACTTCTTCATGTAATGTACTCTGTTTTTCCAGATGAAGTTAAAGTTTAGTTGGTTAACTGCTCTTATAAATTTGTTTGGAATAGCCAGTGAATATGCTGGATAAATACATCTTGCTAAGGATTCCATTTTAGTGAGGTAAGTCCTACCAAAAACTGTCAAATCTCTTTGTAACCACATGTTCCATTTGGATTTGCATTCGCCAATTTTTTCTGATATGTTTACGGTTTCACTCATCACTTGATCTTTTGTTACAAGAATTCCAAGATATTTCACTGAAGATTTGATAGGGATGTTACAGGCTTCAGTAAGGTTACATTCATGAATGGACATTAATTCAGTTTTAAGCCTGACGCTTTAGAGAACATTTCAACTAACTCCAAGACTTTCGGAATCTGCTTTACATTTTTCAAAAAGATTGTGGTCGTCAGCTAGTTGGCTAATAACTAAATGTTGTCCATTAATGTTCAGTTTTTCAATTTCTGAATTCTTAATTAGTTTGCTAGTAATTCTGCTGCTAAAATGAATAGGAATGGTGAGATATTGCAGCCTTGTTTAACACCTCTATTTATAGTGAAACGAGGCGTAGTACCCTGAGGGAGGGCAACAGAGCAGGTTGTGTCCTTGTAAAAGGATTTAATAATATTACAGAAGTTCGGTCCGAATCCATACAGTTGCAATATCTTAAACAGGAATGGATGTTCTAGCATGTCAAATGCTTTGTAAAAGTCTAAGAATAAAATGAGTCCTTTATCTTCTATTAAGTAATTGTAATCCAAGAGATCTTGTATCAGTCTAATATTGCTATGAATGGACCTATTGCTCATAAATCCTGTTTGTGTTTCACTTATCAACTGATCCAATCCATTTTTCAATCTGTTAGTATATATGTAGGTTAGAATCTTATAATCATTGTTCAAAAGCAGATTGGTCTATAGTTATCTAAGAGTTTGCTATCTTTTCCAGGTTTTGGAATTAGTGTTATAATGCCTTGTTTCATAGAGGTTGGTAAAGAGAAATTTTTTGTTACCTCTTTATAGACTTCAAAGAGAAGATTTCTAATTGAGCTCCAGAAGTGTCTGTAAAAGTTTGTTGTCAGTCCATCGCAGCCAGGGGATTTATCTAATTTTAAATGCATTGCTGCTTTGTCTAGTTCTTCTAAAGTGAAGTCTGCTTCGCATTTGTCTCTAAATTCATTGTCTATTTGGGGAATAAATTCTTTAATGTGATTCAAGAAGGAGTCAGAGTCTTCTGAAGAAAAAGAGGAGCTATATAGATTTTGATAAAAAGAGCTTATTTCTTGAGCAATTAATTTTGGGTCGTTGCATTCAGCGCCATTAATAATAAGAGTTTTAATTGAATTTTTCTCCTGACGTTTTTTTTCCAATCTGCAGAAGTAAGCAGAGTTTTTCTCGCCTTCTTCAATCCACTTAGATCTAGATCTAATATATGCTCCTTTTGCTTTTCGCTCATATATTTTATCAAGTTTATTTTAGGGTACATAATTTAATTTTGTCATTTTCTGTTAACCTGTTGTTTGTAATGTCATGGATTTCTTGATTATTTGTTCCTCTTCTAGGTTGCTAGTGTTTTTAATGGATTTTCCAAAAGAAATAGAGTACTGTCCTATTTTAGAAACTCCCATTTTTGTGTATATGAAATTAAGTTGTTGTCTTGTGCGATTTCATTGATCAAATTCTTGACATCATTACAGTATTACTTCATATTTTAGGAGATTGGCATTAATTTCCAGTAGCCCTTTTTTTTTTTACAGGTGTTCTGCAGGAGTTATTGCTAGGTTGACACCACAGTGATCAGTAAGTGGTGAGGGGGATATTTCACAGTTATACATATGATTAAGTATTGTATCAGTTACTAATCTGTACATAGCTGACATATTTGGTTTGTACCGAGTGAACTGTTTGAGAGTTTGATTTTTTTCCCTCCATGGGTCATGGAGTCCCAAAATGTTGCAAAAATGAATTAATATGGTGTTTGGATGAGGCTCTGTGTGTTTACTGGGAAGCCTATCCATCCATTCATCCAATACCATGTTCTCCACCTAGCAAGACATTATCTGTTGTGAATCTTTCTTTGAGTTGTGAAATGTTCTCTTCAAGTTCCAAAAGGAGGTTTTTGTTTTGTGATATGTTGCTGTAGCCATAAACATTACCTAGAATTAATGTGGAATCCTCTAAAAGCAAAACAAATAGAATCCAGTGGCCGTCAAGACTTGATTTAGTTGTCATAATTTTTCCTGGACAGTTGTTTAACAAAATTGCAACGCCTGCTGATCTGGACGTACCATGTGAAAATAGGATTTTGTCTCCCCACTGTGTCGTCCAAAATTTTTCATCACATTCATTTGAGTGGGTTTCTTGTAGGAATATGCATTGTGGACTTTTATTTTTGCAGTACAGGAAAATAGCTTTTCTCTTAAGGTTATCTCGTAGGCCTCTAGCATTGACTGTTAAGAGTTTTAGGTTGTTAATTAAGGACATTTAGAGAAAAAAAATACCAAGAAAAAAAAGATTTTTAAATAAATAAAGGTGACTAAAAACAAGTGTAACTACAGTAAGCTGAGGTGACACAAATAGGAGTTGTCTGCCTCTAACTTTAAACTTCAGGTTGGCCCCTGACAAAATTTTTAGAGATCCAGGAAGTGAACGAATATGAACATGTAAGTAACCCCTTCCTATCTCTCTCGCTTTAAGTAGTTGTATTTATAGTTTAAGAATTGGGTTATACCTTATGAGGTGGATGTAGAACCTTAACAACTTCAGAAACATTGAACTTTAGAATATTACAGTAAAAATGGATTCATTCCAGTAGAAAAGGGTAGTAACTGTATCTAACAGAATACAATGAGGTGGAACATTTTAGGCTTTCACAATACGTCCATCAATGACTGCGATGTGGCCTTTGTAATAACCCATCTTACCCAGCGATCTAGCTTGCTTAATTTTTGGCCACAGCAGTTCTCTTGCCTGACGATCTTCTTTGGTGAAATCCTGCACGAAGCGAAGGCCACGCTCTTTGCACACAGGAGAGTTTTTGGTTGTTTTCCAGATTTCATCTCTGTGGAGACGTCTTACGAACTGCATGATGATCTGGCGACTCCTTCCTTCCTCTCTCCTTCCTATGCGATGAACCGAGTCGATTACACCTGCAATTTCATCTTTCCATTGTGGGAAGAGTTGGAGAAGGACCTCCTGGACTTTCTCTCTGATGTCTTCTCCGTCTTGCTCCTTTAGACCCGAAAGTCTAAGGTTCCAGCGCCGTTTATATCTTTCAACTTCGAGCCCTTTTCTTTTAATTCGGCGTTTTCTTTCTCGAGGGCTGAGTGGTGCTTTCCCAGCTCTTCCAACTTAGACTTGCAATCAGTAATATCAACTGTGTTCATTTCCACCTGTTGAATAATACTTGCAACCATTTCAGTGTTCTCTTTAAGTTGTTTTCCAAAGTTATCCACCTTGTAATCCAGATTCTTGATAGCAGCCAAAACATCGGTCAGGGAGGGTTCAGGGTCCGTAGCCATCTTTTTAGGCGGGGGAGTTTGGTCGGTGTAGCATTTAGCGGCCGTCGTGTGCCTTGGATGTTAGCATTGCTAGTGCTAGGTTTGCTACCGGCTGTAGTTGCGGCGTAGCTATGGAGCACTAGCGAGTTTCCCGCGTTAGCGTTGGTAGCTCTCAGGGCAGGGAAGTCCTTTTCGTTTACTGCCAACATGGTCTCTGATGGTGTTTCTGCTCCCCCAGTCGTTAGTGAAGATGCCGGAGATGGATAGGCGGTTACTATAACGAAGTTAGGATGAGGTTTGTGACGAAGTTTTGGGGCCGGCGGATGGAGCTCAAAACTCAGCGTGTGCCCTGTTCGCCATCTTGCCGGAAGTCCCCGCGTTATAAACTTTCTGCAACAAGCAAGTAGCTGAGTAGCAGCTTAGCAACAAGTGCTAGAAGAATGGAAAAGAAAGACAGCGACAGCAGCAAGCAGCCCCTGCTTGCCCCACCGGCAAAAGTTGGGAGAAAGCGTAAGTCTGCAGAGGAAAAGGCAGAGACGAAGAGGAAATGTGAGCAACGCAGGACTGAAAGCCGAGTAAACATCAGGTCATCCATTCACCGCTGGAGGAAGCTCCAGGAGGATTTGGGCCTGAAAACTGATACTGATACAGCAGACTTTTTGTTGAACAGGAAGGTAATTTTTGACTTTTATTGTGTGAGTTGTTACATAAATAACTTTTTATAAGTCTATGACAATACTGGCTTATGACTGTAAACGCTGCCGGTCGTTTTCTCTGTGTCGACAGACGGCGTCGGAACGTTAGCCGTTTATTTTTAGCATTGTAAACTAGCATTGCTATCATCAGTGTTGTGCCTGAATGCATTCAATGAACTCATGAACTCGTTCATATGTATTTCCGATTGATGAATGTTATTGTGAACGTGTTCATTGTGGCGTTTGTGAACGGCGCGCTCTCTTACTGATGCAGAAACCCCAGCTAAAACACACCACAAACATCCCGGTGAGTGTCTGTGTGCTGGCGGCCGGCTTGTTGCTCTGGTAGAGGGGGCGTGTCTGGGAGTCTCCAGGCGGACGGCCACACGTGCTCGGTGGGAAGGATCAGGGAGCACAGAGGGGAGGGGTGTGTGTGTGTGGGCAGGAAGCTTTTTTCAAATTTTTCTCAACGTCTCAATCTTTCTCAACTGATCCTCAGATCGTATACTACAGCTTTAAAGCTGCTTTTTGATGATTCATGTTGGCAGGACAGGTTAAAATCCACCAAGCGAACGCTGAAGGCAGGCAGTCATGTCAGGATACTGAAGTAAAACATGTTTATTCTTTAAATTTTAAAAACAAATTTCACACTTGAACCCCAGCAGAAGGATTGATCCACAAGAACTTGAAGAGAAACCCTTCAGCGTGCTGATGGAAGACGTTGATTGAATGTTCATACTTAGATCATATTTCACCAGGATTTCTTAAAGGGACATTTTTCATCTTCTTTTGGACCCTCACTAAATAACTACAACCTGCCTCACACAGGACTCGGCCCCCAGTTACCTGGATCAGAGTCCTGTGTTTAACTCTTCATGTTGACTTTTAGCTTCTTTGTCACTTTTTGTGTTCATGCTGTGGTGCAGATTCCCTCTGAGCAGGTGAAGTCCTGACCAGCACTGATGTACCTGTGCTCATGTATTAGGCTCCAGCAAGAAGCACAATTTCTTTATTGTACATGAAAAGCTTCTGTTATTACGATGTCCTGAAGCTTCTTGTTGGCAGCACACAGCTAGTTCAGATTTATGACATTTTATATGAAACATGAAATTTGTTGATAAGACCAGATTTCACCCACCAGTGAAATATGACTTTGGAGAAAATCTTCACACTTTGAACCTGCAACTAAACAAATGATCAGAATGATTAAACAACTTTGTGTTTTGTGACACAATGTTTTAACCACATTTTAGCTGAAAAGATGGTGAAAAGAGTTCTATGATAAGCAGAAGTCACTTAACCACCTGATGTGTCAGTGAGTTTAATGTTCTTTGCATGTTTTTGATGAGGTGTCTTTTCATGCACTATAATGACAGAAAATTACATTTTTTTTTTTTTACCAGAAAACACATTGATCAGACAGAGCGACGATGCCACTCATGTCTACATTGAAACAGCCTCTTTCTTTTTAAAAAACCTACATGAATTTTCTGAAAATATGGTAAAATGCACTAGTCTGCTGAATAATACGTCCACGCTGTACTTATGGAGAATCAATGAATCAGTTAGCACATATTTTGGTCCATCTATCGTTAACATTCTGTTTGAATTTCATATATTTATTAATGACCTACTGTGAGCTGAAATCATTTAAAGTAATGACACTTCAGATCAAATGATTTAATCATTTTATTTCATTGACTTTGACAGTGAATTTGACACAATTATTTCTGCACTTAAAAACCTCATTGTAGTAAAACTCAACATCTTATACTTTAAAACACCTCAACAAAGAAAAACAAAGAGTTTCCTTTAAGAAATATTTAAAGAGTAATCAAGGAAACCATGTACATTTCAGACTAATCATATAAAAAAAACTGTTATTCCTACTTAGTCTAATAAAATATTAATGACTCTAAACTATAGGTGCATGATATGGTTAAAAAAATCATACTGTGATTATGTGACATTACATTATTATATATTATTGCAATATGGTTCATGATTCATCGGAATGATTATTCTTGCATCACAATTTTCATTTTCACTGAAAAACTAGTAAAATCATGATAATAAGAGCAAACAAAGTAAAGATGTGTCGTCCAGGGCGTCTCTGCTGCACTGCAGTACGTCATTATGATGCTGTTTAGTCTGATGTTGTCCTTTATAATTTATATTATGTTGTCCTGTGGTTTGAATATTCCACTTGTGATTTTGATAATATTTCGATTAATTGTGTCGTCCTACTCTAAACATCCAAAATCTATACACTACAGATCATCAATGAAGATTTTCATCATTATCATTGATTAAAACTCTTATAGATTACTGTAATCAGCCCACTGGATAATAAAATTAAGCTGCTTTGGTTGCTTTGGTAGACGGTCTCTTGATGAGCATCAGGGAGGCAGAAGATCTCTGTAGTTCTTCATTTCAGGTTCATTCTTCACTGTGAAGAAAATACAAATCCACTTCAATCAGCTGCTCATCATAATGCAAAGTTCACAGTGTAAGAGAGTATCGCAAACACTTGAAAGTAATGGTGTTTCACAAACCAGCAAACAATCTCATGTAGTCTGTAAACAGTCTGTAATCATATCGGAGGACCCTCCATGATACCAGGGCAGCCCATTACTCATCGTTAACAGAAGAACAAGAAGAACAAGCCCAGGTTTGTTTTCAGCACTGTAGCCAGGCTGACTGAGAGACAGAGCTCTACTGAACCACGTATTCCTATGGCCCTCAGCCATAACGACTTCTTTACTTTCTTTAATGAATTAGTAGTGACAAAACGTATCACCTTCTTCCCTCTACTGGTATTGACTTATCTTTAAACTCTTTTCAATCTCTCTCTAATAAAAGTTTATGTAGTGTAATGTAGCTGTAATTAAACCCCTTCTTTAAAAACACTCATGACCCAGAGAGTTTAGCCAACTATAGACCTGTAGCTAACCTTCCCAGACAATCCAAGATCCTTGAGAAAGCAGTTACCCATCAATTGTGTGACTCTGTACAGAACAATAGCTACTTAAGGGTTTTCAGTCAAGATTTAGAGCAGTGTTTCTCAATCCTGGTCCTCAGGGACCCCTGCCCTGCATGTTTTAGATGTTTCCCTGCTCCAACACACCTGATTCAAATGGTCAGGTCATTATCAGGCTTCTGTGGAGGCTTGATGATGAGCTGATCATCTGAATCAGGTGTGTTGGAGCAGGGAAACATCTAAAACATGCAGGGCAGGGGTCTCTGAGGACCAGGATTGAGAAACACTGATTTAGAGCACATTATTGCACAGAAACAGCACTGCTGAAAGTTACACATGACCATCTGATTGCATTAGACAACTGACTTTAGTGCTGCTTTTGACACCATTGACCATGGCATCCTATCACATGGACTGGAGCATTTAATTGGTAAAGAGGAACCCCACTAAACTGCTTTACTTCCTGTTTATCAAAACAGTCACAAATCTACAGTCTGCAACGATGAATCCTTTGTGCATATAATAATAATAATAATATTTTTAATAATAATTCTGTAAAAACTCTCCAGTTGTCAAATTTCTTGTCATATTAGCCTTCCTGCATACAAATAAAGCCCTAAATGGTCAGGCTCCATCATACCTTAAAGAGCCCATAGTACCCTATTATACCACTAGAACATTGTGCTCTCAGATTGCAGGGTTCCACGCGGTTCCTCGAGTCTGCAAAAGTAGAACAGGAGCCAGAACCTTCAGCTTTTCACCTGTTATCCTGTGGAATCAGCTCCCAGTTTGAGTTAGGGAGGTAGACACCCTCTGCACATTTCTCCTCTCTCCTCCTCTCCCTCATTATCTATACATATTCTTATCCCATTGATAGTTGATACTGACTTGTCGTCTTCTGTCTCCCGTAGTTTTGTGGTCTCACTTGTCTCTCCTCTCTCCTGTCGCTTTCTGCTGATATTGCTGCCTCTGGAGCTGTAGAGTCTGGATCTAGGATTGCAAAACACATTATTATTATTAGTGGTAGTATAATTATTACTGCTATTCCTGTTGTCATCATTATTTCCGAGTTTAAATAAAGGTTGAATGAATGAATGAATGAATGAATTAATTAATAATTATTTGTATTTTTACTATTACTATTAATTATTCCTCACCACTGTTATGATATGGTGCTATATATGTATATACATACAAGTTTTCTTAAGAAACTTTGCCTGAGGAGGAAGTGGCTGCACACAACGAGCAGGTTGGAGGAGGACATGATTCTTGCACATCTTGGACCATCGTATTCAGATTTTTCTAGTGGCTGAACCAATTCATCATATTCACATGGAGCCCATTTTCCTTTTAACTCTGCCTTTGCTGATCAATCAAGAAGCTGTGAAAATGGTAACGATTTGTCAGATTCCCTACATTTTGCAGCCTGGTAGACAGCAGCACGTCTTATCCTTTTAATAACAGCATTTGAGCTGAAGAGACAATGGATAGTGACAATCTGGGGGGACATCAGGCAATATTTCAAGGACTGACAAGTCAGGTTCTAAAGGCTTTGCTCAGTAGAGACTTTCATTGCTAAAGCTGGGTGGAGAGTAAAGAAAAATGAAAACCCCTGCACTACTGAACCAACCCAAAGTCTTTGGGGCGGCGACATGCAGAAGTCATGCTTAGTACTGAGGAGAATTGGGGAAGAGTGTCATTGCTGGTAATGAGTGTCCATGAAAAAATGTAAGGGATGTAGGTTTGTTAGCGGTCGTTCTTGTGGCTGTTCAAGCAACTATCTTACATTCAGAAAGCCCCAGATGCTTGCTAAACAGCAAGATCTCAGATCATCTGGTATCAGAGACTAGACAACATTAATGTCATGTTACTTGAAATGTGTTTTTACCTTTTTCTGTTACTGGGGAGGAGGTTGGAGACTTGCTGCCTGTGTGGATCGTTTTGATCATTGTAGCCCTGCCTGTTGATCCAGTCAGTAATGGTCTTAAGATCGGCATCTGTCATGACGTTCTTGTCTTGCATCAGGTTGAACCATGTCTGTACCATCTTTGTACTGTGTTGCTGAAAACTGTTTTCAAAAATGTCAAGTCTGGTTCTACTTATCTCATTGTTCTTGAAGTCTTTGAAGTTCTTGTTACTATCCAGCTTGAATCTCGGCATTGAACCAATGATCATCAGTTTGAAGGTGCCCACAGCATCGTCTTTGCTTATGGTTTTAGCCACCTCTGTTCTGAATTTTGGTGATCTTGAACTGGGAAACTCACCATGTATTTTTTTAGGCACATAAACAGTAGGAAGTTCAAGTCCATGATATTTTTTCACATCAGGAATCAGGTTGGTATCCAAAGGAGATGACTTTGTTCCCACTTCAAGCATGGCTTGTGCTAATTTGCTATTCTGGTTCAGTCCCCTTGCTTGCAATATACTTTTCACTGGTGGCTGGTGATCTGCATTGATGAACTGTCCAATTCCAGGATTTTGAGTTCTATATTTTTTCCAATCTTTGTATGATTCTATTTTTCCAACCTCTTCCTCAAGCACTGTTTTGCTTTCTTTTATGATCTTTCTTGGTGCAGCTCCCTCTGCCATGTACCAGTCCCCTCCTCTGATTGCTTCAGTCCACACTTTGCGCTTGATGAAAGGTTCCCATTGGCCTTGGTGTCTAAGGAGAGCGTCGGCCTCTACAGATCGGAGATGGACTGCTTCCCTAACAATCTCGTCTTCATCGGCCTCTGGTTTCATACCTCGTGCCAAAGCATGAAACAGGCAGTTCTTGCCCTCACTTTCTATCTTCACTGTCTTGTTATTGATTTGCACATCATAATGTCCGTCTGGGTACTGGGCACTCTTTGGTCTGTAGATCAGTGTCACAGTTTGATTGGTGGGTCCAGTACCTGGGCTCACCTCCTGCATTTTGGTAAGTTTGCCAGGGCTGTCCTCTGTTAGGATGACAACTTTAGTGCCAGAGGTTTCTGACAGGACTCTGATATCAAGAATGGTGCCTGCAGTCTCTGGGTTCTTGATCTTTTCAGCATGTGACTTTGAGTGTTTACCTGACTTCTCTGTATGTTTGGAGTCTGCTGGCATGTATGCAATGTATCTGTTGTTCTGTCCAGCTCTGAGTTGTTCCTCTGTTCTGTCACTCTTTAAACCAGTTCTTACATACTGGCCAATGATGCCATTTACTTTGCCTTTAATACGAGAAACAACATGACTGGAGAACTTCTGGTGGAACACTTGTTCAAAAGCTTTGCTCAATATATCACTGATGTTGTTTGCTAAATCTTGCTTGAACTCTTTAAGCATCTGCTTGTCTGACTCAGACAGCTCATCCAATACAGTCCTGGTGGTGTCTTTGAAATGCCGCTCGTATTCTTCCTTATTGTCTGAATCAGATAACTCCTTTACCTTCATATTTATTTTTTGTGTTTTAAAGATATTCAGCTGTTCATGAAGGTTTGAGAAAAACTTGCTGGAGAGGCTGAGCACTGCAACAGTGGCATCTCCTGCCAGTGCCCCCATGTGGACAAATTGGAAGAACGTCAGAATTCCACGTGCTGTTCCTTTCGTCTCTGCTTTAGCTCTGTCCATAATGTTGGAGATGGACGAGTTAAGCTTGTTCTGCCAGCTGAGATCTGCATAGAGTGGCTGTGCTGCAGTGTTGCTTAGCATGCTGAAAATGTCCAGCAGTTTATCCTTTCTGTTCTTGTCCCGCAGAAGATCCTGGAGTTGCTTTTCATCCTCAACGTGTGAGAGGATAACAAAGTTTACTAATTCGGCCAAGGGCTCTTTATCTATGTTGCGTTTCACGTCATCACCAATTCCCCTTTTCACCTCATTTGTAATGCTGTCTATTATTTTTGTCATTATTTCCTCTTCTGCCTTTCCCAAACCATAGGTAACAATTTCCTCTACCATTTTCTTAGCAGTGTTTCTTACTGCATCCTTCATACTTGTCTTCATGACTTTACTTAAGCCATCTTTAGCCTGTTTGGAGAGAAACTTTGGCATCGACTTCAGCTGTTTGCCGAATCCCTTAATTGCCATTTTACATGCTTTGAAGCCCTTTGCAATCAGCTTTCCAACTCCAAACCCAATGAGAGACACACCGATAGAAATAGCCTTCTCTATAGCCCATGATTTCCAGCTGAATTCTCCTGTCACCATGGCCTCTATACCATAGATGCAGTCTGATATCCCTTCAGTGATGAGTCCCATGCCGACTTGAGCTAATGTACCAAACGTGAATGCAGTGAGCAACGCCCCTCCAACGATCTGTAAAACTCCAAGAAAGAACACCAGCAGACCTTCCCATGAGAAACGAGGCTCCTCTTCCACAGAAAAGACGTATTTCAGACCTCGACTGTAGAGGTTGTGGGCTTCCACTTGGAGGTTTTCATCAGTATTTGAGACCAGGGAGAAAATTGGTGACTTTTTCGCTATTGCATCCCTATCTTTTTCTTTGATCTCATCCAGCTTTTGGATGGCCTCTTTAATGTTTTCGTCCAAACTATTGAGCATACCGCACTTGTTTGTGAACTGATTTTCAAGGCTGGTTTGGTTACTGTTGGCTGAGTCTGCAGAGGGCATTTTTACCAACTGCAGACAGACTATGGATTCTTCCTGAAGATACTTGAGAGACTCCTGTGCCTTCATTAGATCATCTTTGGCCTTTGTGAGGTAATCTGCTTTCTGCTGCTTTATAGTGCAGTATGCATGGTTGTAAAAAGCAATGGCTGCCCAGCTTTCATCTTGGTTCATAGCTTTTTCAAATAGCCTGGTGCCGACCTCCCATTGTTTTTTACTGAGTGCGACATTTCCAAACTTGATGTAGTGATAAATGCTGGAACATGGTGAAGTCTGACTTTGAGACTGACTTTTTGCTGATGATAAATCAGTTTTCAGACTCGTTTGCAATTCATTCCTCTTCAGCTGGTCGATTTCCTCTGATTTAATTTGCAGCCATATCCCCCAGAACTCATTCATGATGGCAACAGCAGCTCTTTTTTCATCTCCATCTGTGTTCTTATGAATATCTTCAAGAGTTTTGCAGTACTCTGAAAACAGGTCCTCCCGCAGTCTCAACTCAGTGACATCGTTCATCACGTGCTTTATCTTTTCTTCTGCAAGTCTGTCTCTTGTGCTCTTAGCTTCCTCCACAGAAGACACATTCCTGAAAGACTGCGACAGGTGTTCAGTGGACATGATTACCTGAGCAGATCCAGGTTTACCTTTGCGGGCTGTTCGGCCAAAAGCCTGCAGTTCCACTCTTGTGTTCTCAGAAAGGAAGGAGAGGATCACAAATAAGCCTCCATTGTTGTTCACCTGTTTGGACACTTTAATGTCAGTGCCACGGCCGGCAAGGTTTGTTGCAACGATGATGTCACCAGGGAGCAGCTCCTTATTGATTTTGCTCAAACTGTCTCTGTCACTACGACAGTAGAGAATTATTTCACCTGGGATGCTGCTTTTCAGATCGTCATAGATCTCTTTGGCCTTGTTGATAGTTTCACAGATCACCAGGGCTGCTCTTCCGCCTCTGTATGAATTTGGGTAAATCTGATCCACAACCACACGTTTTATTTCAGATTTCCACTCTTCAGCTGAGGTCTTCAAAGTACCTTTGACTTCAAATAACTTCTTTCTGTTGAATGCTGGCATTTTGCAGACAGAGAGAGTTGGATATAGGTCCTGTAAAAACAGAATGTCTGTTGTGCTCCCAAGTGTCCCCGTTGTTCCATATATTTTCCCATGATACTTTTCAAAAAAGGAGATGTTAGACATGTAGTTTGTTACTGTCGACATGGTGCTGAGTTTGATTTGGTGTTTGATCTCAACAAACTGCTGCAGACCATCACCCCATTTCTTATTCAGTTCTACAATACCAGTTGATCTGAAATCCACTGGACAGACATTGTTGTTTTCAACAACATAATCCCGGCCCTCTTTCAGTTGCAGTGCTAGAAAGGCATTCTGAACCCACACTAACACTTTCTTCTCCACCAGATTCTTCAGGAATCCAGGAATGCTGATTTTGCCTTCATTGTTTGCACATGGTGTGTACTGAATCTTCTCTGAGATCAGTTCTGCAATGGGCTTGATGAGAGTTTCCTCTGAATCATAGAGAGGACAACACAAGCCTTCCTCCAAGACAAGAAATTTAAGATCTGGAATGTCTGGGTTGTTGTACGGGCTGCGCTTTCTAAGATGGAGAAATCCATTGTCATCCAGAGTGTAAACAGTAAAACCATAGGGGACATAGTCCTCAACTTCATGGAAAAAACTGACCACAGCCTCCTGGCTCACAGTTTTCAGTTTACTAAGAAGTTCATTATCATTTTTACTCTTGATAATATCCTCTGTAAATCCTTCTGGCACAGCATTGGATTCTTCAGCGATGCGTAAAATGTCCATCGGATCTTTGATTTCAGTTTCTTCTGTGTTTATTGAGTCAAAGATGGCCTTAAAGAATGAAGCAGGAGGGCCCTGTACCAATATCTGATGTTCTGCAGACAGGAAGCCATACTGTCTGACGTGGCCCCAGATCATGGCCAGAGTAACGTTCAGGTGCTGCATGGAGACCATGGGGCTGGACAGGTAGGTCAGCTGCACTCCCTGATCCAGCAGCAGTGAGTCCACCTCATCGATTATGATGCACTGATAGCCGCGGTGAGGCCTCACGTCCTTCATCTCAAATGTCTGTCGAAGATGATCTGCAGCGAAGGCTTCGATTGTTCCGTACACCACGTCCTTCTGGTAGCATTCTTTTCGATCTTTATCTTCGGTTTTATTTGTGTTTGAATCAACTGTCACGCCAAAGTATTTGTAGAATTTGCTCCATTCTTGTGCATCTCTTTGACATAAAACAGAAGAGCTGGACACTACATCAACTTTTTCACCTCTAAGTGCTCGCAGCACTGCAAACATTGCTATGACACAAGACTTCCCTTCTCCAGTGCCCATCTCCAGGAGCTTCCCAGTGTCAGACAAGGCCAAGAGGCACCAGCTTATCATCTGAGTGGCTCTGGGCCACCACTTCTTATCCGGTTTGGCCATGTGTAGGGCTACAGCATTGCATAAGACTGCCAGGACCTCTTTGAGATCTTCTGTGTCTGTGCTGCGACTCAGAGTCCGAGCTCTCTGTACATCTGTGTGGTTTTTTATTTCACCTGTTTCAATCAGGTTTGTTACATAAGTTACTACACTGTATGTTTTACTCAGTGTTCGTTCATCGATGTCTTTCATCTGTCGTATTTCATCAAAAGCGGTGTCAGTGCTTTTCATTTTATCATCTCTAAGGGTCTTTTCTAAATGCTGGATCAGATTCTCAGTTGTAGATGAATCTAAGAGCTTCAGGAGAGATTGGTGGTTTTCATCTGTCCACTTGGTAGAAACCTGATATGTTGCCATCAAATGTAAAATCTTCATGATGGAAACACAGTCCTCATCATGGTGGTGGTCAGTTAATGTTCCAAGGAGGTTTAAGGCCTCTACTGGTGACCAAAGTCTTTGTGCTGCAAGATTTGAGACCATCTGTAAGAGTTCTTTTGCAGTTGTTGATGCTTGGAATCGCTCTGCACAGGCAAATAAAATCTCCAAACGCCAGCTGCATACAGGAGATGTCCTGTGAGTCTCAGTTTCTGTTTCTTCACTGACCACTTTAAGGAGATTCTCAAGAAAGTTCAGAATGAAGGCCTCATTAGAAGACAGTTCCTTTCCTGTAATTTTCTTTAAGATGGTGTTGATTTTATTGTCAGTGTTTGTGTCTTTGTTCAGGTTGGTGTTGAACACCTGAAAAAGAGCCTTAATAAAACTGCATCTCAGTTCCATATCTTCCATGGAAACTTTACCCATGAGGCTTTGCAGGACTTCTGCACCAAACACCAGGGAATCATTGTCCTTGCACGTTGAAAGTTCCAGATCATTGTAAGAACTGAGACTGTGTTCTTCAATGATGAATCCACGACTAAGCGGAGGCTTCCCTGTTTCCAGTGCCTCTGTGCTGTATTTAAAGTAGTCAGAGACAAAGTTGTTGATGGTGCCGTACACAATGTCTGCATCATAGACATCCCTGTATGAAGCATCTGTTTCCTTCATGTTAGTGTTCAGAGAAATTCCAAGGTGCCTGTAAAAGTCAGACCACTCCGCAGTTCGCTCCTCTGAGTGAACATCACCGCTCAGCACAATATCCAGTTTGTTTCCCATGCAGACTTTTGCGGCTGCAAACATGGCTGTGACACAGGGGTCTTCTTCCACACCAACCAGCTGAACCCCTTCACTCCTCTCAGTCAGCATCAGTGCACACCACCGCACCATCTGCCTCACTGTGGGCCACCAGCCTTTTGTGTCACAAACTGCTTTGCAGAGCTGAGACAGAGAGTTCTGTATGTTGTCTGCATTCAAGGTTGCACATTTAAATGAATCTGTATTAAATGGTGCATCTTTTGGTGCATTTTCTGAATATTGCAGGATGCCGGTGGTAATGTTTTTTATCATATCAATCTCAGAATCATCCAAGTTCCATAACATTTTTAATTCTGTAAGAGCTTCAACTAGACTGCTCTCATCTTTCCTTCTGAGTGTGTTTTTGAACTCCTGACAGAATCTCTCAGGGCCAGTCAAGTCAAGAGCCTGGCTGAGAGAGCGTCCGGACTCATCTGTCCACTCTGGTGATATATCATACACTTGTACCAATGTAAGGATTTCAGTTATTGAAACATCTTCTGCATATTTCTGTGACAGGTCTTTCAGTAGAGTCATCGCCTCTGTTGGGGTCCATTGGTTTGTTTGCACCAGTCTGAGGAGCATCTCAGTGGACTCTGAGTGGGTTCCTGTGTCATTTAGACGTGTGAGCGTGGATAAGAGAAGCTTCAAGCACTGGATCTCCATCTTTAAGATGAACACAGAAGCTCTTCCGACTGCATTCTGCAGTGATGATGTGAGTGTGCTCAGGAATTCTATAAGAAAGAGCTTCTCAGCAGGAAGCTCATCTTCAGCCCATTGTTTGGCGATGATGACTGCGTCAGTATCTGAGCTGTCATGGTCGGTGAGGAAGTGCATCAGGTTCAGATACAGGGCCTGAGTCAGCAGGAAAGTCTCAAAAGTATTGCATGCTGATTGGCTGATGGACTCCACCAGGGACTGCACCTGATTGGAGATGTTTTGTAGAGAAACTCCGTCGAATATCTCCAGAGAGAGGGCACGCAGCTCTGTGATGAACACCTGAGTGTGCTGCAGAGTGCTGAGGGATGGAGGAGCACTGATCCATTCATCAAACAGAAGTTTGTCCAGGACTGACAGGATCTTTCCCAGTTCATCAGCTGTCAGCTGAGCGACTCTGAGATTTGAAACTGGGACACTGCTTTTCAAAGAGAGGATTTCTAGAAGCTCATCACTATCTGATTCATGGTGAGCCTCAAACTCATCCAGATGACTAATTAGAACATCTCGCTTGGACTCATATTCTTCTGAAATGTTGCTGTTTATTTGTTTCTCATGCTGCTCTTTGGCTCGTTGGTGAGATTCTTTTAGTCTTTGATTCAGTTCTTCTTGTCTCTTCTTCTCTTCAGCCTCCCTCCTCTGTCTCTCCTCCTCTCTTCTCCTCTCTTCTTCTCTCCTCTGTCTCTCCTCCTCTCTTCTTCTCTCTTCTTCTCTCCTCTGTCTCTCCTCCTCTCTTCTCCTCTCCTGTTCTCTCCTCTGTCTCTCCTCCTCTCTTCTTCTCTCCTCCTGTCTCCTCATTTCCTCTTGATCCCTGATTGGCTTATTGAAGCAATATTCACACTCATACATATTATGGCAGCCAACTTCTCTGTAGTATTCACCTCCATTGAACACATACACATTCCGCCCATGAACAGTGCTTTGGTAATAGTTATTGAAGGATGTGCATGCAGGCAGACCTCTACCACACTTGTAGCAGCACAGGCTCGGGCCCATTTTACTTTCTGATGGTGCGTTCCCCATTTTTGTTGATTTATTCAGCAGTTAAGTGGTGACTTTTGAATGTAATCTGTGTCTTCCTGAAAGATATAAAGAACATAGATTTGAATGACTTTATGATCGAAGAACCGTAACAGGAACTTCTACTGCTTTGATTCTTAGTGAAAGGGTGTCTTTCTGTCTGTCTGTCTGTCATGTTATCACAGCTTGTTGCCTGAATGACACCATGTGCTTACACACAGCAACAATATGAATGGCTGAAACCAAAGTAACATTGCTGCATGCGGGCTCTACATTGGAGGGGTTTGTTCCTCACCTCAGAGCCACTTTAGCTTTGTGAAGTGGTTTGATTACAGACGATCAGTTGTACAATGACCCACAGTAATGTGTAAGAAATGCAAGAAGAGTGTAACACCAGGGGGGCAATACAGCAAATGAATTTAACCACCTCAAGGTGAGGAGAGCCAAAAACCCCATGACAAGAGCTTTAAAGCTATTGTGATGCTTTTCTGTATTTTTCATGTTGTCAAGAATATTTTTATCTCAGAATACCCTGAAATATTGTAATGTTATTTTAGGACCGTATTGCCCACACCTAGTAAAAAATAGGCCCCTGGTAGAACACCCAGGACACTGTACATGCACATTACAGTTTTCTGGGTGGGTACAGTGAAAATGGACAAAGAGTCAACTGTGTCCCAATATTGTTCAACAGAAGAGAGGTTTGTGGAAGATGAGTATTTATGTTTGCTGATATGTGATCATACTGGATCATACAGGATTTAAGCTTCAGGTCTAAGTGCTTTAACTCTGCTATAGTTTGGCTTCACATACCCATGTGAGATGTATCAATAATATGAATGCCACAGCAGCTACAGCAACAGACACATTAAAGAAACAGAGCAGCACAGTTTACTCACTGTCTCTCTTATTGAGCAACATTTTACTACAAGCTGAGATAAGAAAACAGGGCAGCTTTAGCCCCACTTTCTATGTTGCTTTATGATGTTTACAAGGTTCATAGGTCAGGCCAGTATATCCATCCATCCATTTTCTGTAACCGCTTATCCGTGAGGGTCGCGGGGAGCTGGAGCCTATCCCAGCTGACATTGGGCGAGAGGCAGGGTACACCCTGGACAAGTCGCCAGTTCATCGCAGGGCTGACACATAGAGACAAACAACCACTCACACTCACATTCACACCTACGGGCAATTTAGAGTCACCAATTAACCTGCTGCATGTCTTTGGACTGTGGGAGGAAGCCGGAGTACCCGGAGAGAACCCACGCGGACACGAGGAGAACATGCAAACTCCACACAGAAAGGCCCTGCCGGCTCGGGGATTCGAACCCAGGACCTTCTTGCTGTGCGGCGGCAGCGCTAACCACTGCGCCATCGTGCCGCCCAGGCCAGTATATGTGAATTATTAATGTCAAAATACCCTCTGCTCTCTTTTTACACAGCACTGATGGCAGTCAGAGAGCTGCTTTTCTTCTATTACTTTGAATGTTTGTGTGACCTTTTGGATGTGTTAAAGAACACAGAACATTAATTTACAGCAGCTGTGCCTCATGCGTAAATGCTCACAGTGTCTCTTATGGGTAGATGCTTCACCCTACTTTACCCACCTGCAGTCATACACTGCTATTAATTATAATGTTGATTTTATGACCTGTGGATTAACTGCAGCGCACTCAAGGCTGACTGTACGTATAGTGTGAACTCTCCTGCAGTCTCCTCTTACAATCTGAATAATAAAAAATACTGCATTATTGACTTTAGACCAGGTTTTTGTTGGTCAATGGCTCAATCGCTCACACCCACTGCGGTGCGCACTGAGTGTAAGATGTAAGATAGAGCACTTTGAGCTACAATCCCAACTGTGATGGAAAATGTCAGAAACAACAGAAAGGCCTCACAGACTTCACTGAAGTTCATAATCAGTGTAGCAAGTTTAGAAATCACTGCTGGAGGACCCACAGTGAGTGCTTTTGAATTGATTCTCGCCTTGAGGCAGACGCAGACGTAGAAGTATTTTAAAAAGTTATTTTTCTTGCAGTGGGTAAACACTGAAGAACAATCTGACTATTGTTAGATTTTACACAAGAATTTTTCATTGACACATCGTTAGTGTTTGGACCTCTAATAAGAATCTTTCCCAAACAGGTTGGAGATTTCAGCAGATTAAACTAAGTTCCTATAATAATCAGGCATGAGGCCTTTTGCAGCTCACTTTTTTCAGTCCTTATTTAGCTAAGAAAGACCTACTTGTAGCATCTTCTCTTCACCAGAATTCACACACCAGTGATGTCCAGACATCTGCAGGTGCACCTTTTAAAAAAAAGAAAGAAGCCAAAGTCAAATTATAGCTGCTGCGCAGCAATGGTCGGGGCCGGGCAATTTTAGGCAAAATTAGGCAATTCTGAGCAACAAGCAGAGTGTAGGAAGATGAAAAAAAGGTGGCATTCTAATGTGCATTTTACATCAGTTGAGGCTTGAACTCACAATTTCTGGCACAAGAGACTCTGCATATTGACTGATAGCTAAGCCAAATAAACAGGGAAAAGAGACAAGGGATAACAGGGAAACGTGTTGATAAAGAGTATTTGTCTCTTCCCAAAACTCCCTGAATCATAATTATTTAAATATTAGGAGTCTCTAATCCACATAGCATGATACCTGAACATAAGGCTTTCACATTTGAAAGTCCATCCTGCCTTAGCTGAGGCTCGAACTCACGACTTCTGACACTGAAGTCTTCTTTTATCTCACTGAGCTAATTGGCAAGTGACAGTTCATGTGTGGTTTCACAAATTGACTAAGCCAAGGATCAGGGTGCCAGGCAGCAGCCATCCATGCCATGGAAAAGAACATTTCAAAGTGAAAGTTCCAAATCTATAGCACATATGGTTGATTTGTTGTGAATTTTCAAAGTTTTGAAATTTAGAGGCTTGCTGTAGCGCCACCATCAGGACTATTGTCTTGTGTTTCCGGTTGAGGACATCTGGCATGGGACTGGACCTTTGTGAAAAGTTTGGGTAGATTTCTCATATGGAAATGTTGTACAAGCTGAGGCTTGAACTCACAACCTTCAACACCAAGAACCATCCTCTATCTCACTGAGCTAATTGGCAAATGGAAACTCCACTTGTAGCTTCACAAATTGACTAAGCCAGTCACCTGTGTGCAAGACAGCAGCTGTTAGCATGTAAAGGCAGATTTCAAATGGCTGTCAAAAATTCAGTTATTGAGACAAAAATCCCAAAATACACAAATTGCATCTAGACAGCATGGAGATGTTGGTCATTAGTTTTTAACAATGATTTATTTGCTCCAAAAGTGAAAAACTGATGTTTAAAAAATGCCATTTTTGCATTGACTCCAATTGTTGGCATGAGAGTGAAATTCAAAATGCTGTAAAAAATTCAGTTTTTGAGATAAAATTCTGATATTTTCCAAAAATCATCTACCATGACTCCAAAATTTTGTCATTTTTTTCATGAACATTGAAAATGTATTTAGCAAGAATTTGCAAGTATATGTTTATAATACCGTTTACAGTCAAACATTTTGATGCACTGTAGGCTCAATTTTCCATAAATCAAAAATCTGTGTGGATCGTTTGTGTAGGACAGTCTGAAGATGCTCTGTAGCAAGTTTGGTGCCAATTGAGCAAAAATGGTGGGAGGAGATAGGTTTAATAAGTTTTACAGTTTTTGAAAAAAACAGAGTGATGGACTTCATAATTTGCAATAGGTTTAAATGTACAAAAGTTTCTTCAGTATTGGGGCTACATTTTGGTGAAAGTTGTAAATCTGTAGCACCTATGGTTGATTTGTTATGAATTTTCAAAATTTTGAACTTTAGAGGCTTGCTGTAGCGCCACCATCAGGACTATTGGCCTGTTTTTGCAGCTGAGGCAATCTGACATGGGACTGGACCTTTGTGCAAAGTTTGGTCATTTTTCGTGCATGGGAAGTAGGATTTCCTCGGAAGAAGAAGAAAGAAAGAAAGAAAGAAGAACATGCAGGATTACAATAGGGTCCTGGCAGCTTAGGCTGCCCGGCCCCTAAATATATGTTTTGTATTCTCGGGTATTTTTTAATGAGTTTATCTTTTTCTGCAAAATAATTTTAAAATGATGATGACTCATCGTGCTTTCAGAAGCTTCACTAAAGTTGCGTCAAACGAAACACTTTCCTGCTCATGACCCAGTGCATGAAGCAGAATACAAGAATTCACCAGAGCAGACTGCCTCACTGTACAAAAACACTTTACGAGTTTATTCACTGATTTGACTGAAACGGGATCGTATTTAATGGAGAAATTATTTTACAGTTTCTCCTCTGATTTAATTTCAAAGTTTCCTGATGGACAGACAGCTTCAGCTTACTTTTGCTAAAGTAGCTAACCGTAACCGTTAGCTGCTGTTAGTCCAGCAGCGTCGCAGTGAACATGGCAGGTCACCGGGATGAAAACAGTATCCAAGACTGAGAGGAAATTCAGTACTGAGGTTGTTTATAGAGTTTCTTGATGGAAGGATAGCTTTACTTTAATGAATCGTGCAACTGGCTACTGTAAATGTCAATCAGTCAATCAAATGACAAGTCCCTCCCTAACTTCCTGTTTTACAGGAAACACATAACCAGTAAACATTCTGTGAGCAGCTTCAGTGGAACAAATGCCCCCAGTGTAAAATCTTATTTCCATAAACAATATGATCTCTGTGTGATGAGATTGTACTTCATTGTCACATGGATGATGTGTTTGTCATCATTTACTTTGGATTTCCATCAAGTTTTTTATGATTCTTGGTCTCTTGTGTTACTAAAATGAGACGATATCACACGTGACAATAAGAGACAGATAATCAACATAATATACTATTAGAAAGCTTTTCTTTGGCTCAGTCTCTCTCATCCCCTGAATTCATTTTTGTCATTATAGTTTGACATAATTTTGATGTCTCGGCTCAGTTTTAGTGGGCGAGGAACATATGAAGGAATCTCAGGTTATTTCTGTATTGTAGTGTTGACAGAAAACAGAATCAAAAGATTGAGAAAACCAAAATATTAATAAATAATAAATGTTCACGGTCTGTTCTGCATGTATGAGCGACTCTGATAAAAAAACAGAATAAAACAGGACAAAACTGAGTTGTAAGGACAATTACAAAGCACAGTCCAGATAATTAACACTTCAAAATAAATCTTAACACTGGGATTAGGTAGTGATTACAAGCCAGCAAAATCAATCAGCTGCTTTATTAATTTATCTGGTTTATTGTTTGCCGTGGTTTCCAGTATGTTGAATGGAGGACAGGGTAGTTAATGTAAAAACCTTTAAACCTCATGCATGTATTACATGTACATGTAACATGTATTTATTGAGACAGATTTGTTACATGCAGGTCACTGCCACTGTTTTCTGTAAATGAGCAGGTAGTAAAAGAATAACCATATTTCCCCATGTGTATGTTAAAGTTATCCTTTAACAATGTTGGCTAGCTTTCCTCCTGTTTAATCTCTTACCTCAGGCTGCCTGTGATGACTCTGCTTTGGTTTTTCAGCAGGTCTAACCAGGCCACAGTCAGACTGACAGCGGTGGAAACAGAGCTCTGATGTTTGACTCAAGTAAAAGTACAAAAGTATTATCATTAAAAAATACTCAAAGTGCCAAAAGTACTCGTGCAGAGTGGTCCATTTCAGAATAATACATGTTATTACAATAATATATCAATAGATTATTAATGTGTTTATTACTTTAATGTTGCAGCTGGTAACAGTGGAGCTTTTTTCTTTTTATTTTTTTTTTACTGCTGGTAGCTCGTGAATTTCAGCAATGGATCAATAGAGTTTTATCTTGTTCTTAATAACAACATCATTTATTTGTTTGGTATATTTTGGACTATTAATCTGAACTTTAAAAAATTAACAAAATAAATGTAGTGAATAACAAGTATAATATTTGCTTCTGAAATGTAATGGAGTAGAAGTATAAAGTAGCAGAAAATTTAAATACCTGAGCAAAGTACCTCAAAAATGTACAGTACTTGAGTAAATGTACTTAGTTACTGTACGTCCCCACTGCAGACTGGTAACTGAGCTTTATCCATATCTACAGGATCCATTCACTTGATTATTTGGCTTTCCAACGACAACATGCAACATTAAATATGACAAAGTGGTCTAGATCACTTATTATCTGAACTTATATATATATCCAGTTTACTGTCCATATCTGGAGATAAGAAGAAAAGTAGCTGCCTTGCTGAAGTTGCATGTATCCACCTGAGATAATATGAACATCGTAATTATTGCATTCCAGAGTCCAAATATAATCATGTATTATCCAAACTAAAATATTTCACTTGGATCATTCCATGTCAACTCAACCAGTGGCTGGAGAAGCACCGTCTCAGATCTCACTGATATTTAAACCAATAAAAAAAAGATTAAAGTCACAGTCACATTAATAACTTATATCTGACAGATGTTAGTATTTTACAGTAATGTGAGAAAGATTTACACCACAGCAGAGAACAAACGTGTATGTCAAAGCAGCCACAGCGACACATTTGATCTTATGTGTTTTATTGTGTTTTCATTTCTTTTTTGTCTTTGTGAAGCACTTTGGGTTACATTTGTTGTATGAAAGGTGCTGTATAAATAACATTTAAAATGATTATATCACGTATCATGATTTTTTTTATATATATATATTTTTGGGGGGCCCTCTATGCCCCCAGTCCCCAGGCAGGACTCGAACCCACGGCCGCTGCAGAGGACCCACAGCCCCCACACATGGGTGCATTCTTTAGCTACCCAGGCACCCCATGATTCTTTAATGCCTGGTTTTATGGGCTGCTGCAAAATGCACTGCTGGAAATTTGACTTTGCAGTCAGATTTATCAATAAGGAAATGCTTGAGGATCAATTCACTCGATGATCTGTCGTATTGTGTCCTGAGATGATGTAGATGTAACCAGTGATAACCTTGCATCTGTCCCCTGTGTTGTAGTTACTGATGCACAAAAGCCATCAGACACATTAAACCCAAAGCAACATGCTGCTTTAGGCTGAGGGAGACGTCGTTTAGTCAAAAAACACAAATTTTTTCACTTTTCTTTTCATTTGTTGACTTCAATCTTAGACAATTTCTGACTTTTTTCTTGCAAAGTTATGGCTTTATAATGTCAGAGAATATTATATATTTTTTATCAGAAATTAAAGATTTCAGTCTCTTTCTCTTTCTATTTCAATTTCTTTGTTTTTTTTTTCTGAATATAAACCCCTCCCTTGGCTCAGTTTTTTTCTTTTTAATTTATTTTTTTACCTACAGTGGCACTAATACACAGTCACAGGCACTTACTTTAACTTCAGGTCATACAGAAGCTTACAGAAGTAATATTATAATATTAATCCTACAGAATTACTTCATGAAAACTATTTCTGTTCTACTCACAACCTCCATGGATGTTGCAGAGGAAGGATGGCAGAAAAAAATGCCCCCTCTTTGGGCTCCTCTGGTAGGAACTGCCCTGCTTCCTTCAGACCAGTTATGGTTGTTTTCAGGATGATTTCTTCAGTCAGACTGTCGGAGGGTCTCCCAGCACTCCATGATCGCTTCCTGCTCCTCTGAAATCTGGGCTTCTTATACCTTCTCTATGATCCATACATGGACATCATCCATCAGTGAGATCAACCAGGTGGAGCAGCGGACGTGTGATCAACTTTGTAACACAAACTACGTGATGAATAAGCATGGTTACCTGACATGAATTAATGTTTCTGCTGATCCTCTAATTATGCTTTAATCGTTCTTCCTAATTTCTCCTCCATTTATGTCCGCTGGTCCTCCTCAGGACTTTCTATCAGCAGTTTCACTTCCTTTATCAGTCATTACAGGAACATAAGAGCATTATAACACCTTTATAAGGCCACAAACTGATTAGCTGTGACATTTATCTCTTAATGACTTTGATACTTTTTCAGTTCTTACTCACCCTAATTATTAATATTTCAATCACTCAATTATTTTTAAACTTTATTTAACATTTCTACCTTGTTAGAATCACATGTATGAATCAGTAAACATGATCTTTTCTCTCACTGTTACTGTGTCTGTGTGACCTCTCTGCCCTCTCACTGGTTCTGTGTTAACAAGGAGAACATTTCAGACTTTTGTTACGTCACCTTCAGCTGGAGTTTAGACGGAGATAACAGTCTGAGCCACAACGTTCAGAGCAAATGAAACTTTAAACAGGACACACGCAGAGAAGCCTGAGTGTTAAACATTAATCGTGTCTGTTAACTGCCTGTGGAACAGCTGGAGGCTGAGTACAGGCTCACTTAAGAACTGATCAATTTTACTGAGTGTTAGTTACAGTTTTTGTATCAAACAAAAGTGAAAAGGTGATTATTATTCAATGTAAATTTTGAATTTCTAATTTTTTTTCAGAATTCAGAAGTGTTCTAAATTACACATTAAACGATGTGCTGTAGTTTCTTTGTGAGTTTACATTGTTCGGGTGAGGAGGGAAACTTCCCAGCATTAATACAAAACAGAGCCAGAAGACAAACGTGCACTGCTCAACAGAATCACACATCAGATCTCCATGAACAAAGTATTCAAGTTGAAAATCTTTATTTATGTATTGACATCCTCATTTATCAAGAACAAAATGATGTAAAAACAGTCATTGAGGAAAATCACACTGACGACACTCATAATGTGGCTCAGGTTTGTGTTTGGCCCCCACATGTCTGTGTGCACTCTTTTCTTCTTATCTCCAGATATGGACAGTAAACTGGCATCGCTTTATGACTGGATATATAAGTTCAGATAATAAGTGATAGTCTTCAGCTCATTCATTCTGGATCAGCCAATCTAATCAATCAATTAAAGAGGGAACATGAAAATCTGGCTGTACGAGCCTGTTGTTTCATGTTGTATGATGATAAATGAATATCTTGTGTCTTGTAGGCTGTTAACACAAAACCAGAGCAAATCTTAATCCAAATTAACCCTCTGTGTGAAAAGATGCACACAACTCATTCAACAGTGTCAGTTTTACCCCAAAACGATGAAGAAGGAATGAAAACAACCGTCAGTTTGATGATCCTGCTGATAAAAAACTGGATCAGCAGGTCTGAAGTGGTTCAGTAGCATCCTGGACCTCATTCAAGATTTAACAAACTCCTGAACCTGAACTCGACTGAGGTCACAGTGCTTCGAATCACACAGCTTATCATAAACGTGATTAATATAAAAACTTATATTTATCAAACCGTATGATTAAGAACACTTTGTTGAGAAAAAGTTACAAATATTTTTTTCAACATAACAAAATCACGCTACCACAACAGGCTCGTACAGCCAGATTTTCATGTTCCCTCTTTGATTGATTGATTAGATTGGCTGAAGAGATAAAAAATAAAAATATAGACTAACTCATTTACATGAGGACGGGGTTTGGTACCGATACCAGGTACCAGTACTCAACGGTACTAATTTTTTGGACTTTATTCTCTCTGTTTAACAAAAATGTAACTTCAAGTGTAGAAAATAAGTCCACACTCAATTTAAACATTATTTATTTTTTAATATAATGTTATTTATTAAGAGTATTTTACACACCACATAAAATACAATCACAATTCTTTTATGGAGAACTTTTACTTGTAACAGTGTATTTTTACTCTGTGGTACAAACACAGACACACCTCAGATCCACACAGTGACTTTACACTCGTTTTCATTTGTGACCAGAACAGCTTGTTAACATTAATGTTGCACTGTAGTTGAAGTCAGTCTGACTGTGTGAAGAACCAAACAACGCTGAGGCTCACAGTAAACACTATTGTTACCTGGCTGGTTGTCACCTGTGAAAGCTGCAGGTCAGGCAGACGTGCATCCTGACGCTCTGCAGGGCGCTCGATGTGCATGCTGAAGTCTGGGAGGGAGGGGCTTGTGCAGTATTTTAAAATTAAATCTAAAATGCACTTGTGGGCTTTAAAACATGCTTTTAATTTAGAATTGATGTCATGGGAAAAAAATTAAAAACTAAAATATGAAATTGGAAAAAATGATTGTCTTGGAAAAGGGCAGGTGCTCGAGCACCAGCTGGGGTCTGTCTGTTCACCTGGTCAGCAGGATGAGTCAAAGAGACAAAGAAGACCTATTTCTCTGTGGCTCAGATTTTAACTTAATGATATATGGAAATTCAGAGCAGACAACATGCAGACAGACGAGAAGGAAGGAATCCAGAGCCCCGATTTCTGTTCTTAGTGGGATTCAAGTAATGATCCACCAGAGCTTTACAAACAAACAGAGAACACTACACTGGAACAGTGGTGATGTCTATCAACGGTATGTTCACAGTATCGTCTGTTTCATCATCGTCCTGTCGTCTTCTAATGTCCATTTCTTGCTCTGCAAAGAGGAGACATGCAAGTGTCAACAACAACATGAAGTCCTGCTGAACACAACCAAAAAACAAACACAACCTGAAGCCCTGTGCAGACATGGATTATGTAGCGTTGCTGTTTCATCTGTCTGTCAAAGTGACACCTTTTCATTGTTCAGAGGAGACTTGAACTGAAATATATGTAAAAGAAAACTAAACATACAAAAATAATCAATATCAGTAAACATATTCAACAAACTTTCAATAGACGGCATAAATGAACATTTCATGCCTGAAATTGAGAAGGAAGAGGTAAGAAGCACCACGCTGCTCTAGTCCAGATAAATAAAGCAGGTTGTAGCTTTAAACAGGGGAAATGATGAGAAATACGACACAGCTAATTTAATACGTTTTGTTAAATAGTATCAAACGTTCTTTGGTCCCAGAGCAGATAATCAGACTGATGTTGCTCAAAGATCTTTGTCTTTATTGATCTGTCCATGAGATCAACTGGAAGGACCCTTATTCAGACCTGAGACCGGTCATGGAAAGAGTTTCATGTCATGACCGAGGACAATGAACCACACCTGTCCTCTGACCAGTAGTACTGACCTTTGACCTTGAGCTGCACTATGTTCTGCCACATGATGTCTCCGTCCTTGTGACGGACAGAGCAGATGTAGTAATCACTGTCTCTGTCGGTGGGGTTAGTCAGGGTCAGACTGAGATCTCCAGTTTCCAGCAGGTTCTCCGTTATCATTGTGCGTCCTTGATAAAACTCATCCTGCTCTCCAGGCTGATCCCGACCATTCAGATAGACGTGGACCTTCATGGGTTTGGGTTCACAGCGGCTCCACTCCACTGTGGCGTCTTCAGGCAGCTGAACTGAGCTTTGGAAGGGCAGTTGGACAGACTGTGTCCCCCCCTCCACTTCCACCTGGTGGACTGACAGGACAACACACCACACAATCATCTGTACAAACAGCAGCAGTGACACTGGAGGTTGCACACACACTCCTATCTGACACATCACACTCTTTACTGTATTTTGCGTCCATGTTACTTCTAGTTTACTTGGATTTTATTTATTCATCGTAAATATATGTGAATTTTAATACAGTGCACCATTCAGGATGACACAATAGCAAAACGACAATATTGTTCTAGAATCTTGAATCTACAATACTGACCTTTGGTTTTGAGCAGCACGACTTTTCTTGCCCGGATGTGTCCGTCCTTGTGGACGGTGCAGATATAAACACCATTGTCACTTTTGTTGGGGTTTCTCAGGGTCAGTCTGAGGCCTCCAGTTTTAAGCAGGTCTCTCACCATCTTGGTGCGTTTCTTGTAAAGTTTGTCCTGTTTATCAGGCTGGTCTTGGCCATTCTGATACACATGGACCATGATGGGTTTGGTGTCACAGCGACTCCACTCCACTGTTGCATCGTCAAGCAGGCTGTCTGTGATTTGGCAGTGCAGCTTGGCAGCCTTCACAGAGACTGAAAGGATAACAATATCAAATATACAAACAGCAGGAATGTCCTACACTCAGTTCTGACCTCTGAAGTGTATTGAAAGTACTGACCTTTGAACTGGACCAGCACTTCTTTCTTTTCCAGAATGACTCCATCCCTGTGGACGGTGCAGATGTAGGTCCCTCTGTCACTGAAGCCAGTGTTATAAATGGTCCACTGAGGTCTTTGGATCGCAGTGGGTCATTGCTCATCTTTGTGCGTTCACGGTAATATTCATCCTGTTTGTCAGGCTGGTGTTGGCTGTTCTGATACCAATGGACCATCATGGGCACGGGTTCAGAGCGCCTCCACTCCACTGTCGCGTCTTCAGGCAGTTCAGCTGTCGTTTTGAAGGGCACTGTGACAGATTCAGCCCACTCCTCTGCAACGACCACCCCCTGGACTAAGAGGACAACAAACCACAACAACATTTTACTAACAGTTTTACTGTAGCAATGATACTGATGGTAGCTGGAGCAGTGGCTTACACTGACCTCTGACCTGTATCTACAGGACTGACCTCTGACTCGGAGCTCTACAACTTTCTGCTTCAAGATTTCTCTGTCTCTGTGGACGGTGCAGATGTAGGTGCCACTGTCTCTACAGCAGGGGTTCTTCAGTGTCAGACTGAGGTCTCCAGTTTTTAAGTGGCTCTTCATTTATCTTTGTGCGGCCAGAGTAGAACTGGCTCATTTTGAGAAGATGGTCGCCCCCCTTCGTGTAAACATGGACCCTCACTGGCTCGGGGGCAGAGCAGCTCCACTCCACTGTGACATCATCAGGAAGCTTTTGTTTGGTTTTGCAAGGAAGCTTGACAGACTTGACCCCCTCTTCCACCTCCACCTGGGAGACTAAGAGGACAACAAAACACATCAGGTCATCACACGTCGTCTTTAGAGTAGTTTAGAAGTTTAGTTTAGATCGGGAAGTTTAGATCAAATCTAAATTTTGTTGTGGTAGGGTAGTGGAGTCATCAGCTGTTCAACCAAAGGACATATCAACTGCAAGTCAGGTCCAACTCAGAGTGCACACAACACACACACACACACACACACACACACACACACACATATACATACCTGTTATTGTGTTGAACCAAACATGTACTGCAAGACCCAAAGCAACAACAAGGACAACAACCAGAACCAGGAGAACCCATGCCTCAGTTGGGAAAATGTACGGTTCTGTGGGCAACAACATAAACGTGACCTTTACATCATCCAAAAATAAATATATAAAAAAATAAATACAAAAACACTCTGTAAAAGTTGAAACAGTTCTGTTTTTTGCTTATCTTTTTGCCTTTTCTTAACTCGCTGAGGCTCAGTTATAGAAATGTGATGACAATCTGAGTCAAGTCAACATATCACCCAATATCACCCATCACTTTTTACTGGAAGGGGCTTTATAATATGTATACCATAGGACTTAATAATATAATAACAATAATAATAATAATAATAATAAGAACAAATGAAGTGGATGGGCAGATTCTTGTGGAGGAAAAGGTCGGGGGATTTAAAAGCATGGAATGCATATTTCATCATTTATCAGAATTAGATCATTAATCTCACATAACTTATCATTTATATCATTTATAGTAGATCATCAGTGTGTTTTCTTTCCAGATTCACTTCTTGTCAGAATGTAATAGATGCAGAAATTGCTGCAGATCATGACTCGGCCACGCAGTTCTGCTCTATGTTAACAGTCCAGTTGGTTAACACTGCAGCACTTCTGCCTCCTGTGTGTCCCTGTGCAAACAAAATCAGTTATGATGCTTTCTATGATGAATTTTTATCCATGGAGGTTTTGTAAAACTTCCCTTGAGCTGAGAAAATTAATTCTGTGATGTCACAAGATAAAATCTTTAGGCTGAGTGGGAGGAACACCATGATGAATATTCAGTGGGTCACATACCCCAGAAAGTAGAAACAGCGTATGTGCCATTTGAGCAGTTCTCATTGGAGCAAACAGGCTCCACCTTTGCATTTGGCATCCAGTTCTAATGCATCTGTGTTCTGGAGACATTTCCAGAGTCGTAACAACAGCTAGCACTGTTCAAGAGGCAGAACCTTCAAACCAGCCAGACCTGACTCTGTCTCCCTGTCCACCCTGAAGCACTGTGCCGATTGGCTGTCTCATTAACACCTCACTGAAGACAAAACATTTACCAGCCTGCCTCAAAACCTCCATCATCATTACCGTCCCCCAAAAAACGAGGACCACAGGACTTACTGACTACAGACCTGTCGCCCTGACCTCTGTGGTAATTAAGTCCTTTTAGCGCCTTGCTCCGTTCCCCCTCAAAACCATCACTGACCCATTCCTGGACCCCCTGCAGTTCACCTACAGAGCCAACAGGTCTGTGGACGATGCTGTTTGTTAATTCTAGCTTCAACTTTAACACCATCACCCCGGCTCAAGCTCCACCTCCATCTGATTGTACTTGACTCCAGCTGCAGGAGGATCACAGGTCTGCAGGTCTGACAGCAGCCAGCGTGTGAAACTGAGGCAACATGACTCTGACTCCTGGTCCATCAGCACCAGATCCCCCCTAGGCTGCATTCTTTCCTCACTGCTCTTCTGCCTGCACACTAACAGCTGCACTTTCAGTTGTCAGTCCATCATGAAGTTCCTGGACGACACCACTGTCATTGGTCTGCCTACGTCTTGGTGAGAGATTGAGAACCAGGAGCTCAGTGCTCTAAAGACAGTGGAGATGATTGTGAGCTTCAGGAAGAGCCCAGCCCCACCCGCCCCCATTACCCTGTGCGACTCCCCAGTCAGTACTGTGGAGTTCTTCCACTTTCTGGGCACCATCATCACCCAGGACCACCAGCTGCCTCATCAAGACAGCCCAGCAGAGGAGGAAGAAGTTCAACCTGCCAAAGACAGCGATGGTACACTGCCATTAGTGAACCCATCCTCATCTCCTCCGTCACTGTCTGGTATGTTGCTGCCACTGCCAGGGACAAGGGCAGACTGCAGTGTATCAGTCACTCCACCAAGAGGGTGACTGGCTGAGGCGAAAACAGGAAAGACTGTGGCACACTCTATCAGGACCAAAACCTCATGCCACAGTGACACTTTATTTTATTAATGACTCTGGTGAGAAAGTTGGAAACAGTATTCAGTTCTGATAAAACATAAATCCACATCACTGACATTTCACCTCTACTCTGTACCTACAGCAGTGTCCTGTAACCTGTACTGAGGGGGTTCAGTGTTCGTTCCTCACCTTTGACCTGCAGCTGTACATCAATCAGTTTCAGTTCTTTTTCACGGTTGCTAATGCTGCAGGTGAGTTGCCGCTGTCAAAAAGGCGGGGTTTGATCAGAGTGAGGCTGAAGTTCCCAGTGTCCAGAGCGTCAGCTGACATCGATGTTCGGCCGCTGTAACGCTGGTTTTGAACATAAACTTCCTTTTTGTCCTGAAGCTGGTGGATGGTCGTGGGATTGAGATCTAAGCGGCTCCACGCCACTATGGGGTCTTCAGGTGACCGAGGTACCTGGCATGGCAGCAGGACAGACTCCACCCCCTCATACACCTCAACACCTGAGGCATGCTGGGAAACTGCTAGGATACAAACACAGACAGATGAAACAGTGAAAATTAACTTTTCTGAATAATATCTTAGTATTTAATTGTTACTGTTGAAGTGCTTTTGGAGGCATAATTCTGTTGTGGTTTGATATGGTCAACATGTAGGGGTAAACATCCTTATGAAGTCCACCACAAGTCTACTCTTCAGCTGTTTTTTTTTTTTTTTTTTCATATATACTGCCCTATAAATGAGAGTATTTTAGTTAAAAACAAGTCTCAGAGACCCCACCCTCTGTCAATCAACTGTCTGGTGCATTTACAAACAGCTCAGATTAATCCTCCTGATTCTACCTTTAAATTAAATCACAAGTACAAAGTACCTGAAATACAAAATGTTTCAGTACTCGTTATGCAGAATGGCTCAATTCATAATTACTGATGCATTAATGTGTTCATTACTTTAATGTTGCAGCTGATAAAGGTGGAGCTCATTATAATGACTTTATATACTGCTGGGTATCAGGACATTCCCTCTTTGTTAGAAGTTTATTAACACAGCAAGAGAAGAGAAACAGTGATAATGTGATGCACTCACCATCATTTTACTTGATAAACACCTTTTCTAGTTTTTTTTCTTTTAATTCTGATTATAAAATAAAAAGGACAAAAAGTGGACTAGGTTTAAATTTCAATTAATTATTTTATTATTATTGGCTTTCATAATTAATCTGCCTGACTTGGTTTTTGATGGTGTTTCTTTTTTCAAATCTGATATCTGGATGAGTTTCATTTATTTTAAGGAAATATAATTATAGAAACGTTAAACAGAGATTAAGAAAATAAAGATGAGTGTGTGTGTGTGTGTGTGTGTGTGTGTGTGTGTGTGTGTGTGTGTGTGTGTAGTGCAGTGTATCTTACCGTGCACCAGGACCACAAACACCATAAACACCGTCATCTTCATGAAAAAATAACAAAAACCATCATGTCTGATTCTCTCAACGTCTTCCAGAAAAGTTTGTCAGAAAGAAAATTTTACTTTCGCTTTCAAAGAATGCCTCGAGCCAACTATTATAGGAATGTGATGTATCAGGTTTAGGTGTGACCTACAACAGCTACACAATGTTTTAATGACATAAAAATACATTCAGACAAGAAAGAGAGGAAGAAAGAATATAAAAATACATATGTGATTTTAAAATATTAAACTAAAATAGGAGATAAAAATGAGCAAAGATTAAATGAGATTGAACAGAATAACTTGAATAAACAGTCCTGGACCTGAGAACAAACAGGAAATACAAAAGTATTCATGAACAATTTAAGATCAAATCTGTGCGTATGAACGATTCATGCATGAGGCCCATTAATAGCCGAGGGTTAAGCTAAACTCAGAGCGAAACCATTCTCACTGCACTTCCACTCAACAAAATTAAAAAAGGTCATAGAACATGTTGGTTCTGAGAGTTCTCTTGCATCTCTCATGAGCTTCAACAGAACTGGTACCAAAGTCTGACGCCAAGTTCTGTAGTGATGTAATGTTCCCTCCTTCTTCTCGGGGTGTTTCATCCACCAGCTGACAGATTTATTTGAGGCTTTCTCATTGGATACTCTCAACAATGGAATGTAACAATGTACTTTTACTCAAGTAAAGTACTTATGTACATACTACTAAACTCCACTACTGACTGAAAGATGAGATCAGAAATACCTTACTGACACCGGTCATGTTACAGGCGCTCCTAGTCAAGAATATTAAAATATATAAGCATGAAGAAATTCTAAGAATAAAAAATAAGAATATAAATATATATATTCAACATGCAATATATACAGAGATAATATAACAATAATAACAAAGTATGTAGAGTAAGATGTAAAGAAATATGTGCTTTATTCTAAATATACAACAACAATATGTAAATACAAAACAAGAAGAAATGAATGAAAAGAATGATGTAAAAAAAAATGTGCATCATGCTGCAATCATATATAAAATGTAATAACAATTCTGTTTGTATTTGACAGGTGAGATGTTTCACAAATTACTGTCATTTCAGCTCCGTATTGTGCAGCTGAATCCTCAGTGTAGACTGAACACCTCTGTTTCTTTTGGTGTTGTTTTCTTTCATATTTCTGCATTTTAACTTCTGTATTTGTTTTCAGAAATATTTGTACCGTCACGGTTTTACTACCATGCTGATTGTATAACGGCTAAAAAGCATTTAAAAAGAAATCCCAGTCAACGCTGCCATCTGCTGGAGACACGTAGGATCACACTGTAACTGCTGAGAGGGGAGATGAGAGCAGGTCAAGTTTTAAAAAGGCCACGAACAGATGTTTGGTTTCTCTGTAGTGAACAAACAGCTCAGAGCTCAAAAATAAAGTATCTCCTTTTTAAAAAAAACAAATGTTTAATATAAGTCTGAGCAATGAAACAATAGTTGTGTTAGCAATAACAAAACTGTTCAATAAAATGTCTGTCCTGATGAACAAAGTATTTAAATTTAAAGTTAGGTGGTTAAATTCAAAATAAAGTGGTGATGTGTATTATCTGTATTATTGTGAGTTGTTTTTGTTTTTTTTCAGACTTTATCATTCTTGATAAAGAGATCAAACTTTATTGATCCCGTGCTGCTGGTGGGTGTTGTTGGTACTTTTACTGCAGTAAAGATGTGAGTAGCTGCTCCAGTGATTCAGGACCCCCGCTGGCCCTGCGCAGGTTCAGTGTTTCAGGTTTGTGTTGAGTTCAGATGAAGCCTGTTTGAACAGCTGATCCTCTCACAGTCACACCGTCGCTGCCTCACAGAGCGTCAGGTTCAATCAGGTTAACTGACAGATCAGAGAGCAGCTTTGTGTTCACATGGCAACTGCTGTAAAAGCTCTTCTGATGTGAACAAGACAGTGGCGGCGGCGGCGCCCTCCGTCTGCACACCACCGCCGACTCCACTGGGAATTCACCGAGATCTGTCGACGACACAGACGCCACGAGGAGACGTGCTGCTACTGTTTGAACTCACTCAAAGAAGTCAAAGATTAGTGTCAGCAGACACTGTCACCTTCATCCAGGCAGCGTGAGGCTGCATGACGACAGACAGTCCTGACTCTTCTCCTTCAGGTTGGTTATAAGCTCCTGGAAGAGAACAACTCAGTCATTAAAGCTTAGAAAATGTCGCACACATGTTCTGACTCGGTGCGACTCGATACGTCAGCCCAGCATGGCAGAGCTTTACATCTCACCAGGGTCACCTGGCTGAAGGTGTGTCTTTACCTGAAGACGAGCTGAGCTTGAGGCAAGTGGCTGTAAAACAAAAATAAATGAACACATTTCATTTCCTTTAAATTCTTCACAATAAAAATATGTTATTTTGTTATCTAAAAGCTTTTATGATGAAATAACAGTCATTAAATGTTCTTTCATCAGCAGTAACTGAACAGGACTCCTCTCAGCTGAAAATGAAACACCAAACAGTAAAATAAAGCAGAAACCTGAAAGCACAAACAGCGACGCAGGAGAGAAACTAAACTTCAAACCACAGAGATTCAGTCAGAAGCTATAAAAGTAAGAAGAAGGGGTCGTCGCTGGTTGGCTGCAGTCAGAGAGACGTCATCGCTGCCCACTTAGAGGAGGGTCAGGCTCACTTTGCCATTTACATTTTTTCACATTTTTATAAATTCTAATAACAAATAATTTGAGCAAACAAGTTTGCTAACTGTCAGTTAGCCCTGCAGCGTGTCCCAGAAGTTCCTCTCCACTCTGCTCCAAATACACGCTGAGATCATTTTGGACAGATGCTGACTCAAGCAGACAGGAAGTCAGACACAGAAAAAAAAAGACAGAATCCAGTCAGTTTCAAAATAAAAGACCCTGTGCAGACTTGTGATCATAAAAACAGACAAAAAAGAAACCGTCTAAGTACGCAGCTTACTGACCATTCCACTTCTGAAACGCTGGTGACTGAACATACAGCCGTGCAGAAGACGGATCAGAACCGCGTGTGGTGCAGACGTGTGGTGCTCAGTGGAATCAACAGGTGACTGTGTGTAAAGCAGGTCTCTGAGGAGCTTCAATAAAACTGCATGGTGACATAGCTGATCAGCAACAGTTGCTTCCTCCATTTTGGATTCTCCGGCTCTCCGTCCACTCAAATGTCAGCTCAGTGAAGATGGTTTGTAATGGGACGATGGGGCCAGGAGCAGATCTGGTGAGAGGGTGGCAAAATATATGCCAGTTTAAGTGCAAACAGTCTCAGTCATTAGTATTTGGAAATACAAATTTAGATATTTAATGTCTCAAACATTACATTATTGTTGAACGTGAATAAAGCATCGAATAAAAATATCTAAAGGTGGAATTAGAAATTCATGAATTCAGCCAGAACATTTAGCCAAAAAATGTGGCCAGAACAGATCAGTTCATCAAAATTTAACTGTGGATTTACTTCACCTCAGCAGTGGAGTCCACTTATTACAGTGATTTCACTGGAATGAACTGAATTGACCTTTTTTTTAATGTTCCTGTGACCACGTCTTTACCCAGAAATGTTTGTTAAAAAACAAAATAAAAAGTACTAAAGTCAGTGACTGATGGAGAACTTTACATGATTGAATTCAGTGTTTCAGAGGCGATTCACCTGAACTGAAGAAACATCAGGAGGACACGGAGGGTTTATTTAGATATCAGGCTTTAAATCATAATCTGTCCCACCTCCACCCAAAACAAAACGCTAAACTAACAAACCTGAACAGAAATCAGGTCCCATGAAGGAACCAGCAGTTTGTTCAGTTTGTCTCTGGTGTGATTCAGCTTCTGCAGCTCGCTTCTGCGTCTTCTCCTCAGGGCTTTAACAAACACACTTAACATCCACTCCAGAAAATAGACCGGCCCGACTCTGATCTGCTTAACACACTGCAGCGCTGCAATTGAAAATCAATTGAGGGATGATGAATGGCGGCCATTAGGCAGCCGTGGCGCCGGGCTGGGTTCAGTAAATAAAGGCCGCCGATAAACAAGAGAGCAGCGGAGACGTTCGTTAGCCGGCAGCGACGTGTCACAGCTGATGAATGGTCCGGCCCTGAGAAGACCCCCGATGACTGTAAATTATATCTCCAGTGTTAACTTAATGGAGAAACACAAATCATCCAAACAGCAGCAGCAGCACGCAGAGAGCAGGAAGCTGAGATTCCTGAACCAGAACCATGAAGAGCTCATCTCCAAAAACTCTGCAGACACGAGACAGATGGTCAACTTCAACACAGTCTGTGATCAGGAGCCTCGTTTAGAAACTGGACTCCTGTGATCCATTTTCATCTCAATTGTAACTTAAACAAACGTAGTTATTTATAAAATCTTACTTTAACATGGAAATGATCTGGTCCCCGTTTCCCAGAGCCTTCGTAGTGCTACGTGCTTCTTAAGTTGTATCTGAAGGTCTCTCTTAAGCTTACGGGCTGTTTCCCAGAGTCTCCTGAGCTAAGATAAATCTTCTGAAAGATAAATCTTCTGAAGAATGAATAAATCTTAAGACGGGCGGTCTGAACCAGTCGTCAGCTGTCTCTTAGTGATGAGTTCCGTTCATCCTGTCACAGTTTTAGCTTTATTAGGCCAAAATGATGCTTTTCAAATGGACAGTTTCAGTGCAGCGCACATCAAGGCTACTTGCGCAAATTACATCATTAGGTTAAAATTAACTTCATGAAAAGCAATAATTAATAATGCATATTGTTATTATTTATTTATTTATTTATTTGAGCTAAATAATTGAAGATATGTTTTTTTCTGAGGAGGCTGTGTTTTGTTGCTCATATGTGTTTTCTGCCAAACACATCGAGCGCTTTAATTAATCTGTTAAGAAGCACAAAGAGCCACGAAGTCAAACGCCTGTGACCATTAATGCGTTTAATACAGTAAATTGTGTCTCTGCAACACGATGTCTGACAGCAGCTTTGTGTGGAAATACTGCAAAATTTTAAACAATGAAGATACAAATTGTGCGCTGAGCTGGAGGGATAAAATCCACTGGACTGATGTTTGCTGCGACATTTCCAGGTGAAGCCCAAAGTTTCAAGAACACTGAATTCATACTTTATCCAAAACACCTCTGGGTGAAATACTGCAGCATGCGATGGATTTACATTAAAAAGATCTCCTGAAGAATCCATCCAAAGCCTCACACAGAGTGAGTGAGAACTTGTTGTTAGATTTTAACTTTTTAACTTTGAGTGATCATAAACTTTATTAAACCGACTATGTTGAACAGTGAAGCGTGCACAGTGGGAGCCGTCTGCTGCGCTCAGCAGCCGCATCTGAACTCCAACAGAATGTAGAATCTGTTTGGGCTCAATGTCATGACTTTAAAAACACCAAATGACTTGATTTAAAGAATGAAATGTGAGTCACAACAGGTGCTGATATATTTATTAACTAGAAAATTTCACATGAAATTTTGAGTGTGCCTGATGCTCGCTGCCAACTAGTGTCCCCGTACCAATATACTAATTATTAATATCAGTAAATGTATCACTGAGGTTGTGTGTGAATGAATGAAGGAATGAATGAATGAAGGAAGGAAGGAAGGAAGGAAGGAAGGAAGGAAAGGAATGAGTTTAACATGTACCAGCTCAAAGTTTGAATTTATTAACAGTTAAAAAAGACTGCAGTCTAAAATGTCCAAGATGGACACAGACAGACAGGCAGACAGACAGACAGACAGGCAGACAGACAGACAGACAGACACAGACAGACAGGCAGACAGACAGACAGTCTTTTAGATTGTTCATGATTTCAAAGCTTGAGTTGCGTCACATGTAATTGTCTCTGTATGAGGTTTTACCTGCCAAGAACTCAGGTTGGTGAAACAGACACGCAGGCAAATTCATGAAGCGTTCCTCATTTTCAGTAAAATAACCCTTATTTTATGACTCCACGGACCTCTGCTGTGGATTTAAAGCTGCCTTTTGACTTTTTGAGAGAAAAAAAGAGCCACAAAGAGCCAAAAAGAGCCGAAACGAGCCGAAACAAGCCGAAAAGAGCCGAAAACAGCCAAAAGAGCTGGACCAAAGTGTGAAATTGGAACGATACAGAGACTAATGCTCTCCTTTGATTGGTCAATCTTTCTTAAAGTTGGAACGATACAGAGATGAACTCGAGGGCTCCGAGGCTCGCCATGCAAATTAGCCACGTGCTCGATGTCAACAGAACCGGAGAGCCAGAGAGCGAGCAAAAGAATTTCTCAAAGTGGAAAGAAAGGAGAATCTTTTAAAAAAGGGTTTATTGCGAATTTATGTGTGTGTGTGTGTATATATATATATATATATATATATATATATATATATATATATTATATATATATATATATATATTATATATATATATACACACATATATATATATATAAATTTTTTTTTGTTTGTTTGTTTTTTTTTATAAAATCAAACGATTTTAAACTGTGCAGAAGAGAGCAAAAGAAGATCTCAAAGTAGAAAGAAAGGAGAATCGACACAGGACTTCAGGTTTAAAAAGGATTTATTGCAAGCAAATATATACAAACGTTTAAAAAATATTTATAAACATGATAAAAAATTTTAAAAAAAAATCGAGATGATAAAAAAATAAAATTAAAAATGTTTAAAAATGTTTAAAAAATCCTGGGGCCAGCTAGAGGTTCAGTCCAAAAATGCTCAGTGCTGGGCCCTCCTCTCAGCCAGCCACAGCTCCAGGCTCTTTCCCTCAAAAAGGGCACAAAAATATTCTTTTTTTTGGCCCGGCCTGTTGAACTGGCTGTGGCCAAAGGCCTTCTGGGCCGGCTGGCCGCAGCGCTGGCAAGTGTGTGGCTTCCTCTTCTTCTTCTTCCTCTCTGGCTGGCTGGCAGCAGCCTCCTCTCCTCCTCCTCCTCCTCGGCAAGGGCCTTCTTCTTCATCCTCCAGAGGGTGGTTCTGGGGATGGAGACATCGGCGGGGCCCATCCTCTCCGCCAGCCACTCCTGAGGCGTCCTTCCCCCGGGCCCGTCCTCCATGGAGCAGAAGAACTGCCCCTGGTAGAAGGCATGCCCGGCCTCCAGGCGCCTCGGGTGGCCGCAGATGTCGCAGGGGCCCCCGGGTGTACCCTGCGGGCTGCTCTCCGCCGCCGCCCGGGCCAGCACATCCCTGTCCTTCTCCGCCCTCTTCTTTCTCCTGTAGACCGTGCAGTGGGTGGGTGGCCTGGAGGCGGTGGAGGAGGAGGCAGCAGCCGTGGAGGAGGTGGAAGAGGCAGCAGCCATGGAGCAGGAGGCAGCAGCGGTGGAGGAGGAGGAGGCAGCAGCGGTGGAGGAGGAGGAGGCAACAGCGGTGGAGGAGGAGGCAGCAACGGTGGAGGAGGTGGAAGAGGTGGAGGAGAGATGGCAGATCCTCCTCCTCAGAGGCCGGGGGCTCTCCTCACCAGGACCGGGTTTGTAGTCCTTGTCTAAGGTGTCAGACACCTCGGACAAGGATGAAGAGCAGCTGCTCAGGGCCTCTGCAAGACAACAAGAAAATGTTTTAATAATCATGAAGAAACTGAGCCTGTTATCCTCTTAAATCTTTTCTTTCAATTGTAAAATATTTGCTAAACTAATAGTTTTTGTACACACCTTGTTTCACTGAAGGGGCCTCCTCCTCCAGGTTCTTGCGTTTCCGCAGAGCCTTCCTGTGCTCCATTCTTCAGTCAGTGAATGAATGAATGAATGAATGAATGAATGAATGAATGAATGAGAGAGAAAGAAAGAAAGAAAGAAAGAAAAAAGAAGTATAAAACAGTCAGTTTTCAGTTTCATGCAGTCAAACAGTGCAGTACAGTGAAACAGTGAGAAAATCAGACATGAAGCACCAACCTGGTCAAGGAAACAAATCAAAAAAGCAAAAAAAGTCAAACTCCTCTGCTGTCCTGTGCTCTCTGTGCTTGAAGGACAGGCCAGGCTGACCTTTTCTAGCTGACCTGTACACACCTCTAAAACCACCTTCAGCCAACCGGCTCTGTCCCTCTGAGCTGAAGGCCCCTCGTCTCTGGGAGGAGGGGGCCCCTGGCTCCTGTCGTCTCTCAGGTGAAAGAAGAGACAAAAGGGTGTGTGGGCGGCAAGGCCCATCTCCTCTGTGTGGGGGGCTGAGCACCATCTCCTGTCGTTTCTCAGGAATGCAAGGTGAGAAAAGTGTCTGTCAGCTGTGTGACTGACAGCAGGGAAGAACTCCATCATGGCTGTCATTGTCTTATAACAGTGTCAATGAGAAACCAGTGGTCAAATAAAGTCAAATACTAAAATATAATCAGTGCTTTCATGCCTCCCACTTTGTCATAAACAGGAACTGATGATGTGGAGATTAAAAGTCAGACAAAATTTACAGTTTGGGCACAGAGTCAGCCCGGTTTTATTGTAGTTAGTCACAGAATTACAACTTTCTTACATTCATACATTACAACTGGAGGAGAAGTTGTCTCTGATGAGACTGTAGTCCCTCCTGATGGCGCCCCAGCGGTTGACCAGGACCCCTGCGATGGTACGGCCCTCGCAGTGGATCCGGCACAGCTCCAGAAAGATGGCCTCGACCATCCTGCTGGCGTGTGGAGACTGTGCCGGCCTTTCCCCAGGACCAAACTGCACAGAGGGAGACAGGGAGAGGGAGAGAGGGGAAGGGGGAGAAACAGAGAGACAGATCATTTCTGCGTTACAGACCGCAGTCACATGCACAAAGCACAAAGCATTTCACTTTTAATTACATGTTCTACACTTACCGCGTTGCACTGTCGGAGTGTTTGGAAGGGCCGGCCTTAAAGCGGCCCTGCAGCAGACGGTCCTGGTGGCGCGGGGGGAAGGAGATAGTCGCCTTGTCCCTGTCCGACAGCTTCTGCCAGTGCGCGGCTATCTCCCTCACTTGCTGCTGCGTCACGAAGGCGTGGTGACGCAGCTCTACGAGGGCGTGGGCCAGACGGACGGCGTGCTGGTATCCCCCGTGCCCGTCTGGTCCACGTACATCCCGCCACACACAGAGTTCAGAGTTTTAATACGCAGAGTTCAGGGTTTTAAAAAACACACAGCCTCTCATTACAGAGAGGATTTTACAGGACAGACAGACAGCGAGTGCACTTGCACCTTCCTCCTCCTCCATGGGCTTGGCCGGGCCCGACTGGGACGACGAGGCAGTGGTGAGGGCAGCGGTGGGGGCAGCAACAACAGTGGCGGTGGTGGCAGCAATGGCGGCGGGAGCAGGTGGTGCTGGCTGGAGGAGCTGGATCAGGTCGGTTGCGAACCTGATGTCTCCCAGCTCCTCCTCCTGAAACCCCTCGTCCTCGTCCTGCTGCTCTCCCTCATACAGCTCTTCTGCCTCGTCCATCCCATCCGGAGCGTCGGGATCCTGGCTGAGATCGTGCTGCAGCACGGTGCCCGTCTGGGAGTACAGGTACTCCATCCCGATGAGTCCCCCTGCACAAAGCAGACAAAAACAGACACCATGATGATTTTTGTGTGAAAGCCCCTGTCGCTGCCTGCAGAACCATCTCTCTCCCGACAGCTTACCCGTGTACTCAGCAGGCCTGGTGTAAGTTTCAACCAGCGTCAATCCCAGGAGCTCTTGGGTGAGCTGGTTGAAGCCGTGCTGCAGCTGGGCACTGTAGCAACGCAGTGTCGACCTGTCGGCGTCCTGCACTGCCGCCCTGGCCCGGTTTTCATTCCACCTCACCAAACCCTCCAACAGGTACACCTGGAAGTAGAGGGCGGTGGCAGATGTGCCTGTGAGAGAAAGGAGAGGGAGAGAGAGAGACAGAATTACACACACACACACAGCGAACACACTGGTGCACCATGTTTCACACACAGGCAGTCGACGCTCACCTGGGATGAAGCGGCACAGGTGGAGGTGGAATGACTCCAGGGAAGTGGACCCCCTGGTGCACTAGAAGACGGGGAGCCTGACCTCTGCCCTGGTCACCTCCCCGGTCTTTGTGTACAGGTCCACTTCCTCTGGATCCTGGATTCAGGCCAGGTGGCGACGCTGCGTGCTCCGAATAACCTCCATCCTGTCACGGTCGATGAGCGGGACGCCCATGGTGTCTGTCGCCTCCCAGAAGGAGTTGAGTGTCTCCTGGATGAGGCGCTCCGTCTCCTCAGCGCCTCTGGTCCGGTGACGGCAGTGACGGGCCAGCTCCCTGGCCGTCAGGGTGATGTGGGCGTCCCTCCCCTCCTCGGACTGCTTGGCCTCTGTAGGGTTTTGGATGGAGATAAACCTCTACTTAACTGGATGAAACGCCGATGGCAGAAGGGTGTAGAGCAAGATGGAGAAAAAAAGGAGCAGGAAACAACGGGGGTTGAGGTTCCAGAGCTTTGGCTTTTTTTTGTCTTTACTAAATGTCCACAAAACAAATACAAAGAGTCTTACAAAGACCTGCATCAGACTTCTGGCAGACAAAGGAGATGGGCAGGTGCAGCTGATCCAGCAATCCCCCAACAGCAGCCAAGCAGAGGAGAGGAGAGACAACCTGTCCCCCACCTTCACACACTCACTGCTCACTGCTCACCTGGCCTTTCTACCCCCCTAAGTCTCCTCCCACACCAGTACAATCACCATGTTACTCCCCCTGACTTTAAAACATAACTACAATTAAACAATATTTACAATTAACAAACACAATGCAAATGACTCAAATACTAATACAGATTAAAGAAAATACCTAATTAACTGAAGAAATACTAAACATCAGCAAAACTTAACAAAATATCCCCTCTACCCCCCTCCCCTCTCGCTCCCCTGATCTCAACTCAGCCTAACAAGGTACAGCTGCTGGAGTCCTGGGGCTGCATCCTCATGTGTGCACTCCATGAAAACACGCCCCCCGGAAATAGACCTCGGAGAGAGAGGGATTAGTAAGGGATTTTTCAAAATAAGACGCCAAAACAAAAACAAACTTCCTGTATTAGATTATGTGGTCAAACTTTACAGTCAATATGCATCTGTGAATTGTTTTTTCACCTTAGTGAGGGGGATGCTGTCCAGCTCCCTCACAGCCTCCGTCAGGCGCGCCACGTCTCCCGCGTCCCACTCAAACATTGAGAAGGACAGGCGCGCCATGAAGAGGCCATACAGCTGGTGGCTGTCGGTGGTGACACCCCTCGTGAAGCGTCGCACGAGGTGCCACACATCCAGGCGCACCACCAGCTGGTCCCACTCACCGAACACGGCAGCGATCTGAAAAACAAAAACGACAGACATCTTTATAGCTGCAGCAGATTATTGAGAGGAGAAAGTTACGACGGGGGAATGAAAAAGAAGAAACACAGAGGCCGTACGGCACCTTGCACTGCCCGGTGGTGGTGCAGCAGTCCCGGTCCACGTACAAAACCTGAGGAGGGGCCTTTCCGGCGTCTCTGTAGCGCCGCATGAGCCCGGTCACCATGGGCAACAGTCCGTCCCCCTCGGAGTCGGTGAGGACGGACATGAGCACCTGCCCGTACTCGTTGCCCACGTTGGTGACCCAGGCAGCTGTTCTGGCGGCGCCACCCGCAAGCTTCTTTGTCACCAGTACAAGAAAACAGCCACATTACATCACAATACAATTCTACATGTGCGTGTTCCTACACATATACAATAAAAGATAAAAAGACATATTACACACATTTATACAATAAAAAGGTATAGAAATTTACATACCTGTGATTCAAGCTCACCTTCTTGGTGGAATCCATCTTTAAGATGTTCCCAAAGATGGACGTTACTCTGGCTTTTGTCTCCCCCGGCCGTGGGAGGACGTCCCTGACGTAGACGCACAAAAGCCAGGTCACCGTGGGCACTGGGTGCATGATGGGAAGCGTCATGTCCCGTGGCGGCGCTGCACCCGGTGCCCGAAGCTTGCGGAGCACGGAAAGGTAGCTCATCGACCGCGACATCCACTCCCTGGTGTGCTGCTCCACCAGAGCAGTGTGGAGGCGAGCTGCACCGTTCCCCAAAGTGCGCTCTTTCATCAGCCCGATGACAGTCTTATCGCAGGACAACCTGTGGTGGAGGGGGACACAGACGTGCAGGGTAAACAGGAGTGTGTGTGTGTGTATGTGTGTAAGAGGAAATCAAACACTGTGCACTGTTCTCATGCCAGTAACAAACAAAAAGACAAGTTTCTCATATCTCTGCTTACTTGTACGTGAGAACAGCTGGAAACTGCTCCTGGTGTGCCAGGTCCAGCTGCTCCAAGATGTCCTGCGCCCACGCCGCGTACTTCCTGTGACATGAACAGCACTCCAGGTACTCCGTGCCCATGAAGTACGAGCCGTTCATGTCCAGGATCCTCCGGACGCTCTTGTACAGGCCAGCGCCGGTCAGTCTACGCCTACAGGTGGGGCATGCCAGCCTGTATGCCCACATCCTGTAGGGCGCCCACAGGAAGAACCGGCACTGGAAGAACGCGTGATGTGACGTGGGGGGATGAGTATAGAGGGGCCTGTCTCCTGGGGGGAACCACCAGAGGCAGAGCTCCGTGGTGAGCACCGGCTGCCCACCACCGCCTCTGGTGAAGAGGGCCCGGCCGACCCAGTCCTGCTGCTCCTCCGGCAGCGTCTGCCTCCAGCCCTTCGGCAGGAGCTGCAACATTCATGTCACTCGGTCAAGATTCAAATTATGTCAACCTCATGTTTGTCTGTGCACACACGACTTTAGTTTTACCTGGGCACCGGAGGGAGCAGCCGCCAGGGGGGTTCCAGCCACGGCAGGTCCGGGGGCCTGGGGGGCTCCAGGCGGGAAGGGTCCGGGCAGCGTCACTGCTGGTGGGGTATCCCTGCGCACTACAAAATACAGACTCACACATATCAGTCTGTTACAGCTGAAACACAAACATTTATATTCGGATACACTCATGCTGAGTCTCGACCTCCATCGCAGCGGAGGTCGGAGCCCTCGCGCACCATAGCCCGCTGGATGGCTGCCGCCATCGCTGGGAAGAGCTGGGCGTAGGAGGCGTCTTTGTGAACGGCGAGGGGCAATTGGGAGGTGTTGCCGCCCTCCCTTTCCTTCAGGTGGGACATCAGGATGGCTGCGGCGTACCTGGCGTCGTTCTCGAGCAGCCACCTGAAGGTCCGACCCCGGTACTGGCCGAACTGGAGCTCCCTCTCACCGAGCACCAGTTGCCAGCAACCGGGGTCTCCTCCCGCCTGGACCACGCGGGCCCTTGCCTCCTCGCTCACCCTCTCTGGCTTCTTCAGATGCGCCGCAGCTGACCCCTGCCTCTGATAGGCCAGGGCCAACCTTGACGCATCCAGTGAAGGCCGGAGGGCGAGCTCGAAGGATGAGGGCAGCATCCTGAATCTTGGTTTGAAAGACATTCTGCAAAGAGTCACAAGAAATACAAACAGAAATTAATACAAATAAATTAAATATCATTCACCTCTACCTTACTGCCATGTGGTTTAAAATGTCTCCATGTAAAATAATTATAATAATAAATAATGATACAACCTGACATTTTTCTGTCTCTCTGTCTCTGTTCTTTTCTCTCTCTCTTCCACCCCTCCCACCTCCCCTCTTTCCTCCCCTTCTCCTCTTTCCCTCTCAACCCGACCGGTGCTGTCAGATCACCGCCCACCATGAGTCATGGATCTGTCCGAGGTTTCTGCCTGTTAAAAGGAAGTTTTTCCTCGCCGCTGTCGCCAAAGTGCTTGCTTATGGGGGAGTTGTTTCAACTGTCGGATGTAAACAAAATTATTGAGTGTGGTCTAGACCTACTCTATATGTAAAGTGTCTTGAGACAACTTTGTTGTGAATTGGCGCTATATAAATAAAATTTGACTTGACTTAATGTGTCAGAATTAAACATCAGTTTAACAGTTTTTAATTGCAACTTTGTCATAAAACTGTGTTTTAAAAAATTTCTAACAGAAAAAAACAAAACGGTGGCAAAAAAATAAACAAGCGTCATTTTTACAGTGAGCCATACTGTACGAACATGAATGAGCTGTAACTAGCAAATGAAAGACAAAAAGAAGAAGATGATGAAGGGCTCAACACATCAGTTCCTGAACGGAATCTGACAGCGTAATGTTTCAGACAATGCGGACATTAACGGTACAGGAGTCTGTACTGAGTTGAGCAGTTGAGCCTTAAAATGCGGTGTGACACACGCTGAATTGTTTGACATGTCTCTGTGTGGACACGCCAAATGAAGCGGACGGTCAGCGTCCCAGAATCTGATCGTATGGACTCAGTTTAATGTTAAAATGTGGCGTGACTTGCGCCGAATTGTTGGAAATGTGCTCACAGTTATCACACTTTGCATATTTGAATCCTTAACGATATTTTACCGTAATAATTTTACACTTCTTTGTTTGACGTTGACGGTTTTTTTCCCGAGGGTTGCGACTGGAGCACCTTGTCGGCTAAAGCTGCAAAAACGCTTTCAAAAAGACAACTGAACGGACATGAACGACAGAAACTGACTTAAACTTAGCGTGGTGAATCCAGTCGTTTTAACAATATCAAAGACTTCATCATTTAAATCCATACAAAGTTACTTAAGTTTTCCTCTCTCTCTGTTTTCTGTCGCTCAGTCAAGTTGACAGCTCGAACATAGACATAAAGAATAAATTTATAAAATTTTTATATAAATTTATATGTCTATGAGCTTGAAGTCCTGATTCAGAATGATGGGTTTTTAAGTGCGCATGCGTCAAGTTTGGAGTAAGACGAGCCAATGAAACGTTGCGAAAAACTGGAGTGTGTGTGAAACATGGTGCACCAGTGTGTTCGCTGTGTGTGTGTGTGTAATTCTGTCTCTCTCTCTCCCTCTCCTTTCTCTCACAGGCACATCTGCCACCGCCCTCTACTTCCAGGTGTACCTGTTGGAGGGTTTGGTGAGGTGGAATGAAAACCGGGCCAGGGCGGCAGTGCAGGACGCCGACAGGTCGACACTGCGTTGCTACAGTGCCCAGCTGCAGCACGGCTTCAACCAGCTCACCCAAGAGCTCCTGGGATTGACGCTGGTTGAAACTTACACCAGGCCTGCTGAGTACACAGGTAAGCTGTCGGGAGAGAGATGGTTCTGCAGGCAGCGACAGGGGCTTTCACACAAAAATCATCATGGTGTCTGTTTTTGTCTGCTTTGTGCAGGGGAACTCATCGGGATGGAGTACCTGTACTCCCAGACGGGCACCGTGCTGCAGCACGATCTCAGCCAGGATCCCGACGCTCCGGATGGGATGGACGAGGCAGAAGAGCTGTATGAGGGAGAGCAGCAGGACGAGGACGAGGGGTTTCAGGAGGAGGAGCTGGGAGACATCAGGTTCGCAACCGACCTGATCCAGCTCCTCCAGCCAGCACCACCTGCTCCCGCCGCCATTGCTGCCACCACCGCCACTGTTGTTGCTGCCCCCACCGCTGCCCTCACCACTGCCTCGTCGTCCCAGTCGGGCCCGGCCAAGCCCATGGAGGAGGAGGAAGGTGCAAGTGCACTCGCTGTCTGTCTGTCCTGTAAAATCCTCTCTGTAATGAGAGGCTGTGTGTTTTTTAAAACCCTGAACTCTGCGTATTAAAACTCTGAACTCTGTGTGTGGCAGGATGTACGTGGACCAGACGGGCACGGGGGATACCAGCACGCCGTCCGTCTGGCCCACGCCCTCGTAGAGCTGCGTCACCACGCCTTCGTGACGCAGCAGCAAGTGAGGGAGATAGCCGCGCACTGGCAGAAGCTGTCGGACAGGGACAAGGCGACTATCTCCTTCCCCCCGCGCCACCAGGACCGTCTGCTGCAGGGCCGCTTTAAGGCCGGCCCTTCCAAACACTCCGACAGTGCAACGCGGTAAGTGTAGAACATGTAATTGAAAGTGAAATGCTTTGTGCTTTGTGCATGTGACTGCGGTCTGTAACGCAGAAATGATCTGTCTCTCTGTTTCTCCCCCTTCCCCTCTCTCCCTCTCCCTGTCTCCCTCTGTGCAGTTTGGTCCTGGGGAAAGGCCGGCACAGTCTCCACACGCCAGCAGGATGGTCGAGGCCATCTTTCTGGAGCTGTGCCGGATCCACTGCGAGGGCCGTACCATCGCAGGGGTCCTGGTCAACCGCTGGGGCGCCATCAGGAGGGACTACAGTCTCATCAGAGACAACTTCTCCTCCAGTTGTAATGTATGAATGTAAGAAAGTTGTAATTCTGTGACTAACTACAATAAAACCGGGCTGACTCTGTGCCCAAACTGTAAATTTTGTCTGACTTTTAATCTCCACATCATCAGTTCCTATTTATGACAAAGTGGGAGGCATGAAAGCACTGATTATATTTTAGTATTTGACTTTATTTGACCACTGGTTTCTCATTGACACTGTTATAAGACAATGACAGCCATGATGGAGTTCTTCCCTGCTGTCAGTCACACAGCTGACAGACACTTTTCTCACCTTGCATTCCTGAGAAACGACAGGAGATGGTGCTCAGCCCCCCACACAGAGGAGATGGGCCTTGCCGCCCACACACCCTTTTGTCTCTTCTTTCACCTGAGAGACGACAGGAGCCAGGGACCCCCTCCTCCCAGAGACGAGGGGCCTTCAGCTCAGAGGGACAGAGCCGGTTGGCTGAAGGTGGTTTTAGAGGTGTGAACAGGTCAGCTAGAAAAGGTCAGCCTGGCCTGTCCTTCAAGCACAGAGAGCACAGGACAGCAGAGGAGTTTGACTTTTTTTGCTTTTTTGATTTGTTTCCTTGACCAGGTTGGTGCTTCATGTCTGATTTTCTCACTGTTTCACTGTACTGCACTGTTTGACTGCATGAAACTGAAAACTGACTGTTTTATACTTCTTTTTTCTTTCTTTCTTTCTTTCTTTCTCATTCATTCATTCATTCATTCATTCATTCACTGACTGAAGAATGGAGCACAGGAAGGCTCTGCGGAAACGCAAGAACCTGGAGGAGGAGGCCCCTTCAGTGAAACAAGGTGTGTACAAAAACTATTAGTTTAGCAAATATTTTACAATTGAAAGAAAAGATTTAAGAGGATAACAGGCTCAGTTTCTTCATGATTATTAAAACATTTTCTTGTTGTCTTGCAGAGGCCCTGAGCAGCTGCTCTTCATCCTTGTCCGAGGTGTCTGACACCTTAGACAAGGACTACAAACCTGGTCCTGGTGAGGAGAGCCCCCGGCCTCTGAGGAGGAGGATCTGCCATCTCTCCTCCACCTCTTCCACCTCCTCCACGGCTGCTGCCTCCTCCTCCACGGCTGCTGCCTCTCCTCCTCCACCGCTGCTGCCTCCTCCTCCACCGCTGCTGCCTCCTCCTCCTCCACCGCTGCCTCCTCCTCCTCCACGGCTGCTGCTGCCTCCTCCTCCTCCACCGCTGCCTCCTCCTCCTCCACCACTGCTGCCTCCTCCTCCTCCACCGCTGCTGCCTCCTGCTCCCTGGCTGCTGCCTCTTCCACCTCCTCCACGGCTGCTGCCTCCTCCTCCACCGCCTCCAGGCCACCCACCCACTGCACGGTCTACAGGAGAAAGAGGAGGGCGGAGAAGGACAGGGATGTGCTGGCCCGGGCGGCAGCGGAGAGCAGCCCGCAGGGTACACCCGGGGGCCCCTGCGACATCTGCGGCCACCCGAGGCGCCTGGAGGCCGGGCATGCCTTCTACCAGGGGCAGTTCTTCTGCTCCATGGAGGACGGGCCCGGGGGAAGGACGCCTCAGGAGTGGCTGGCGGAGAGGATGGGCCCCGCCGATGTCTCCATCCCCAGAACCACCCTCTGGAGGATGAAGAAGAAGGCCCTTGCCGAGGAGGAGAGGAGGAGGCTGCTGCCAGCCAGCCAGAGAGGAAGAAGAAGAAGAGGAAGCCACACACTTGCCAGCGCTGCGGCCAGCCGGCCCAGAAGGCCTTTGGCCACAGCCAGTTCAACAGGCCGGGCCAAAAAAAAGAATATTTTTGTGCCCTTTTTGAGGGAAAGAGCCTGGAGCTGTGGCTGGCTGAGAGGAGGGCCCAGCACTGAGCATTTTTGGACTGAACCTCTAGCTGGCCCCAGGATTTTTAAACATTTTTAAACATTTTTAATTTTATTTTTTTATCATCTCGATTTTTTTTTAAATTTTTTATCATGTTTATAAATATTTTTTAAACGTTTGTATATATTTGCTTGCAATAAATCCTTTTTAAACCTGAAGTCCTGTGTCGATTCTCCTTTCTTTCTACTTTGAGATGTTCTTTTGCTCTCTTCTGCACAGTTTAAAATCGTTTGATTTTATAAAAAAAACAAACAAACAAAAAATTTTTATATATATATAATATATATATATATATATATATATATATATATATATATATATATATATATATATACATATATATACACACATAAATTCGCAATAAACCCTTTTTTAAAAGATTCTCCTTTCTTTCCGCTTTGAGAAATTCTTTTGCTCGCTCTCTTCTGCACAGTTTCACTCAACTCAAGCTTTGAAATCATGAACAATCTAAAAGACTGTCTGTCTGTCTGTCTGTCTGTCTGCCTGTCTGTCTGTGTCTGTCTGTCTGTCTGTGTCCATCTTGGACATTTTAGACTGCAGTCTTTTTTAACTGTTAATAAATTCAAACTTTGAGCTGGTTCATGTTAAACTCATTCCTTCCTTCCTTCCTTCCTTCCTTCCTTCCTTCCTTCTTCATCATTCATTCCTTCATTCATTCACACACAACCTCAGTGATACATTTACTGATATTAATAATTAGTATATTGGTACGGGGACACTAGTTGGCAGCGAGCATCAGGCACACTCAAAATTTCATGTGAAATTTTCTAGTTAATAAATATATCAGCACCTGTTGTGACTCACATTTCATTCTTTAAATCAAGTCATTTGGTGTTTTTAAAGTCATGACATTGAGCCCAAACAGATTCTACATTCTGTTGGAGTTCAGATGCGGCTGCTGAGCGCAGCAGACGGCTCCCACTGTGCACGCTTCACTGTTCAACATAGTCGGTTTAATAAAGTTTATGATCACTCAAAGTTAAAAAGTTAAAATCTAACAACAAGTTCTCACTCACTCTGTGTGAGGCTTTGGATGTATTATTCAGGAGATCTTTTTAATGTAAATCCATCGCATGCTGCAGTATTTCACCCAGAGGTGTTTTGGATAAAGTATGAATTCAGTGTTCTTGAAACTTCGGGCTTTCACCTGGAAATGTTGCAGCAAACATCAGTCCAGTGGATTTTATCCCTCCAGCTCAGCGCACAATTTGTATCTTCATTGTTTAAAATTTTGCAGTATTTCCACACAAAGCTGCTGTCAGACATCGTGTTGCAGAGACACAATTTACTGTATTAAACGCATTAATGGTCACAGGCGTTTGACTTCGTGGCTCTTTGTGCTTCTTAACAGATTAATTAAAGCGCTCGATGTGTTTGGCAGAAAACACATATGAGCAACAAAACACAGCCTCCTCAGAAAAAAACATATCTTCAATTATTTAGCTCAAATAAATAAATAAATAAATAATAAAAATATGCAATATTAATTATTGTTTTTCATGAAGTTAATTTTAACCTAATGATGTAATTTGCGCAAGTAGCCTTGATGTGCCTGCACTGAAACTGTCCATTTGAAAAGCATCATTTTGGCCTAATAAAGCTAAAACTGTGACAGGATGAACGGAACTCATCACTAAGAGGCAGCTGACGACTGGTTCAGACCGCCCGTCTTAAGATTTATCTTTCAGAAGATTTATCTTTCAGAAGATTTATCTTTCAGAAGATTTATCTTAGCTCAGGAGACTCTGGGAAACAGCCCGTAAGCTTAAGAGAGACCTTCAGATACAACTTAAGAAGCACGTAGCGCTATGAAGGCTCTGGGAAACGGGGACCAGATCACTAAGTAAAGTCTAGGGGCAGGGATTCTCCTGCTGGTCATGTTGAGGTACTGCAGCCTGAGGTGACCTTTGATCAACAATGTGACAGGAATTATCAATTAAATGTGAGGAATTAATAGTGACACACTGCTACCCAAACTACATATTTGTTTTTGTCAGCTCACTGTTTGGTTGTAATTTGATTACATTCTATGATTTTTGGATTACCTCTAACATTAGAGGTAGTTCACTGTAGCTAATATTAGTGGTTGTTCTGTGTAACTAATGTTAATTTTGGTCTTAGCTGCAAATGTTTCTTTAATTGAGATACTGAAGAAAGATAATGGCAACGGGTCGACCCAGTGAAAGCATTTTTTAAGGAGATAATGAATTGAAAAACTGTCCAATTAGCTGGTTTCACTCAGATCAGAGTGGGTTTGAAACTCTGAAGTGTTGTAATGTAGTGTTGTAACACTGCACATGATAGTATTTTGTTCTTTATTTTAAAATGAACACAAAAATAAATAAAACAAATTTTAACATCCTAATCCTTCTAATAATCCCCATTCATACTAAATGTAACAGTAATCTGATTGTCTTATTGTTTTATTGTCTTTTTTCTAACTGTAATGCAATCCTGATAATGTAATCCCATTACATGTAATCCATTACTCCCCATCATTCTTTGTGTGGATGGGGTTTTACTCTGCAACATGTGCACTGGCACATATCTGTGGCTGTTTCTACTGTTTCTTCCACTGTGTGTGTGTGTGTGTGTGTGTGTGTGTGTGTGTGTGTGTGTGTGTGTGTGGTATACACCCGTACACGTCTGTGTCTGTCTCCTTCTTTATAAAACCAGGCTCATGTCGTTCAAAGACACAGAACTTTGTTTTAAATCCTAGTGGAGATGAAAAAGGTTCCAAAGATACCAAACGTGTCAGAGTGAATTTGGAGGAAATGTGTCTAAAATTAGATTTACTTTTGTGCTGTCAGTCACGTCATCATGCACTTCTTCACTTCATTCAATAAAAACACAGCAGGTCTTTTTGAAGGCGGCTCTTTATAATCTGTAATTTCCATCCAGATGGTGAAAGTTTCTCATTCAGTTCCTCCTCGTCCTCCACAAACTCTCATTAGTTGGTTTCATTTTGTGCTGTCAATCATTCTATTTAAATGAGAGAAATTACATTCTGTTTTTTTTTTTCCTTTCTATTTTTCGGAGGCAGACTGGATTCAGACGGGAGCAGCAGTCTGCAGGCCTCTTCTCTGATTTACAAAGTTTACAGGCAAATAGATTTTTACATTTTATCACATTAGATTATGAATATTAAAGTGAGCAAACGCCCAGTTTTAACTTGAGCTCACACCTCCACATATTCATTATTTTCTTTTCATTATCGATTAAACAGCTGGTTCTGCCTGAATTATAGTCTGAAACCTTTAGATATTTAATTACTAAATATCACAAGTCTGCACCCACAGATTTAATGTTCAGTGTTGAGGAGACCTGATGGGCCCCACAGTGAACAGATTTCATGAACACAAGAACCTGTGTGCACAGACATATGAGGACAATGCACTGGTTTATATTCAACTGCTGAAGGCTGACAAAAAGTCTAAACTCTAAAGTTTAATTTTTGAAGACCAAACTACACGTTTTGCTGGAAATATACTTGCTTTTAACTACGCGTTCGCATACGCACCCCAACGCATCCCGACGCATCCCGACACTTCATGGCTGCCTCGCGTATCCTGCGTCCATTTGGAGCGATGGTTGTACGCGTCTTCAGAAATTAACGCTATGCATACGCGAACGCAAACGCATGGTTAAACAGCAAGTATATCTCCGGCCTTAGTCTTTGTTTAGTCCACTGCAGAGATACTCAACCTTCTTTACCCCGGGGGCCACTTTTGTAAAAATGACCGGAGGCCAGGGGCCAGTTAACCCTCTAAAACCCCGCAGAATTCTAAAATGTTGCTGCCGTTCACTTAAATGAGAATTTTCCAACTCAACCCAAACAAACAGCTGTATCTCAAAAACCAGAACAAAACTGACAGTCATGAGTTGTTTTCATTTGAAAAAACAAAAACAAATAACAATTCAACATGTTTCTAAAAACACCACAAAAAACAACAAGAAGCACTAAAACTGCTGTAAACTCCCCACACAGCTCTGTTAGAAGAACAAACATCACTCATGTGGCTGCAGGTCCTGTTTTTGGCAACTTGTGTGAGAAAAACTGCAGAATCTATATGTGGAAAAGTTGTGACCTGGTCAGTTGTCCATACTCGCTCTTTATCAGACATCATCCTGGAGAAAAGCCTCCATCTCAGGCGGCGACAGCTGAGTAGGTCCTGCTCTCAACTGATGCTGATCATGTGATGTTATTTTGAACTAAAGACTCAGTGTCTTTGTCGTTTTAGATGACGGTGTTGTAGGTCATGTTTTAGCAACTTAAATAGAAAAATAATTGAATTAATGGTCAGTCATTCATACCGACTCTACGTTTTCTTTCTCCCGAGACAACAGAGTCTGTCTCCGACTGTGAGGAGGAGGGGAGGTCCTGCTGTTTAACATTATGATGAATATTATCCGGTTCGTGTTAGTGATGACAACAAAGCTCAGGACTTTTTCCCCGTATTTTTAATACACTGGGGATGATTTTAAAATGACAGGCGCCGTAGTGAAATATAGAACCAGCGCTATGGGGCGCTGTGGTGTCTAGAAACTTATGAGTGCATATATGACATAATATTAGGCTCCAAATCACGCACAAGAATGTGTAATTTTACCTGAGACAACCTTTAATTTGATAAATCTAATGGTCAAAAGTTGAATTTTTAACCCTTTGAGAACCTTCTTTTTGCAGGGTCCCCACAAGGCACAGTGGTCCCAACAGGGCTCGATGTGAACGTGTCTTTGTCCCCGCAAGGTGGTGAAACAAACACACACTGACACACATAATGGACGCCATGACAGAAAACCTTAAATGTTTCATTTGGAGTGTATTTATTCATTTAGTAATAATAATAATAATAATAATGATGATGCAGTGTAACCTTCAGTCAGTCCAACTGATCTGAGAATCTATTGCAGAGAATAATCACAGTTATAAAAATATCTTTCTTCACACGTCCACAGAGTCGTGTTGGTGGCTTTTTTAAAACTTTTATTTTATTGCCCCGCCCCCGAAAATGTCAACAAAAAAACAATACAGAGATCAGACATGTTTTTCCACTGCAGAGACAGAAGCTTTGATCAGCTGAGACGACATTTATCACAACGACTGAACATCTGAAATACAGACGAATTAATTAACTGTAGTTTTAACAAATAAAACTTTTAACACACGATGTTAAAGTTTGACTCACCTGTGACCTGTACGACTCTTTTAAAATATGAAGAAAAATGGAAACAGTTTGAAAAGTTTTATCATTATTAGGGCCCGAGCGACGACGTCGTCTGACGAGGACCCTCTTGAAACTGTAATGTTTATTGTTTATTATTCTTTATATATTTATTATTATTATTGTTTGTTAAAGTTTACACCATGTGCCACTGAGAAATATTACTCTCTCCAAGTACCACCATTAAAAAAATATGTAATTTTCTCTGTTTACTATCTTGCCATCCCAGTTTAGTTCTACGTTCATGAACGTGACTACGTAGTTAATTTTCATTCGATGTACCACTAGAGGGAGCTCATGTACCACCATTTGAGTATCTAGGTGTTCGACTATAAGATCAGAGGGTGAACAAGTGGCTCTGTGCAGACGTCCACACCTTTGTTGTGACCAGCAGATTTTTCCACGATGCAGCTACACTGCAACAAGCTACAGAATCCCATCTATGCATGTTTGGAACGTGTCCTCCAAGTGGACTACAGGAAGGACTGTAAACAGGACTGCAACATGTCTGTGGTGTCTGCAGCTGTGCGTGTGTCCTAGTGGTTCACTCCAGAAGCCGAAAAAAGTTCAAGCCCCACACCCGACAAGTTTTTAACTTATTAATCAATAACAGTGATTCAGGAAGAAACGAATAAAAAACGGATTCAAGTTGAATTTCAGTGAAACAAAAGTCAGCATGACAGCGTCAGCAAACTCTTTAAACAACGATTATTCAATCATTCTACACACACACACACACAACACACACACAACACACACACTACAGCTCCACTACAACCAGTCAGCTGCCATCTTTGTTTGGACCAAAGTTCATGCTAGGATAAACCAAAATAAAAAAAAAAGATAAATAAAATCAATAATTAAATTAAAATTACTTACAAAAATAATGGCACAGGAAGTCAAACCTGACAGTATTTCAGCCGTGCTGCCTGTACACCAGAGCCACATGGGATATGTTGCAGATTGCAAGTGTCTCGTCAATTTCTTCGTCTCTTTTGAACAAACTAAAGTGTTTCTAAACGTTTGTTTGTGGGAATTCAGTGGAACATGTTACTTTTCCTCTTTCATGTTGATGATCTTTAATGAGACTTGCTCAGACAGGGCCTCAGCCTCAGCCGGAGAGAGCGCTTCAGAAACAGTTTATTGGTCATAAATTATTGTTTACAGTTCAAAATAATAAAAGCAAAGGGCATCTACTAAATAACAGATCAAAGTCTTAGTTATTAAACCTTGTAACTGACTGCATCTGTATTAAATGTTTTACTAAATGTAGACATCGACTGAGTCAGCGTCTTACAGTCGACAAAATGTTAACATAAATTTCACAGCAGATGTTCATCAAACTACACATTTTTAAACCATATTTCTTATTGATCTTTGATTCAGAAGGACTGCAGAGTCGACACGTTCTGGTTCAGACACATCTGACAGAAATATTATTGAATGAATTTGTCTAAAAATAGAAAGTTTACCAGTACTTGAGCAGTTTTCCCTCCTTTTTTAAACCAGGAAGTGAGACAGGGGTCCTCAGGGTGTAACTGACCCTTTTTATGCCTGATTAAATCATCTGGGATACAACTTTAAAGGACAGACATTTTCATAAAAGAACATATTTTAAAACAAAGATGATTATAACAGCACATTTCTTTGAGTTTGAGATTTTGAAGGATTTGAACACATTTTTAAATTGTTTAAAATTATGAATTCTTGTTTCCTGACACAGAGACAGTTTAGAAATTAAAACCATTTAAACAAACGCAACCTTTCATAAATTCTATGTATTTCATATATATTTATATAAATCCTAAAAGAACACATTTTCACAAATTCTGAAGAATGGATGTGATTTAAAGAAATCAGATTTTAGTGGGCGAAGGTCTTTATCCCAGCCAACTTTTTTGATTGATTTATTTTTGGATCAATCACATCGTGAACTTTGTTGCACCAATATGAATCTGTGAATCTTACCATCCCCACATCATTTTAGTTTTTACTGACTCAGTAAGTCAAACTTGTGTCTTTGCGTCTCATAATTTTGACAGTTGATTTTTCGTCTTTCTCAGCCTGTAACTGTGTCCCAGATAAACACGCCTGCAGTTTGTGTCGGAGCGGTTTGATGGTGGGACAGAAGTGACGATGAAAACAGCAGCTTGTTTGTGTGACTGCTCTGTAATCACCACAGCACAGTGTGAGTGTGACTCGTCTCCAGTGACTCCACACAACAGAGTTAATGTGGTAATGATGCAGTGGAGGATAAACTGATACCCAGAGGAGCTTTAATAAAAATCTGATTATCAGCTGCAGTGGAAAAAACACGCTGAGAGAGGAAAAGTGTCGCCACAGGGAGGGAAAAAAATCAACAAAACATTAAAAAGAAATGATATTTATCTAATGGATCCTCTGCTGAATGACTTCTCATCAAAGTTTAATGTGAGTGTGTAACAGTGTGTTTATCTGTGCAGACAAACATCCTCTATCTCAGATAGAAAACATTTTAAAGAGCTCTTTATCTCACAGGCCGCTGCTCATCTCCAGAGTCAAACTCCACCCAATTCAATTTGAAATGAAATGAAAAAACAAACCCTGCTTCGCTCAGACATTCAGACCGTTACAGAACATAAAGATGCTCCGCCGGCTGTTTCACCGTGTCTTTAAATGTATTTTCAAGTTAAAATGATCTTTTTTTCACAGATGTTGTGAAACCACGTGAATCAAAATGGCAGTCGTGTGGTTTCTCTGTGACAGCGTGTAAACGAGCTGAAGTACTGAAGAACATTTCTGCCAGGAAAGATTCAAAAATGTTATAAGAATGGTCTGATATCACCACCACACACCAGTAGGTCAAACTTATAATGAATTAGATTAGTCAAAATTATGACTTTTTAAATCAAAATTATAAAAGAAAATCCAAAGTAGGATTTATCAAGTCACAATAATGACAAAGGAAGAAGAAATGATGAGATAATATGTCAGAATCATGACTTTTCATGGCAACATTATGACTTTTTAAATCAAAATGATCTGAAATTATCATAAATTATTATTATTACAAAACTGAAGTATTAAATTATGATAAAGGAAGTCAAATATTTGACTTTTTCAGGGTATTTTAATTCATATCATCCAAAATTTCTATTCACTTTTTTCTTTTCTGGGCAGAAATGTGCTTCCAGATGATAACGAAGCAGAGGTCATGAATCAGGTTCCATACAGGTGTGTTCAGGTGCGTCAACTCGGTTTAACTAAATACATTTTTCTCTTTTTGTGCTTATTTTTTAAAAATGAATCCTCAGTGTGGATTTTTGTTTTATCAGCAGGATGTTTGTTCTCCACTCGAACCATCAACTCCCTAAAATTAAAAAACACAAACATTACTGTGAGATTTTCCATGTTTCTCCTCTTCACACACAAAAAGAAACAAAATAATGAAACCTGAACTAAAACTCCCACCATCATTAAAACCAACGAAATAAAAGAGGTGTAAGCCCCCCCCCACCCCGCCCCACCCCCTGTCTTTATAATATCATAGGAACAATATAAGATTTGATTTTACAATACATTTTTTCTCCTCCAGCTGTTTTTGTAGTTTAAGGTAACCGATGGTCTCAGGTAGCATCAAAGTCTCTGCGTCCTTCTGAAATCTCTTATTTTGAAATACTAAAATAGTTCTGTGAGACCAAATGCTCAAATCCTATTGGCTAAGGGTTGAAAAGTGTCCAACAGGAAGTCTTTTATTTTGAAATATCCCGTCACAGATCCTCAGGTTATGATTGCATGTTGTTCTTAAACGGTTAAATAAATCAAAGAGCTTCTGTCTGTATCCACAGGCTGTGTCCTGTCCATGGCTTCTTCTTTTTCTTCTTCTGTTATCTCACTTCCTGTTTCCCAGAATCCTCTTGTCATCATTTTAAAAAACAAATAAAGAAAAAAAATCTGTAAGAAACGGATTCTCTGCATAATCAGACCGTGAGATGTTTCCGTTCATCGGTTATTGTCTCTGCGGTCATTAAGACGTAATGACGTCCCACGTTTTGTCTTTTTGTTTTGTTTCCGTGACGACAGCGGTCCTCGGCGCAGCGATCTTTTCCTCTGAGTCTGAAGGCACTTGATGTCATGGCAGAGGGTGAACTCTCCTCCTCCTCCTCAGACAGACAGACAGACAGACGTCAAAATAAGATCTCAAAGTATTTTTTAAAAACTCCGTCGGTCCGCCCGCTGTAAAAAGTTACCTTCCCCCCTCAAAAAAAGAGAGCCTGCCGTCTGTCCGTCCAGCTCGCGGTACAGTACTGTTGATGTGTGGAGGGCGGTTACGAGGGGGGAGGAGGGTGGGGAGGGTAGATGAGTGGGGATGATGGGACAGAGAGGGGGCGGGGTCAGGAGAGGCGACATTCAAGTTATTTTCTCTGTTTTCTCACTGAAGCGCCCGTTTGTCTGTGCTTTGTGGCGCCGAACTGAAACCAAAAAGGTCGAAAAGTTTCACCGGAGAAAACTGATGACAACCAAAAAAAAAAAAAAAAACTGATTTCAGAAGGTCCTCTGAACGCACCGCTCCTATAAACTGTGACGGATGATCGACAGCTGATTTCCTGTTTTAACTGCTGTCACTCACAGTGACTGTTTTAAAGAAACATCATGTCACTAAAAGAACGCCTTCAGAATCAGGCTGATGCTACACTGACTGTAAAAACTCTTTAAAAATTATTAGCTTTAGATTACAGCCGCGATGTTCTGTGTGATTACTCAGGAGTAACGGTTTCATTTTTTAAAAACACGACGCTGTACCAGCACAGTAACTGTCAAAACATATGTGTATGTGGTGGCTAACAAGATGGAATACGGAGAAGAGGAAGAAATTATACTGTAGTTATTCTTTAACCACTGGGTCCCAGCTCTGTTATTACAGGGTGCGTATGAGTGGTTATGCTTTAGATCACAGCTGTGCTCTGGACTTACTGTGTAAGTCTTTGTTGGATTTGTCCAAACTGTTCGTAAACACACCAGCTGAAGTGAGCAGCAAAATAAAAATAATGAATCACATGCAGACGAGTGCAGATAGAAACACCAGCACACACAGACACACACTGTGTTTATATGAGTCTATACATTGTTGTTGTTTTTTTGTTTTTTTTTAATGTTTCATGTTATACCTTTAAGACCAGTCTTTAGAATGGCGTCAGTTGAATGAACTAAACTTTAATTAAACTAAAACTAAACTTAGAGCCTAGATCTGTACAGCTCAAGAAAACACTGACTGCCACGCAGGCCGACGTACTGACAGACAGGAAGCAGTCGACTGGGACAGAAATGACTGTTGAGATAAAACAGATGGACAGATGTTGGCACGCTGTCTGTTTGAACTGAATTCACCAGTAAGAGCTGAACTAGTAACCACAACATCCCCAGACTCCCTTCAAAAATCATGCAGTTTTATCAGTTGTTGAGTTTGGAGAAACTTAATCAACATTATGAAACGCTGTCGACAACAGATTCTTAATTATTCAGGCTTCCTTATGAATTCGGCAAATGTTTTACATCAATAAGTTATTTAAATCTTAAACATAAGTTGGTTTGTCTTGGCATGTTGAATTCCTTGATAAATGATCTCTGCCTCGTTAGAATCATATCACAGTTATTTCTAAATGAACATGATTCACTTCCGTCTTGTTTGGTGACTAACTCGTCTCTTTGAGCGTTCAGGGCCAGAACAGAAGGTTATCCATGACGACAGACTGTATACATCTGTATACTCAGGCTTGATTCTGACTTTACGCTGCTGAGGCCTGGATGGTGCAGCTGGTGTAACTATTAGGTCGGACTAAGGATGCCAAGTTAAGACCGACTAATTTACGATCAACGTGACCTGGAGAACTTTCTTCATGTTTGCTTTTGCAAAGTTGTCGACTTGTTTGTTATGTAATTAATAATTTGGGCGAGAGTCTTGTTGTTCTATCATTTTGTTGTTTCATTGTTTGTGCGTCAGAAACTAATGTTTCATAGAACTAATGTGCTGCTAGAACTGTTCACATAGAACTTAAAATGAGAAAAAAACATTTTGCGTTTTGTATATTATTAGTTATTAATGATGACTCAGTTGTTAACGTTTTCAGCCATCACTGTAATTTTGGGCAGTAACATTTTTTCTGTTCATTTCAGATCAAAGTGAAAATGTTGGACTGCTCCTTTAACTCATCACTTCTCCGTGTGATCTTTGGACCTTTGTGTATGTCGGCCATCTTGGCAGGAAGTCTCTCCGTCGTTCTGACCGTATCTTTGGTAGTTGGGGGGGGGGGGGGGTGATGGCATTGGATGGCGAGATGACGATGATGGGAGGGGGTCAAAGGTGCAGAGTGAAAGGGTCGTGGTGTTCCGTGGAGAGGGGGGGTCACCTCTGCTGGCCAATCAGAGCCAGACTCAGAGTGACGCACAGCTGCCATATATGGGGCGATGAGGGCGGGGCGAGCGACCTTAGATCTGTGTGAGAAACAACAGAGAGAGAGAGACGACATATTAAGTTTAAGATTTAATTCACATTTTCTTCTGATGATTTTCTTAATAGAAACTAAAACTGTGGTCTGGGGTCCTGAAGGTGGTCATGAGATGAGAACTGGAGAGAGAAATAATTATAATTTTAAAAAAAAACAACAAATTTCTGCTTCATAAGTTTGTTCTGATCAAAAACAAAAAATTAAAAACCGTCGCATCTGAAATATTCAGATTATAAAAACAAACTAAAACACAACCTTTGTAAAACTTTATTGATAATTAACAGATTTGAAAAAAAAAAAAGTTCACAGCGTCTGCTCACTGTTGGGTGGAGGATCTTTACATTCGCCCTCCTCAATGGTGACATCATCGATGGCGATATCTCCCTCGATACCAGAACCTCGGACTCCCTCCAGCACCATCTACCAGAGAGAAGGAAGGAAGTACTCAGACCCTACTGCAGTAAAAGTACAACATAATACCACACTGTGAAAAATGATCTTATTCTGAAAAAATCTGCTGATTACTTTCTCAATTAATCGACTGATTGTTTGGTTTGTAAAAATTCTGTCGTCACAGTGACTCGAAGTGACACTTTCACAACTTTATGATGATGAAAGGACGAGCGTTCAAACAGTGAAACCATAAATCAGTTTACAGAAAATTAATCTGGAACTAGGAAGTCATGTGGTGGGTGTGGCTTCCAGTAAAGCTTTTTTAAAGGTACCAAGCTAACAGCTAGCTAGGTCAGTGGGTGTGGTGGTAAAATGTAGTAAAGTGGGTGTGGCTTCCAGTAAAGCTTTTTATAGCGACAAAGTTAGCTAGCTAGGTCAGTGGGAGTGGTTTATAGTGATGTGGGTGTGGTTTGCAGTAAAGTGGGTGTGGTCTATAGCCGTGTGGGTGTGGCCTGTACCTGGAAGGCTGTGGTTGGGTGGATGTTGACCTTGGCTTGCCTCCAGCGGTCTCCTTGGTTACCGGTCAGACTCCAGACTGAGGTGTCCGTCACCGTCTGACCTTTCTGACGCAGGAACACGTTGAGAGCTCCTGCAGACACAAAGCAACAGCGTCAGGTGACGATGAGAATCGTTACTTCCTGTCGCCGAGACGCGAGCGTGCCGCCGTCTTACCGATGTGTTTCCCGTACATGTGGTAGTAGAAGGCGAAGCAGTAGGTGGGGTTGTTGGTGACAGATGAAGAGGAGGAGGAGCTCTTGGAGTTCATGTTGAAGGTGGGGAGACAGCAGGCGGGCCTTGTCTCCGTCCTGCCTCGGCCTCGACGTCTCGATATACATGTAGAACCCTGAGAGAACATCAGAACACGGGCCGGGGTCAGAGGTCAGAGGTCAGCGATCTGATTAAAACACAACCTGTTATTATGAAATATTTAAATATTTTATAAAAACAAGTTGAGTTATGTTTTGTCATGTTATTTTATTGAACTTTTGTCACTTTGGGAACCACCTGAACATCACATGACTGCACAGACACAATTAGAAATGAACAGAAAAACTCAAACTGATCATAAAAAAAGCTCATTTTCATTCATGTCACTTTCTCTGCGAGCTGTTCAGGGACTTGAACCTGTGACGTCGCTCCGCTCTGCTCACACCGACCTGCTCAGATGAACCTGCGGGGCACAAACGGCAGAAACTAATGTAACAAACAAACCCACCTCCGGCTCATCCAGCACTAAAACTATCCTTACAAATTAAACTGTACATGAGCGCAGACACGCATGTTTCCTGTTTGACAGCGCATTGAAAACATTTACCCCGAGGCTCACGTTTAATGAGATTCTGCTGCAGAGAGACGAGCTGCAGAGGAAGAGGAAGAAGAAAAATGGAGGAAACGAAGAACAAACAGCTGCTGTCACACATCAGCTGGATGGACGTGCAGTTATTTTAACCTGTTTATTCTGAACGCACACGTTTCTATTTCTGCCTGTCGCACACTTCATCCGATTTAACGCTTATAAACAGAATATGAACACTTTTAACACACTCACATGTCGTCATGAGTAGACAGAAGATCAGCTGGAATCATATTTACAGCTGAGCTCCTCCCACCAAAGTTTGAACAGCTGTGAAAACAGCCAATAGGAGCGCCCTCTGTCTGAAATGACCTCTGATTGGCCAAAGTCTCCCGTCGCGGGTCAGATTTTCACAATAAGAGACCTGGAGAGGAGTCAAGTTTTAATGATATATGATTACATACATGAACAAATCCTGATTAATACGTTGTTATAAAACATTTATGATTGTTTACGTGCTCTCGACGGTGAAAGTGTGGCTGTTGTACATATATTTAGTTACTTCCCATCTCCACGCCGACCTGTGTGTTGTTGTGAGTTTGTCACTGTTCAGAGATCAGCTTTTTCAGTTGAATTAATTAGTTAAATAAGTTGAATCATTTGAAATAATAAACAGTCACTTTCTTGTCTGAAAGAATATCAGAATTTAAGAAGCAGCTTAAAATCTCCACCATCGCTGCTGATTGATGTGAAATGCATTCTGGGATATTTGGCTGAAGTCGGCTCCTCGAGCGTCGTTGATAAATCAGGCGGAGCGAGAACTCTTCAGGTCATGTGATGAGGACTCTAACGGTGTCATCATTTTATGTTGAGATGGAGGTGTTCAGGTGTGAAGTGAATCCTTCATGATAAAACCTGAGTCTGTGACAGGACGTCGTCTCTTTGTTCGAATCTCATTAACGTCATTATCGTCTTTGTGTTTCTGTTCCTCTGACAGATTTCTTCATTTGTTCCAAGATGGCGGCTCCACAAAGATCTCCGGCTCTTTGTTTCTGTCACCTGACGTCAGGTTTTAACGTTTCAGATCTCTAAAACAATTTGAGCCGTCAAACTGAAGCTCGTGGACGTGACGGCTGACTGTTGTGTCCAAAGTAAGAAGAAAATGAAGACACAAAACTCTCAACTCTGGACTGTCATTCTTGTCTGAGAACTATTTTTGCTCTGGGACAGATGCTAAAGTTATCTTTATCTAACTGAAGACACACTGGACAGTTTGACAGGTCGGCTTACTACGCCTACTCACACATCCAGTGTCAGAGCTGACAGTTCAAAGATAATTCAGTCAGACGTTCTCCTCTCTGTAATCAGCCTGTGAAAGTCACTCTGACAGTCACTTGATAGTCAGTTTGTCTTTGTGACATGCTGCTTTTTCCTGATAACGTCCCTCTGTCTCTGTATGGGAGGGACAAACGCCAGACTACATTCAAATATATGGCAATTTATCAGAGTGTGTTCATGTGATCAAAGTCCCCTCTGTTAGTCTCTGTCCGTCTTTACTTTCCTCTCTGCTCCCTTTCATTGATTTTGTGTAAAGGTTGAACAGCTAACAAGCTAATTAAAAAGTGATAGACTTTATTTCACAGTTACACCAGTGTTTTGTCCTTCAAGTTTATGATCTCTTGATCTTAGAACCACAAAAATATTTAGTTTAAAAAAGAAATGAAAGATGTTTAAATGAAAGAAACTGGATTTTTCTTCAGGGTGTTTGAATCATTTCTGTATTTTCTTTGCTGCTGGTAATATTTGATGTTTTCTTGCTCTCTAAGACGATAATGTTGTAGAAATCTTTGCAGCTCTCTGCTGGAGCCCGGCCGAGTGTTTAATGATCTCTTCCTGTCACTTCTGTTTCCTGCAGACGAGCTTCTTTCACAGCAGAAACAAACCATTTAATCCTCAGCAGAACAAAACTGTGCAGCATGTCCGTCAAACTGTTCTCATTCAGTCAGAGACGACCGCGCTCCTCAGGCGCCTCTTTATTCTCAGACTCTTATCGTGTTCAGAGTGGGCGTCGCCCGTCCTCCAACCAGCGACGAGTCCGAGTCCTACTCACGAGTCCAACGCCCCGATTAATATTCAGAGTCAGTTTAAATCCTCAGCTCTGCTCCTACTGTCAGAGACACACACAAAAACACACAACACAAACAGAAAAACAGGCAACAAACAAACAGAAAAAACGGCAACAAACAAACAGAAAAACACACAACAAACAAACAAAAAACAGCAACAAACAAACAGAAAAACACGCAACAAACAAACAGAAAAACAGGCAACAAACAAACAGAAAAACACGCAACAAACAAACAGAAAAAACACGCAACAAACAAACAGAAAAACAGGCAACAAACAAACAGAAAAACACGCAACAAACAAAAAAACACAACAACAAACAAAAAACATGCAACAAACAAACAGAAAAACACGCAACAAACAAACAGAAAAACATGCAACAAACAAACAGAAAAACAGGCAACAAACAAACAGAAAAAACACGCAACAAACAAACAGAAAAACATGCAACAAACAGAAAAACATGCAACAAACAGAAAAACATGCAACAAACAAACAGAAAAACATGCAACAAACAAACAGAAAAACAGGCAACAAACAAACAGAAAAAACACGCAACAAACGAACAAAAAAACATGCAACAAACAGAAAAACATGCAACAAACAGAAAAACATGCAACAAACAAACAGAAAAACAGGCAACAAACAAACAGAAAAACAGCAACAAACAAACAGAAAAACAGGCAACAAACAAACAGAAAAACAGGCAACAAACAAACAGAAAAAACACGCAACAAACAAACAGAAAAAACAGGCAACACAAACAAACAGAAAAAACACGCAACAAACAAACAGAAAAACAGGCAACAAACAAACAGAAAAACAGGCAACAAACAAACAGAAAAACAGCAACAAACAAACAGAAAAAACAGCAACCAAAACAAACAGAAAAACAGCAACAAACAGAAAAACATGCAACAAACAAACAGAAAAACATGCAACAAACAAACAGAAAAACAGGCAACAAACAAACAGAAAAAACAGGCAACAAACAAACAGAAAAACAGGCAACAAACAAACAGAAAAACACGCAACAAACAAACAGAAAAACAGGCAACAAACAAACAGAAAAAACAGCAACAAACAAACAGAAAAACACGCAACAAACAAACAGAAAAACAGCAACAAACAAACAGAAAAACAGGCAACAAACAAACAGAAAAACAGGCAACAAACAAACAAAAAAACACGCAACAAACAGAAAAACAGGCAACAAACAAACAGAAAAACAGGCAACAAACAAACAGAAAAACACGCAACAAACAAACAGAAAAACATGCAACAAACAAACAGAAAAACACGCAACAAACAAACAGAAAAACACGCAACAAACAAAAAAACACACACACAAACAGAAAAACACGCAACAAACAAACAGAAAAACACGCAACAAACAAAAAAACACACAACACAAACAGAAAAACACGCAACAAACAAACAGAAAAACACGCAACAAACAAAGAGAAAAAACACGCAACGAACAGAAAAACACGCAACAAACAAACAGAAAAACACGCAACAAACAGAAAAACACACAACAAACAAAGAGAAAAACACGCAACAAACAAACAGAACAAAAAACAGAAAAACACAACAAACAAACAGAAAAACATGCAACAAACAAACAGAAAACCACACTAAACATGAAAAACAACACCAACAAACACAAAAATGCACCAAACAAACAAAAAACAACAAACAAACAAACAAACACACCAAGTAAGGTGTTGTGTTTGTGTTAACAACATAATGCAGAAACCAAAGCGTAAACAGGAGAAGTTAAAAAAAAACAGACTTGTATTAAAAATGATTTTATTTACTTTATCAAACACCTATTCAAATAAAGGCTGGTGCCTTTAAACTGACAGAGACCATAAAACTCGGTGGAGTCGCCCCCTGCTGGCTGTTTTTAGACTGCAGGTTTGAGGCACTTTGCTTCAGTTTCAGACCCTGATGCTCCGTCCACGTCTTCTTCTGCTGTCTGTACTTGATACAACAACGTTTGTGACCAGGCTGCCACTTTCCTGTTTGACAGCTGACCAAAACCAAACGCCGCCCGACCTGCACCGGCGCCGCCCACCAGCTGAGCGTTTACCGGTCTGCGTGTCAGATGTCTCCCCGTGGCGTCTGCTTGAGTTTAATTTAGAGCCAATTACAAGCAGCAGTTTTAATCATCTGAGACTCAGAGATGTTTCTGTTCCACTGCAGCAGTGAAAGTAGACATGAGAGAACACAGCTGCAAAACCTCATCAGATCGGCTCATATCGATTATTAGTGATCATGTGCATGTGTGTGCTGCAACTGATGATTATTTTCATAATCGATTAATGGGTTGATTATTTCTCGAGTCATCAATTAATAGTTATTTGTTTTAAAATGTCGGAAAATCTTGTCAATTGAAAAATATGTCCGTCCGTGCGCTCCACCTGTTTTCACGTTTGGACCAATTTTTCAACAAGTGATCAATCTGGCAAAATTTTTTCCACTAATCAATCAGTTGTTTGATCCATAAAATGTCAGAAAATGTTGAAAAATGTTTCTCAGATTCCAAGATGACGTCCTCAAACGTCTTGTTTTGTCCACAAAACAAAGGCAAAAAAAAAAAAAAAGCGCATGGACGTACATGCGCACACGTTTCAACCTACATTTCAAGTCTTTTCTGTAACAATCATTTTCTCAATTGAACAATAAGTTGTTTGGTTCATAAAATGTCAGAAAGTATTGATCAAAGTCAAAGATGACGTCGTCCTGAAATGTCTTGTTTTGTCCGATTAGTTGATCATCAAAATAACTGGCTCACTGCAGCTCTAGTGTTCTCTGAGGGTGGAAGCAGCTGACGTGACAAAGTCAGTAAAAATCACAATATTTTTGAGCAAACACCGTGATGTTGTGACAATATTAGAGGAATAACTTTCACAAAATATGAGCACAATGAGATTCTTTGATCAGTAATGATCAGAAATGTGAAAATAATGACTGAAGAGGGAAAGAAGTCTGAGACGTCCAGAAAATAACATCATTTTACTGTAACGCAGCCTTTAGAACCAGGAACACTTCTGCTATATCACGACATAACGATCCAAAATCTATCACGATGTCTCGTCTCGTGTCACGACATAACGATCCAAAATCTATCACGATGTCTCGTATCACGATACGCTGTGAGAGGAAGTTCCTCCTGAGCAGCCTGAAGGTTTCACTTTATACATCATCAGACACGAGGAGGCAAGAAAAACTTCTTCCTTTAAAAGCAGGAACGTTCAAACCATCAGAGAACGAAAGAACTGAAGACTGTGTGTGTGTGTGTGTACCCTGCTTGGAGCCGGTGTGGTCGGAGCTCGGTCCAGTGTTCGGGGTGTATTTGGTGTCTCGTGTGGCGGCGCTGTGACGCGTCCAGTCGAACTCGTCCGTTTTGTCCTGAGAGAACAAACACATCGCCTCGTCCTCGAAACCACACTGGAACTCCCCTGAACACACACATGCAAAAATGACATACAATATGGTATAATTAATATGTTTTAACATGTTTTAAATATGAACATTTTGTTTCAACGTTTCTTCATCAGAGCCTCCACAACACAATCCATCATGTCTGATCATAACTTCCAGTTTCAATAAAACAGGAAGAAAGTAAAATGTGATAAAAGGAAAAAGAAAGATAAGCGATAAAAAGAGTTGTGAGCAGCTGCCAAGAAGCTGATACAACAAATTTAACCAAATATGTTTAAGAGGAAACTTAATTTCTGATGGATTCATTCATGGACCAGTGCACCAAATCAGTGACTTCACCAAATATAACTGAAGACTACTGACAGGAACAAACATGTGGACCTCAGCATCGACACGAGATGATTCCAATAACACATAAAAGTAATATTTTACAGATGTTTTCCTGAGGAATATATTCATTTTAACCTGCTCGTAGAAAAAAATCGTCTCTTACCTTTAAAATTTTCCATAATAATAAAAAAAGTAGTGAAAATGTGTCAAAAATCAGGAGAAAATTCAGGACAATTATCATCTCACATCTACAGAAAAGCAGTTTGTTTGTCGCTTTAATTCAGTGGTGGAACATTCTGACTCAGAGAACTCTGACGTTCTCACTGTTCTAAACTTGGATCTACAAACAGCTGATCCAGAGCCGAGCTCGTGAGTGAACAGTGTGAGTGTGGGCGGGTACTTACTGAGATGTGGGTTAACAGGAGCTGTGGAGGGACAAAAGACAAGAACTCTGTTAGACGATCAAATAAACATCAGTGCAGAACAGAGAGAACGTTAATGAGAACACATATCTGACGTTCTGAAGCGTTCTGACCGGCCCGGTGTTCTGCAGGTCTGTTTACTGTCCAACTGTTTGATTCTGTCTGGACTTATTTTCATTTTCTATTTTATTTTGTTCCTTTAAATTCTTTTTGATTCGTGTCCTGATGTCTGAATAAAACATATACGAGTGTTGGTGAGGACCAGAGACGGACGTGTTGGACCTTTGACCTCATGAAACGGTCACAGCTTGTTTACATGAAAATTCAGGACAATAAACAGGAAGCAGAATTTTCTTTCAGTTTAAAACAGGAAGTGAAGAGCAGCAGGTCTGACACAGTCAGCTGGTTTTTAAAGTTACTGACGGAGGCAGCAAGCTTCCATCACTGCTGATCAGGAACTGATAAATACCTGTGACTGCTCAGCAGTGATGTAATTGTGACCCAGGAGTGAGAGCTGATTGGATCCTTTCTAAAGCCTGTTATGTCAGTGGGGTTTTTTTCCTCTGGTGTAAAAGGGACTAAAGTGTCGTTTTAAAGAAAGAGAAAGCTGTAAAAACACAATACAACACAACACAATAACAAATCAGCAGCTAAACAAAAAACAAAACTTTATTAATCAGACAATAATCATCACTCTGAAACCTCGAATGTTGCAGAAAAACTTGTTCACAGCCTCAGAATATGTTAATTTACTGACTACATGACCTTTTACAGCTGTGTGTGAAGACAACAGCCTGCAGCATAACACACACACACACACACACACACACACACACACACACACACACACACACACACACACACAGTGGTGACATATCTTTAACTAAAACTAAAACACTGACTAAACACTGACTCTCTGCAGGTTCATTCAACAGAAAGAAACAGAAACCAACAGGAAATGATCCTTAAATATTGTGTGTGTGTGAGTGTGCGTGTGTTCGTGGTGTGTGTGTGTGTGTGTGTGTGTGTGTGTGTGTGTGTGTGTGCGCGTAGTGTGCGTGTTGCGTGGTGTGTCCTGCAGGCTCGGCCTCACTCCAGAGCAGAGGAGGTGTGGTGGGTGATGTCACAGCGTGTTAGCAGTGCTAGTTTTGAGTTAGTGCTACAGATCTGGGACAGTGTGAGGACAGGAAGTTACACACACACACACACACACACCCCCACACACATCACACACACACACACACACACACACACACACTTTACTCTGCTGCAGGAGTCAGAGCATAAAAATATCTGATTTATATAAAAACATAAATTCACTGTTACAGTAAAAATGAGACGTGAAGAACAAAGTTGTGTCACAGCTGTTTTTTTATATTTGTGCTCATCGTCAGTCAGTGTTGGTCTGATGATCCATTGATCTGGATCAATACACTGATCCAGTGGTCAATGATCCAATATGATTAATGCAAAATGAAAACATCCTTCAGATTCATTTTGAACTTCCTGTGCTGCACATCTGTACACATCTGTCACCAGATGGACAATGATTATTGTATCTGAACCATCATTTTGTAAACTGTTTGATTTTTGATCAGTCGAATTTGTGCATCAATGTTTTCTCATTTTTCTCTTATATTTGTTCTTAAAGCATCTGCAAACCCAAAGTCTTCTAAACCGTGTAATTTAGAGTTTTATGTACAAAATAATAAGCAGATAAAAAGCGTCAGAAATCAGATTTAATCCAAATTTTAAAAACTGTCATTTAAGTTTTTGTTCACTTTCCTGTTTTGGGTTTGAATCGAGTGTTTGTGCTCCAGATTTATTATGAAAATTATGAATTACACAAACTGATCAGAGAAAAATCTGAGTCCGAGTCTGTCAACAACGTTTTGTCCAGGGGTGGAAGTAACTGATTACAAATACTCAAATTACTGTCATTAAGTAGTTTTTTTTGGGGGGTACTTGTACTTTTATCAGAATCTGATTCTGATTCTGGTTTATGAGCAGATTTTCAAGTCTGTACTTTTACTTGTACTCACAGTAAATATGAATTACAAGATGTGATCTACATAGTTACATTCAATCAGGTGATCTGATCACAAACCAATGAAAACAGGACGTGTGGAGGAAAAACAAAACAACAAAACACTGCAGCAGCTCACGAGTGAGGATGTTAATCATTAATGATTCATTGATTCATTGTCATTAAGACTTTAACCAGTTAAAAATGTATTCATGAATATTTAAAGAATATTTTGAAATTATTTCGTTAATAATCTGTTTGTTGGAGTAAAAATTAAATTTGGATTGAGGAAAAAAAAAAGACGAAAAACCCAGAAAAAAATGAAAATGAGGAAAATATGTGTTTTGCATCTAATAAATTATTAATGATTAATTCGATTGTTTGTATTTTCAACTACTGGTTCAGGAAAAAGCACAAACATTTGCACTGACATCAGCAGTTAAAAGTAACTAATACTCTGAGTAGTGTTTGAGATGAACACTTTGTACTTTTACTGAAGTAGTTTTCTAACATCAGTACTCGTACTTGAGTTCAGATTATTAGTTCTCTTCCATCACTGATTATTTCACTCCTGTAACAGCGAGTTGTTTTGTTTGTTGTTGTGTTTGTTGTTGTGTTTGTTGTTGTGTTTGTTGTTTTGTTTTGTTGTTGTGTTTGTTGTTTTGTTTGTTGTTTGTGTTTGTTGTTGTGTTTGTTGTTTTTTGTTTTGTTGTTGTGTTTGTTGTTGTTTGTTGTTTTGTTTGTTGTTGTGTTTGTTGTTTTGTTTGTTGTTGTGTTTGTTTGTTTTGTTTGTTTTGTTTGTTGTTGTGTTTGTTGTTGTGTTTGTTGTTGTTGTTTGTTGTTGTGTTTGTTGTTTGTTTTGTTTGTTGTTGTGTTTGTTGTTGTGTTTGTTGTTGTGTTTGTTGTTTTGTTTGTTGTTGTGTTTGTTGTTGTGTTTTGTTGTTTTGTTTGTTGTTGTGTTTGTTGTTGTTTGTTTGTTTTTGTTTGTTGTTGTGTTTGTTGTTGTGTTTGTTGTTTTGTTTGTTGTTGTGTTTGTTGTTTTGTTTGTTGTTGTTGTTGTTTGTTGTTGTGTTTGTTGTTGTGTTTGTTTTTGTTTGTTGTTTTGTTTGTTGTTGTGTTTGTTGTTGTGTTTGTTGTTGTGTTTGTTGTTGTGTTTGTTGTTTTGTTTGTTGTTGTGTTTGTTGTTTTGTTTGTTGTTGTGTTTGTTGTTGTGTTTGTTGTTTTGTTTGTTGTTTGTTTGTTGTTGTGTTTGTTGTTGTTTGTTGTTTGTTTGTTGTTGTGTTTGTTGTTGTGTTTTGTTGTTTGTTTGTTGTTGTTTTGTTGTTTGTTTGTTTCTGTGTTGTGTGTTGTGTTTTGTTGATGTGTTGTTTGTTTTGTTGGTTGGGTTGGTTTTTGTTGTGTTGTTTGTTGTTGTTTGTTTGTTTGTTTTGTTTGTTTTGTGTTTGTTTGTGTTTGTTTGTTGTTGTGTTTGTTGTTGTGTTTGTTGTGTTTGTTGTGTTTGTTGTTGTGTTTTGTTGTTGTTTTGTTTGTTGTTGTGTTTGTTGTTGTGTTTGTTGTTTTGTTTGTTGTTGTGTTTGTTGTTGTGTTTGTTGTTTTGTTTGTTGTTTTGTTTGTTGTTTTATATTCCGTTCTCTCTTAATTTTCTCCTCACAGGACTCAGGAGCTGCAGGTCGACCGCTGCCTCGATCTGCAGCGAGGAACGTCAGTTCAGACCCGAACACACGTGATGAAACACCGAAGTCAAACAACAACACAAACTAACAAACACAGACACACACTCCTACAGCCCCTGTGTGTCCTGACAGGTAAACACAGTTTCTGTCCATGGAGTCTGAGACGGCGGCTTCAGTTCCTCGTTAGAAAAGTGGAGAACATGTTCTAAACACGTAAACACATATTGATTTGAAGTATCAAGTAAAGTATTTTAACCCAAACCATCATCTTTTAGTTCTGGCTTTATTTGAATCTCTGATTAATACTGTTCTTCCAAATTCTTGATTCGATGTGACTTTATTTTAAGGTCATAACTATACTACATTTTTTTATTCTGATATTTTTATCTCTACAGCGATCAACCTTTAATTCAGAGCAAGATGTTTATTAAATTGTTTATTAATCTGTAAATGAATCCTGAGTGATTCTTGAGAGAGCATTTTTACTCCTGTCTTTTATCTTACTATCCTCTTTCTCTCCTATACTCCTTCTTCTCCTCCTTCTTTCCTTCTCCTCTTCTTCTCCTTCTCTCTCCTTCTCCTCCTCCTTCTCCTTCTCTCCTCCTCTCCTTCTCCTTCTCCTCTTCCTCTCTCCTTCTCTCTTCTCCTCTCTCTCCTTCTCCTTCTCTCTCCCTCTCTCCTTCTCTCTCTCCTCCTTCTCCTTCTCCTCCTTCTCTCCTTCTCCTCCTCCTTCTCCTCTCCTTCTTCTCCTTCTCCTCCTTCTCTCTCCTTCTCCTTCTTCTCTCCTTCTCCTCCTTCTTTCTCCTTCTTCTCCTTCTCCTCTCTCCTTTTTCCTCCTTCTTCTCCTTCTCCTCCTTCTCCTTCTCCTCCTTCTCCTTCTCCTCCTTCCCCTCCTTCTTCTCCTTCTCCTTCTTCTCCTCTCCTCCTCCTCCTTCTCCTTCTCCTCCTTCTCTCCTTCTCCTCCTTCTCCTCCTTCTCCTCCTCCTTGTCCTCCTTCTCCTCCTTCTCCTTCTCCTTCTCCTCCTTCTCTCCTCTCCTTCTTCTCCTTCTCCTTCTTCTTCACTTGGTTAAATCCCTGCAGCTGTCTGTTGGCAGCAGCACAGACACAACATGTTGAGCTCAGAACAAACAGCTGCACTGATGTTTGACAGATGTCGGGCTGTGACCTGCAGAGGGGTCATGTGACCGAGCCGGGCGCGTCTGTCAGGTGGAGGTGTCTGCCTCGGCGGCGGCTGACGAGACGCCTGAACTCGTCGTTTGAACCGTGGCTGCGTTTGCTGCGGGGAGTTAATGTGACGATCAGGAGGCGAGGCGTTCGCTGACAGTCTGTCAAAACTCGACATCACAGAGCAGACGGGTTCATGTTCACGTTGTTGTGTTTTTGTGTGTCGGAGTCGTCGCCTCCTGCTGTGAGTTTCCTCTGCGTTTGTTTCTCTCTGTGTCATCTCCACTGCTCCTCTCGTCTCCTCTGGTTTTTGTCTTTGACGTTTCTCTGCAGTTGTGATTTTTTTAGATTCCCGTCAGGATTTCTGCGTGACAGCTCAACAGTTTGCTTTCTTTTGTTCTCTTGTTTTCCAGTTTTTTATTGTTTCAGATAAATAAAGAAAAGCAAAAAACACACAACCCTGCATGAAACCAATGAATGTTTATGATGATAAAACAACTGTGAAATCTCATATTTAGGTCTCAACACCCTGAGAAGAGCACAGCTATAAATTATTAGTTAACATGCTGTAAATTCTCAAATATTTACCTCCAGGTCTTAAATGCTCTCCTGTTTTTATATTTCATCATATTTTAGTGTCCAGTGTTTCTGATCTGCTCCTCTGCTGTTTTAAAAAAAACAAAACTTTCTCAAAATATCTGTTTAAAAACATATTTATATTTCATATTTCAGAGTTTAACAACTCTCACACAACTCCTGCAGTATAATCCAAGTCTCATTTATCTAATCGCACAATCAAAAACTGCTGATTAAGTCACTTCTATCATTTCTGACAGAAAGCCTTGAGGGCAAACTAGTTGTGGCTGAGAGCAACAAGTGTGTAGTCCTGCATCCCACCTACTGACATGTAAAGATGACATTACAGCTCCCCCTGGTGGCTGGTTGCAGAATAGGTCATAAGCCCCGCCCCCTCCATGTTAGCAGATGGGACCGGGACCAAACTAAACTAAACTAAAACATCAAATAAATGTTTCCCAAAGATGGTTTCTGCCATGTCGTCTTATCACACTTTCTGTTTGTTCAAGTGTTCATTTTTCTCTTCAGTTTGGTTTTAATTAGTTATTTGATGATATAAAAAAAAGGTTTCATGTCATGATTGTCAGCTGAGCTTTGCCCGTCATTGACTCGGCCGACTGTGTGACGTTACTGAACCTATAAAACCACAGATTCTGTGAGGATGAATTTCACTCGCTGTGTTTCAGTCAACACACAAAAAAAGGTTGATAGAAAAAAAACAAACTTTTTTAAAAAAAAAGTTCACTTGAGGTGATTTTTTACTTTTTTCTAAAACTCTTTTTAGAATAAAACTCTTAACGGGAGACAGAAACAGTTTTTCTGGAGAAATTATTTGTTATAAGATTGGAAAGTTTTATAGAAAAGCATAGCATCCTGAGTGAGAATCAGTATGGTTTTAGAACAAACCAGTCTACTGGATTAGCACTCATGAAACTTATGGATGAAATAACCACCGCAATAGACAACAAATTATACACAATGGGAATTTTCATTGATTTAAAAAAAGCCTTTGACACGATTGATCATGAATTATTAATGCAAAGGTGTGTAAATATGGCGTCAGAGGGGTAGCTCACTCATGGTTATGTTCTTATCTAAGTGATAGATGGCAATATGTTTCTTGTGATAAAACTGATTCTGTGTTATTAAAGGTAAAATGTGGGGTCCCACAAGGGTCAGTTCTTGGACCAAAACTTTTTATTTTGTACCTGAATGAACTCTGTAAAGTGTCAAAATATATGAATTGCATCCTTTTTGCAGATGATACAAATTTTTTTCTGCTCTGGGGAACAATTAACTGATATAATAACTATTGTAGAAAATGAGATGAAACTGGTCAAAAAATGGTTCAATGTAAATAAGTTATCTTTAAATACAAGTAAAACAAAATTTATGATTTTTGGGAACCGTAAAATAGACACAGAAGTAAAGCTGAGAATAGAGGATACAGAAATTGAAAGAGTGTTTGAAACTAAATTCTTAGGTGTCATTATGGACCATAAACTGAATTGGAAAATGCATATCAATCATGTTAAATCAAAATTAGCTAAATCAATTGCCATATTATACAAGGTAAAGGATGTGTTGAACCAGCATGCTTTGTATATTCTGTATTGTTCAATGGTTGTCCCTTACATAACTTATTGCCTAGAAATATGGGGGAATGCATATCCTACCCATACTAAATCTCTTTTTCATCCTTCAAAAAAGAGCTGTAAGGATCATCACAAAATCAAATTGTAGAGAACCATCAAATGGATTATTTATTAAATTAAGGGCTTTCAAATTTATGGATTTAGTGGACTACAAAATAGCACTGATAATGTACAAAGCATATAACAATCTGTTACACTTGTAAAATAATGAGCATGTTTTAAACAAAGGGAATGCAGATATGAGCTCCGAGCGAAACATATGATTGAGAAAATAAAATCCAGGACTAAAATAAAAGATCAATGATGTCTGTAAGGGGTGTGAATCTATGGAATGCTCTTGATGACAAATTGAAGATGTGCCGGTCAATCCTCCAATTTAAACGCTTGTTTAAGTGTAAGATATTTGAAAAATATGAGAAATGTAGTTGATGTTATTGATACCATTCTGGAATTATATTTGGGATTTTTTGTGTAAGACGTACTATTTACTGTTTAATGTTTCAAATTATTTGATCTGAATAAGCTGATCAGGTAAGAAGGGTAGGTGGAAATAAGCGCTAGCTTCAGCCTATGCCTTTTCGGTTTGGTTATCTTTTAGTTATACTGATTATAATTGTATTTTTTTGGTAAATTGTATATTTGAAATGACCTGACCGAAATAAATTTTTCATTCATTCATTCATTCATTCATTCAAGTTCTGATGTAGTGAACATTTAAGTCACATGACTGATCAGCTGGTTCCCAAAGACGTCTCTCTCCGGTTCTCGTCCGAGGCGACTGATTTTCTTCTTCTACTCTGTTTATTAATGTAGCCTGTACTGCGTGAACTTCTGATGAAACTTTACACACCTGAGTTTATTTTCTCCAAACGTTCTTCAAATGTTCGATTCTCTCGACAGTTAATCCTCGTTGGGACACATTATGATGCTAGTTGGTCAAATATTTTTGTAATGTTTTGTTGTCATAAAATAGACGAAGTAAAGATAATTTGATGAGAATTTTTTAAGCTTATTTTTTTGGGTAAACTTTAGGGTGCGTTACTTTAAAGCAACGCGGCACCATAATGGTATGTAGGAATGAAAGACGAGAATTATTGTTCATTTTAAATAAAAATGTAGAAAATATTTAATGACCTCACCAGTTGCATTTTTGCCATTAGAAATTTAAATATGATTATTGAGTTCAAGTAAAATAAAATATTGATCAACACATTTTAAAGCCTGTCTTATACTGGTTGAACCGTATATAAATTTAAATGCTGCTGTGAGTCCATGATGGGACGGTCTTACTTCAGGGCAACATTTACATTTTAACAATTTTCTGTCAACAATTATTACAATATTGCAATTATATACAATTATTTTTAATTATTTAATTAAAAAATAAACTTTGCTCATTTGCTAATGTGAATAAATGTTTTTCAGATTGTAAAATCACAGAAAAAGATGTTTTTGAGGAGAGAGATGATGCAGCTGAACCGTGTGATGAAAAGCTGAGACGAGACAAAGGAGCTGAATTTAAGGAATGAGGGAAATGGTCAATGTCTCATATTTGTCTTAATCTGAGCTGATTTATGTCTCGGAGACACAGGCTGGACAAAGATGAGATCTTATTTTGAACTTTTTCTTTCCTCTGGGATTTTATGTCCGTTCATGACACCAAGAAATGACGGCCTACCGCTGTACGTGATGATGCGTTCGGTGGCGTCGCCCTCTCCGTAGCGGGTGATGGGGGTGAGACGGACCAGGTAGGACTCAGGTTTGATGAGTTCAGTCAGGTTGTAGGTCAACAGCTCCCCCTTCTGGATGGTTCCCTCCATGGGAATCTCCTGCTCCCACCAGCGGGACTGACCCATCTGAAACACACCAACACAATAAACTGAAATAATGTTTAAAATAAACGTATGATGATATTGTGTAAATAAACCAGTGTCTCTTAAACATCCTGTAGGTTCTTCAATCATTTCTCTTTTTTTTGTGATCAGACATTTATTGAAGATCCCGTTATGCATTTTGATGAATTTTGAGGACATCAAATGAGAGAAAATGTTCCTGAAATCCTGTTGCACACTGCTGTGCACCGTTCTGAGGAAACGTGTGGTTCGATCCAGAAGCTGAACCTGCTGCAGCATTCTGGGGTTTTTTTTGTCCATACGTCAATCAGATCACCTCACTGGCTACAAAAATGCAGATGAAAGGTTTGGATATAAATTCAAACTGTACTCAGCACCCAATTATGATTTTAAAAGTAACTAAGAAGTGCAATGAATACTCAGTTACTTCCACCCCCGGTAAAGACTACATGTATCCTGTACAGAGTAAATACAGTATTTCATAATGCCTGTTGGTTATAATCATACCTGCTAATATTTATACATGTTGCCTTATCACACGTACTCTTTTTATACAAACTGTTGATCCTTCACATCTTTAATGTACAATTACCTCATGAAATATAATATATATTTACATTTTCTATGTTAAATCATGTTCTGTGCCATATATATTTTTCTGCTGTAAATCATCAGTCTGATCTGTTCTGATCTTAGTTTATTTTTTCTCTTAATTATGATGTTACACACCGTGTGTCTGTTACAACTTGTGTGCAATTATCCTGCACAGTTCATGTCCAAATACACCCAAATATCTGTCCATACATCCAAACATCTCCGTACATCTGTGGAAGTGAAACGTGTATATAGTCTGAGTGTACAGCTTTGACAAATTTAGTACTTTATATGTCATATTTAATATTTTTTATTTGTTTGTCACTTAACTTTCCCCGCTGTGGATCAGTAAAGTTCATCTTGTCTTTAATGTATCTGCTGTGTGTGTTTAGTTTCTCCCGTCCAGAGACTGAGGATGAAAATGAAGTTTCAGTTCTCTGTCTCTCTGTGTGAAGCATCAGATCTCCAGTATTGATGTTTATGTTAATTATACATGTTCCTAACAACACTGACATGACATGATTATAACACTGTACAAAACTCTCCTCCTCCTCTCTCCTTCATCTCTTCTGTCCTCCTGTAAACTTCCTCCAGTCTCTCTGCATCATCGTCTTCTTCTTCTTATCATTTTCTGTCCCATCAGCACTTCTTCCCTGCTCTCTCTCTCTCTCTCTTTCTCTCTCTCTCACTCACTCACTCACTCTCCTCTCGCTCTCTCTCTTCTCTCTCTCTCTCTCTTTCTCTCTCTCTCTCTCTCTCTTTTCTCTTCTCTCTCTCTCTCCTTCTCTCTCTCACTCTCTCTCTCTCTCTTCTCTCTCTCCTCTCGCTCTCTCTCTTCTCTCTCTCTCTCTCTCCTCTCGCTCTCTCTCTCTCTTCTCTCTCTCTCCTTTCTCTCTCTCTCTCTCTGTCTCTCTCTCTCACTCTCTCTCTCTTCTCTCTCTCTCTCTGTCTCTCTCTCTCACTCTCTCTCTCTCTCTCTCTCTCCTCTCGCTCTCTCTCTCTCTTCTCTCTCTCCTCTCGCTCTCTCTCTCTTCTCTCTCTCTCTCTTCTCTCTCGCTCTCTCTCTCTCTCTCTTCTCTCTCTCTCTCTCCCTCTCTCTCTCTCTCTCTCTCTCTCTCTGCAGCACTCTGCTGTGTATGAATGAAAAGACAGGCAGGTTGCCATGGCAACAAGCCCTCCTCCTCCTCCTCCTCCTCCTCCTCCCCCTCCTCCTTATTCTCTGAGGCCAGGCTGATGCTGCAGGAGCTTCAGGTGCACACTGAGCATCACGTCTAACATGATATTTGTCCTTTTTAACAGAGAGTTGAAGAGTTCTGTAAATGTTTTTTCTCTGTTCACATCCTCAGATAAATAAAATATAACAGAGTATTTTCCTCCACAGTGATGCATCTCTGAATTCTATCAGCTCAGAGCTTCCTGTGACCACAGACAGACAGACAGACAGACAGGTTTGACAGTGTCTCCTGGCTCACTGTGGCTCATCACACGTCCACGTACTGCTACTAAATACACCATCAAATCCTCACCTCGACTCTGCAGCTTCATGTTCTCACTCTGTCACAGAGGTGATGACTTTATCAACTCACTGCTCTGCAGAGACTCTTATTGACTTCACATTCATCTTCATGTTTCCTCTAATTTATTTAACGCTGCCCCCTCAAAGTCAAAGATTCAAATCATCAGTCGACTCACATTCTTCAGGTCGAACAGTCAGTCAGTGAGCATCACAGTTACAGGATAAAACAGATAGAAGCTAATAAATATACACAGGGAGTCATAACGATATTTTTACATTATCTAGAGCACTTATTAAAAATCATCCTGGTGACCAGCATGTTGTGTCTGTTGACTGATGAGAGAAGATAAACGAGTGGTCAGTAAACAAGTTTCTTGTTTTTTATCTGCATCATTGTACACAGATCAATGCAACAACATGACAGGCTGTAAACTTTACAAACCGAGTCTCTAAATCACCACAAACCACAAAACTAACTGTGATGGAAGCAGAGAAGAGTGATAGAAATGGAGCGCACACGACGCGGCGTCAGACGCGGCGTCAGACGCTTCACCAGAGCGCACCGCGGAGCGCACAGCTGAGCGCGTCAGACGCTTCACCAGAGCGCACCGGGGCCGAGCTCGAGCGCACGCGGAGCGACAGCTGACGCGCCGTCAGACGCTTCACCAGAGCGCACCGCGGAGCGGCTGACGTGCCGTCAGACGCTTCACCAGAGCGCACCGGGAGCGCACAGCTGACGCGCCGTCAGACGCTTCACCAGAGCGCCCGCAGCAGCTGACGCGCCGTCAGACGCTCACCAGAGCGCACCACGGAGCGCACAGCGACGCCGTCAGACGCTTCACCAGAGCGCACCAACCCGGCACCGAGCGCACGAGGCGCGACACGCCGTCAGACGCTTCACCAGAGCGCACAGCTGACGCGCCGTCAGACGCTTCACCAGAGCGCACCGCGGAGCGCACAGCTGACGCGCCGTCAGACGCTTCACCAGAGCGCACCGCGGAGCGCACAGCTGACGCGCCGTCAGACGCTTCACCAGAGCGCACCGCGGAGCGGCTGACGTGCCGTCAGACGCTTCACCAGAGCGCACCGCGGAGCGCACAGCTGACGCGCTGTCAGACGCTTCACCAGAGCGCACCGCGGAGCGCACAGCTGACACGCCGTCAGACGCTTCACCAGAGCGCACAGCTGACGCGCCGTCAGACGCTTCACCAGAGCGCACCGCGGAGCGCACAGCTGACGCGCCGTCAGACGCTTCACCAGAGCGCACCACGGAGCACAGCGAGCCTGACGCGCCGTCAGACGCTTCACCAGAGCGCACCGCGGAGCGCACGGCTGACGCGCCGTCAGACCTTCACCAGAGCGCACCCGGCGCGGCACTGACGCCGTCAGACCTTCACCAGAGCGCACCGCGGAGCGGACAGCTGACGCGCCGTCAGAACGCTTCACCAGAGCGCACCGCGGACGACAGCTGACGCGCCGTCAGACCTCACAGAGCCACCCGAGCGCACAGCTGACACGCCGTCAGACGTTCACCAGAGCGCACAGCTGACCGCCGTCAGACGCTTCACCAGAGCGCACCGCGGAGCGCACAGCTGACGCCGTCAACGCTTCACCGAGCGCACCGCGGAGCGCACAGCTGACCGCCGTCAGAGCTTCACCAGAGCGCCGCGGAGCGCTGACGTGCCGTCAGACGCTTCACAGAGCGCACGCGGAGCGCACGCTGACGCGCTGTCAGACGCTTCACCAGAGCGCACCGCGGAGCGCACAGCTGACACGCCGTCGACGCTTCACCAGAGCACAGCTGACGCGCCGTCAGACGCTTCACCAGAGCGCACGCGGAGCGCACAGGTGAGCCGTCAGACGCTTCACCAGAGCGCACCACGAGCACACAGCTGACGCGCCGTCAACGCTTCACCAGAGCGCACCGCGAGCGCACGGGGCACTGACGCGCCGTCGAACTTCACCAGAGGCACCGCGGAGCGCGCGGGGCAGCTGACGCGCCGTCAGACACTTCACCAGAGCGCACGCGAGCGTGTGGGGCAGCTGATGCGCCGTCAGACGCTTCACCTAGCGCACCGCGGAACATGCATGGCAGCTGAACTGTTTTTGTCTCTGACAGCTCAGATTGTTCTTGTTAGTGTCTGACCATGATGGAAAGGATCAATACAGTCAGAGAGCTTTTTTTTAAAGGGAAGAGACGTTTGGTTTAACCAAAACATCATCAGCTTCATTCAAACTTTACAGAAACCCTTGGTTTGTCTTTCCACTCTTCTAAAACTTACCTACTCTACTACTTCTACTCTTACTGACGTGTCTAATGACTCGTTGTGTACTGACCTGTCTGATGACTCGTCGTGTACTGACCTGTCTGATGACTCGTTGTGTACTGACGTGTCTAATGACTCGTCGTGTACTGACCTGTCTAATGACTCGTCGTGTACTGACCTGTCTGATGCCGAGTCTGTAGGCCAGGATCCGGTCCACAGCGTTTGGTTCCATCTGAGTCCACTGCAGCTTGAAGCCGTAGACTCGAGGTCTGTTCTGCCACAGAGCACTGTAGGTGTCATAGTAGAACTCTGGAGCATAGGCCTTCCCTGAGGGGACACAGGGGTTAGAAGTCACACCGGGGTCAGAAGTCACACAGCGGTCAGTGATGTTTTGCCCTGAATCACTGACTTTATATAAAGATGGATGACATGACAGCTCTCTTAAAGTTCCTCCAGAACATCTGGACAGCCCCCGGTAGCTGGTTGCAATATAGCTCATAAGCCCCGCCTCCTCCATGTCAGCAGATGGGCCAAACTAAAACATCAAAGCAGTATGTTCATTTCTCAGTTTGGTTCTAATTAGTTATTTAATGATGATATAAACGGAGGTTTTGTGTCATGATTGTGGGCGGGACCTCGACACAGCAACTCTGACCCTGATCACTCACTGAGACGACTTAAAATTTCAAGCCAACGGACTGCAGTTGATTTTAAGTTTTGAGCCCTGCTCAAACTCTTAAGTTTTGAAATAAACTTTAAAAAGTTTAGCTTTTTTTCTATAGATAAGAAAAAAAGGTCACAGTGAGCTGCAAACTTGATTCGTCCCTTTTTTTAGAGCCTGAATTGCCTGAATTAAATTGTTTTAATTTAAAATATAAAAATGCTAACATTTACTTTTGCCTCAATTAATTTACTTTTTTTAAATATAATATTTTGAGTTTATAAAATTCAAAGCTTTAAGTTTATCTAAAGAAGAAAAGTAAATTATCTCAGCAGAAGATCAGTAGTTGGTAAATTTTTTGAGTTGGGCTCAAAACTCAAGAATCTACTGTAGTCTGCCGCCTTGAAATTTTGAATTTTCTCAACTTTTTAGCTTTTACAGTTTATTGCACAGACAGAACAAGATGGCGGCGCTTGTGTTCAGGATATTTTGACTTTATTTAGAGGAAGTGGAGACGCGGCGGCCATCTTTGTTTGCAGTTTGTGGTTAATATAAAGCAGCAATAGATAGCCAACACCGAGGCGCCAAAAACTGCAGTTCCTCAAACGTCCACTTGAGGCTCCAACAGTGAGTCAGTCCCCACAGAGCTCGATGTTAAAATGTCCAACTTTACAGCAGAAATAAACATGTTTACAGCCTGGAACAGTCGTTCATGACGACTGCACAGGGCTGAACTTTTATACAAGTCACTCATTCCCAGGGTGCACTGCGCCAACAAACAGCCAATCACAGAGCTTCAGTGAGCTGAAGATTTAACTGCTGGGAATCCTGATCAAACATTCAGCTGCTTCAATCTGTCAGACTGTGGGTCAGTTTCTGATGAATTCAGTCGTCATGGCAACAAAGTGACGATTCAGAGACGTCTTAGTGTCCATGTTTGTTTGTCCAATGACAGAAGAGGAAGAGGAGGAAGAAGAAGAAGAAGAAGAAGAAACGATGCAAGAGAAGAAGAAGAGTCAGAGTGGGTGTTAATCTCTCAGGCAGCAGGATTATAAAACTCAAGTTAATATGACAGAAAAGTGTGTGTGTGTGTGTGTGTGTGTGTAAAACTGCATGTTTGTCTGTCTGTCAGCTCACACACACACACACACACACACACACACTGTGTCTGTGTGTGTTCCTGCTGATGTGCAGGTCAGAGGATTAAACCACCACAGAAGAAGAAGAAGAAGAAGAAGAAGTCAGTTGACTGGACGACCTGATAATACAGAGCTGAGTCCTGATTGGCTGACTCATGCAACATTTTTCACTTAATTTCTGTGCTTTGATGACATCATCATGTTGACATGTGACCATATCAAAGACCAGATCAATGAGACAATGAGACAATGACGTGTCCCTGTTTATATTGATCCTATTATTTGTATTTCCCCACTTTCCTTTCCTTTCCTTTCCTTTCCTTTCCTTTCCCTTCCCTTCCTTTCCCATCCTTTCCTATCCTTTCCTTTCCTTTCCTTTCCTTTCCTTTCCTTTCCCATCCTTTCCTATCCTTTCCTTTCCTTTCCTATCCTTTCCTTCCTTTCCTTTCCTTTCCTTTCCTTTCCTTTCCTCAGAGGTTCTGAGTCGGAGTTAAAAAGATGCTGGTGTTTTTTTTCTCAGTGTCCACATGCTGCTGCAGTCTCCTCACTGGGAGGAACTGAAAAAAAGACACTGTGAGGACATGAGGCCTCGGGGGAGGAAGCAGCTGAGAGGATTTCCTCCATGAAGAGAGACACAGGGAGGATGCTGATGCGCTGCTGCTGCTGATGATGATTGATGATGAGGAGGAGATGAAGAGGAGCAGCTCAGTATGTTCAGATCTAAAGTCAGAATGATGGACACATGACTGATGAGAACATGAAGGTGAAACACTGAACTTTAGTTTGTTGGTGTGAGCTCAGTGAAGGTGTGATGAGCCGTCTGGCGAGTCGTCATGTTGGAGTCTCGTCTCACAGTCTCTCTGCTGTCATTGGCTGCTGTGGGATGAACGCGGTTTAAAATGCCACCGGCGTGTTCACACCTGATTAACAACACAAACTTCACCTCGGCGACGACAAGCCCGACATAATCGCCGTCATTTTCCATCAGCTCTCCATCCTGAGCTTACAACTTCCCTCTTTAACTGCTTTCTGCTGCTGCCTGCAGAACGCGCCGCCGCTCGCCGGCCGGTTGCCCGCGATAAGAGGCTTAACGCCACCGTCGGGTTTACAGGACGAGTCTCGCAGCGCTGACAGGGCGACTCTGCGGGGGCGCTTTCATCAGGAGAGGACGCAGATACGAGTGGAGTCAGCCGCCGCCTCCTGTGTGACGTCTGGAGCTCACAGAGCGCCGTCTGAACACGACGCCACGGTTACATTACAGAGCCTTTATCCACAGAACTGATCAGACTCCTTCTATCGCCAAACTCAGCCAATCACAGGGATCCATCAGTCCCAGTGCTCTCTGATTGGTGCAGCAGAGACGAGGCAGCAGCGTCCAGCAGAAACTGAAGTGTCTGTCGTCTCTTCAGATGTGAGACGATGTGAAGGTTTCCTGAAGCTCTGCAAATTATTTATGACTCGTCAAAGCCTCCGAGGAGACTCACAGTGACTCTCTGCTCCGCTCTGCCACAGGCACTCGAGTTAAAGACCAGATAAACTCTCATTAATCATCGAGTCCTCGTCCTCGAGTCGTCAACATTTAAAGCTTTTACACATCAAGCCTCAAAACAGCTGCAGGACACGACCGGACTGGAAACTGATGGTTGGAGGCTGTTCAACCTGTCAGGACAAGTCCATGACAAGTCTCAAGTAACTCGAGACAAGTTTGAATCGAGTTTTTACAGAAAAAAACTTAAGTTAAGACGAGTCCAAACCGAGTCTTGTCCGAGACAAGTTAAGTTCCAAATAATTCCAGCCAAGACCAAAGAAGCCATCACAAACTTGAGACAAGTTCAAGTCAGACTTTTAACTTGTCTGGAATTACTTTCAGACTTGACTTGAAGTCCAGGTCATGTGTCCAGTCATTTAAGACAAGTCAAAGTCAAGTCTTGTCTGAGATGTCTAGTCATCTTAAGTCATTCCAGACAAGTTCATGTCAGGTCTCAAATCATTATAAACAAATTCAAGCCGAGTCTTGTCCAGGACAACACAAGTTACGTCCCAAATTATTCAAACCAAGTCCAAGTCAACCATCAGTAATTTGAGAAAAGTTCAAGTCAAAGTTTTGACTTGTCTTAAGTTACTTGACACTTGACTTGAAGTCCTGTCTTGTATAAGATTTCTAGTCATCTCAAGTCATTCCAGGCAAGTCCAAGTCAAGTTTTAAATAATCTGAAACAAGTTAAAGTCTGTGCAGTGTCCACTGACGACCTGTTGTGCTCCGCCAATCTTCTGTTGTCAAACTGCGCGTGCAGCGCGCTCATTTTTTTATAAACCATTAAAGGGTCTGTAAAGACGCCTCAGACAGTGAGATGTGGGCGGGACATCGAGTGAGACAACAGTGGACAGAGACAGACAACTGCTTCAGAGCCAAAGCAGCTCATTTTTAATCTGTTTTAACAGATTAGTTTACTAGCTGACTTGTCTAAATTAAACTTTCCATTTAATCGACAAATGAGTCTCGCTGTCTTACAGACCTGCTGTCCTCCACACGTCTCATCACAGCTGAGCTGCAGCGCGGACGCTGAAGATACCACAGAGATCGCTCGGAGGCGTCTGGGCTCTGCACAGAGTCAGACAGTCGACTCAGTTCGCCTGTGGATATTTTTCCTGCTGCCTGAGGAGGAGAGAAGACGCCCTGCAGGAGTTTGTGTTGAAGCTGGAGCAGATAAACACATTTCAGAAGAAACCTTTCTTATATTTATTGAAATTCTCTTTACGTCTCAACAGCAATCAATAAATCAAACGATCTGACAAAACAGAGGAAGACGTCTGGTGTCTGTGGCTGTCGCAGGCCTGAAACAAGCTCAGCCAATCATTTCATCTGGACCAACTTCAGTGATTGGCTCAAATATAAACTCCCTCAAAACGACTCACACACAACTCAAGTATTTTAAGACAGGGGAGACCGGGGACAAGTGCAACATTCACAGTAAATGGAATTTAAAGTAGAAATGAAAAACACCAGCACCAGTTTGGTGATGAAGAGCTGTTCTCAGTGCTGATTGGACAGCAGAGACGAGGCAGCAGCGTCCAGCAGAAACTGAAGTGTCTGTCGTCTCTTCAGATGTGAGACGATGTGAAGGTTTCCTGAAGCTCTGCAAATTATTTATGACTCGTCAAAGCCTCCGAGGAGATTCACAGTGACTCTCTGCTCCGCTCTGCCACAGGCACTCGAGTTAAAGACCAGATAAACTCTCATTAATCATCGAGTCCTCGTCCTCGAGTCGTCAACATTTAAAGCTTTTACACATCAAACCTCAAAACAGCTGCAGGACACGACCGGACTGGAAACTGATGGTTGGAGGCTGTTCAACCTGTCAGGACAAGTCCATGTCAAGTCTCAAGTAACTCGAGACAAGTTTGAATCGAGTTTTTACAGAAAAAAACTTTTAAGCATGTGTCAAGTAAGTTAAGACGAGTCCAAACCGAGTCTTGAGACATGTTCAAGTTAAGATCTAAAGTTAAAGTCAGACTTTTAATTTGAATTACACCTGACTTGAAGTCCCAGCCAAGAGTCCCGTCATTTAAGACAAGTCAAAGTCAAGTCTTGTCAGAGATCTCTAGTCATCTCACGTCATTATAGACAAGTTCATGTCAAGTCTCAAGTAGTTGGTAAATTCAAACAAATTGAATTTCTTGTCTAGGACAATATAAGTTAAGTTACAAACCATTCAAGCCAAGTCCAAGTCACACCATCAGTAATTTGAAACTAGTTCAAGTCAGACTTTTAACTTGTCTTGAATTACTTGGCACTTGATGTGAAGTCAAGTCTTGTGTCCAGTCATTACAACGAGTCAAAGCCGAGTCCTGTCTAAGATGTGTAGTCATCTCAAGTCATTATAGCCAAGTCCAAGTCAAGTTTGAAACAATCTGAAACAGGTTCAGAGTTGTTTGGGTTAACCAGCATCCCATCATGCTCCAGTGAAGCTGACTCACCTGTGACCAGGAAGGTGCAGCGGCCCGCCCCGGCCTCGTTGGTGATGTCACAGGTGTACTCGCCGTATCCCTCTCGGTTCAGAGCTCTGACCAGGTAGTTGGTGTCGTCGCGCTGGTCGCTGAACTGCCCGACGGTGAGGAGGCGGGAGCCCAGCTTCCACTCGTAGCGCAGGAGGCGGGCCGGGTGAGCTCGCAGCAGGCGGCAGGTGAGGCTGAACGCTCGGCCGAGAGCCTGACGGATCTCCGTGTACACCGGCTCCACGACGGGAGGAACTGTCGGAGACACGGAGACACGGGAAACATGAGGTGAGACAGAGAAGACAAACTGTTACCAGCATCTTTATTAACTCCTGAAGTTTGTCCACATGTTGGATCAACAACAGAACTTCACTAAACAAATACTGAATCTGTAGAGAGTGAATTCTGGAGGAATGTGTCTCATACGATGATTCAATGATCAACGGGACCGAGTATCACATGAAACCAGCACCAACAGCTGTACCCTCACAGCTGGAATCCACCAGACACATCTGCATCACGTCACGGCTTTGACACGTCAGCTGAATGCTGCCGTTTTACACGACACTTATGATCAGTGCACATCTGACGACTGACGTAACAAGACGAAAAAACGTTAAAGACAAAAGAAGATGTAAAAACAACGGAAAAGACAAAAGTCCAAAAACTAAGTCAAAGATGTCACAAGGCAAAAAACAAAAAATTAAATCTAATTAAATAACATAAAATGAAATAAGATAAAATGAAAGAGGGGGAATTTCAGCAGGATCCAAAAAAAGTAAAGACAGAAATTTAAATGAATTTTAACGACCAATAAAAGAATCTGAATGTGAAAACAGATTTTTGGTTTTAAAACCACTTTGATCATTCAGTCCCTCCAGGAAATTCAGATAATCCCTGTGAATTCTGCACCACGTTACAAGTTTTGGCCAATCACCTCAACTTTTCTGCAAATTTGACCAGTTATTGTAGTTCCACCAATCACAGCACTAAAATCACACATACGCGTCCCAATGAGCTAACTCAATGTTTTATTGTTGATGATTTTGTTGTATTTTTATTTTTTTTTATTATATCACAGGTACTGAGGAGGCTCATCTTTGTTTCATTCATCAACACTCTGTGCACTTTCACATTTTTTAAATTTTGTGCTGATTTGAGTTTGAGCTCAAAAAAAGATTTTGTTTCTTTGTGGAAGAACAAGTGAACTTCTTCATTTACAAGTTATGAGTTGTTGATTTTTAATGAATTATACAAAAAAATTTAAAGAATTAAAAAATCACAACATCTTTTTTTTTGCAATTTCTTTGCAAAAAACGCCTAAAAGTATGTCAACACACATCGCAGTGTTTGAGAAAAGCTGCTGTGAAATCAAACACTTTAGGCTGCGACAAACAATGGAGAGACTGATTAATTCATTCATTCATTCATTAAAACAAATAAATAAACAAGTAAACTAAAAGATGTTTGTTTGTTTCTGGCTGCATCCTGTTACTGTCTGATTCTCCACAGGGATCAATAACATTTAATCTGATCTGAAGTCAGAGATTTTCTGGCGGTTCTGGGAAAATATCATGTGGTGAAAACACACACACACACACACACACACACACACACACACAAATTGATGAAATAAGTGAACTAAAGAAGGAAATCTTCTCTTTCTGTAAAGTTTCAAACCTTCTGATAAAATCACATCATGAAGTTTCATCACGTTGAACCTGAAGAGACCTGAACCTCGACTTTCTGCATTAAACTGATAAAACTAATAAATCTCGACTGAATGAGACTAAATTTAGGAGCGTTTCATCTCCTGCTCTCTCACTTCGCTCTTTGATGGAGCCTAAATGCCTCAAAAATAACCTTAAACCTCTTAAGAGTTTGAAATATTTAAAGTCAGACGGCGTTGAGCTCGGCGCTCTGCTAAAGGGCACAAAGGCAGAGTCTGATCTGTTCCTGTAAATCCCTGCAGCAGAACCTCGGAGGAGGATTTCAGCCGCGTTACAGGTGTCACTTCACAGATTAACGTCCCGCCGTCAAAGAGCGGCAGCCGCAGGCGACCGTCCCCTGACCTCGGCACTGATGGAGGGAGCACGAACGCCGCCCGGCTCCGGGGACAAGGCGGCGACGGCTCACATGATTAATTCAGGCTGAGAGGTCGGAGCAGGACGGGACGAAAACTGGAGCGACAAAATCACGAGTTTAAATCAAGTCTGAAGTCATCATCTCATTTAACACTGAAAAAACAATAACAAGAACAGATTCATAATCAATCAATCAATCAATCATTTACACTGATTCACTGTAACAGCTGAACGATTTCAGGCTGTAAGACTTTTACAGGCTGGGCTCCATTTTTAAACCTGATTAAATCAGAACTTAACTTTAAATCATGTTGACTATCTTAAAGTTAAGACTGAAAGTAAACCTCACTTAAACTTTTTACTCAAATCAGTTCATTCAAAAAAGTTTTTAGCTAGCTAGCAAACAGTGTAACATTCTGTGAGAATTTAGTGACAGCACATTTTTTTATTAATTTAATTTGAGTCAACAAACAGCTCCATATCAACTAAACTCATCCTTTCTAACTGTGTGTGTGTGTGTGTGTGTGTGTGTGTGTGTGGGTGTGGTGTGTGTGTGTGGTGCGATTTTTGTTTGTCAGCTGTAAAAATAACATGAAAACCACACAAGACTGAAAATGAAACTTAAAGAACATGTTCAAATCATCATCAAATAAATCTGTAGGTTCAGATGAAAAACTGTTAACACTGAAGAACACACACACACACACACACACACAACACACACACACACACACACACACACACACACTCAGTTAAAGGTCTGTGGTTCATCTCGACCCTGCAGAAATGTTTCCTGGACCCTCCTCCTCTGAGGGAATCAGTCCAGGAACATCTAAAGGTCAGCTGGACGCCTTCGCTCCACACCGACCTTCAGCCGAGCTCTCTGATTGGACAGAGCGGACTTCTGACTCTGCTAGTTAAATCCCATAATGCACTGCTGAGTGGTGCTGGTGTTCCAGCTGGTTAATGAGCTCTTTTCTACAGTTTTTATCCTGAAAACTGTTTCTGTTTTGTCTTTTACATTGTTTTTGGTTCAGTAGAAACAGTCAGTAGAAATGGACTTTTTAATTTTAGACATTTCAGAGCCTGAACTTTTTCACTTTTCCTCCAGTAAACAAGTTGAATCAGTACTCCTACTTTTACTCGAGTGTCTGTACTTGTACTGCAGTAAAGACTCTGTGTCCTCTGTTTGTTATAGTCCAGCTGTGGGACTGTGGGGACCTCGAGACATCGCTGATGTCCTCAGTATCAGGGTAAGAAAAGATCCTGAGCAGCATCAGTTTGTAGTTTTATTTGTCTTTCTGTTCACGACTCTGAAGAAAACTTCTCAGTCAGCAGGAAGTCGTGTAACTTCTGTCTGAGTGTTTGACAACCTGCTGGAGATTAATTCAGCGATCGTGACGACCGCGGCATCGCCGACGTCCCCGAAACGTCTGCGGAGAAACAACCTCGGAGGGATTTTATTCAGCGGTCTGACAGTCCATTCTGATTCCATAACATTTACCTAAACATCTCTTTTGGGAGTGTGAGACTCATTTTTTAGTGAACATCAGTGTTTTGATTTATTGTTCAGTCTGTCAGTGCTCCACATTCCTCTGGTCCTGTGAGGACTGCAGTGCCGCTGATGTCCCCGTAATCCCTGTTAAAAAAAACACCTCAACTGGATTTTATTCAGCGGCTACATCATCACTTTCTGCTTCTTCTGTCTGTTCACCACTTTTAGAGAAAAGTGGGAGTCATTTCAACGTGATTGTGTTTCGTGGGCACCTCGACGTGTCACCGACGTCCCCGTAATCCCTGTTAACAAACAACCTCAGGAGGATTTTATACAACATCTGTTTCACGGTTTTATTCTTCTGTCTGTTCGCTGCTTTGGAGGAATCACTTCCAGCGGCTGCATGTTGGTAACGTGTTGTTAAAAACCCCGGTGGAGGACGTTCGTCAGAGGGATTGTGGGACGTCACCTCCGCACATCACCGCCGTCCCCGTAATCCAACAACCCAACAGACTGTGAGGGATTATTGTCAAAGTAAAACCCTAAAAAACGACTAAGAGCTCATTTGAAATGTTGCTCATGAGCTTTCCTCTTCATGTGGACTTGATGATCATATTAATGAGAAGTCATCAGGACAGAAACAATAACCCACAAACTGCAGACAGATAAATTCATCCTGTCTTTTTATTCTCAGGCTGCACTTTCAACTTGTTTTCTGCTGATTGACTTTTTTTTCTGTGCAGTTTTTCCGTCAGCAGCTTCTCTCGAGGATTACTGACGTTTCTTTGCTTAAATACACTCGCAAGTTAAATCTGCGTCGTGTGTGACTTGAATGTTGTTTCACTTATTTCAGAGTAATCCACCTGTAATCTGCCCGCGCTTTAATCTGCTTTGTGTTGTTGCACAGCGAAAACAGCAAACACGCCGCAGCAAGTTTAGAGAAGAGAGAATTTACAGAGAAGCTACAGCAGCAGAAATCCCTGCAGCCACGGTCCTGCATCCAAAATGTGTCTTTAGTCCAAAGTTAACAAGTGTTAAAAGTAAAATGTTCTGTAAACTAGAACCAACAGGAAAAGTACAGACAGAGAGGAACGGTTTCCATTTAAACAACTTTAACGTGACATAAATATAGGATCTGCTCAGAAGGTGAGACTGAAGCTCTTTGGACTCTTCTCTTACTTTGCTGTCTTACACCAGCACAGTTGACATTTTTGCCTCGTCTGCTGGGTCGGAGGTTTTTGGTATCTTTTGCAGGACGCATTGGAGGTGAAACCACTTGTGCTTCAACCGACTAAAACCTGGTCAAAGTTCAGTCTTTTCCCCACACAGGAGGGAACTCAGACACACTTTCACCACACACAGTGGTGTTAGCGGCATGGAGGACGGGTGGAGGAGATGAGGATGAGGAGGAAGAGGAGAAGAGGATGGAGACCGGGCGGCCACGAAGCTGCACCTCGATCCGGCTCAGGTGGGTGTTGAGCCGGATTGAGGTGCAGTTTCACGGCCAGTCTGGGTCGGCTGTCCTCTCTTGACCACACCGTCTCTCTCCCTCACTCCTCCTCAGCCAGCAGAGCTGCAGAATGATGATGATGATGATGATGAATTATGAAATATAACATGACTTCAAGGTGCTTCAGTGTAAAACATGACCGGTTACATATCGACATGATATTTATGGTTCATGTCTGTATTAGTTTATCAGGTGTGAATGAAAAATAAACTATTTAACACTTTAACTTCTGAAGCCAGCAGATCTGTGTCCTCCTGGTAAATCCACCGTCCTGCTACACTCACACTCCGGGCAGAGAGCAGAGATTTAGTCTGGTATTCAGACTGACCCAAACGAAACACACCGAGGGGGTAAACGCTGCAGGGTCCAGTTCAACTGGACTGAAGAGGACATGTGAACACACCCTGAGACGTCTTTTGTGAGACTTTCTACTACAAACGATTTGGTTACGAACGTCTTAATTCCACGTTTTTAACAGTGTCGAACCTTCTGCACCACCTGAACTTCTCTTAATGTAACAACAAAGGACACGAGTTTTTAAACTGAGTTGTATCAAAAACGATATATTTTCTAACTTGGTGTTTTCTCCAGGTGTGTCTTCAGTCTCTGACTCGTCACACTGCTCAGCTGAAGCTCCTCTGAGTTTCTGCATCGATTCTCTGGAGAATCACAACGAGTCGAGCTGCAGAGGAGATTCACTGTGACAGCCTTTTAGAGCAGCAGGAGGCCCCGAGCTCTGAGAGAGAGAGGGAGGTGTGTGGTGTGTGTTGTGTGTGTGTGTGGTGTGTGTGTGTGTGTGTGTGTGTGCAGCGTCCTGTCACTTCCTCTGATTGTATTTTGTGCGATGTGTGGCCCTGCAGGTTAGACGGAGCGTGACTGGAAGGTCGGGGATTCGATCCCCGTCCACACAGACAGACAGACAGACAGAGAGACAGAGAGACAGAGAGAGAGACGGAGAGAGACGAGGAGAGACGGGCAAGACAGAGAGAGAGACGGGCAGAGAGACAGAGAGAGAGACGGGCAGGCAGGCAGCAATGAAGGTCAATATTTGCAGTTCACAAAATCCATTTTTTAAGCAATCAGCATGAGATTGACCCTTCAAAATAAAAGTTTGCAGTAGGCATCACACTCTCAGACTCACAATCAATACAATTAATGTATAAAACACACACACACACACACCCTTACACTGTAAAAAAAAAATAGTTGAGACGGCTTAAATTTTTTTTAGTTTTGAGCCAAACTCAAACTCTTAAGTTTAGAAATGAACTTTAAAAAGTTTTGCTGACCTGTAAACTTAAGTTGAGATAATTTACTTTTCTTCTTTAGATAAACTTCAATCTTTGAGTTTTAGAAACTACAAAAAAAAAAAATTGGTCCCAGTGAGCTGTGAACTGAAAAAGTAAATAGTTTGAATTGAAAAGATTTACTTTCACTTCAGTGAATTTTTATATTTTTTAAATGGAATGTTTTGAGTTTCTAAAATTAAAAGTTTATCTGAAGAAGAAAAGTAAATTATCTCAACAGAAGATCAGCAGTTGGTAAAACTTTTTCAAACCTGACAAGTTTGAGTTGGACTCAAAACTCAGAAATCTGTTACAGTCTGCTGCCTTGAAAGTTTGAGTTTTCTCAACTTTTCTAAACTTAAACCCACCCTCTGTGTGTGTGTGTGTGTGTGTGTGTTTACTGTGTGTGTGTGTGTGTGTGTGTGTGTGTGTGTGTTCACTCTGTGTGTGTGCGTGGTGTGTGTGTGTGTGTTCACTCTGTGTGTGTGTGTGTGTTCACTCTGTGTGTGTGTTCACTCTGTGTGTGTGTGTTGTGTGTGTGTGTGTGTGTTCACTGTGTGTGTGTGTGTTCACTCTGTGTGTGTGCGTGTGTGTGTGTGTGTTCACTCTGTGTGTGTTCAGTTGTGTGTGTGTGTGTGTGTGCTGTGTGTGTGTTTGTTTGTGTGTGTGTGTTCACTCTGTGTGTGTGTGTGTGCGTGTGTGTGTGTTGTGTGTGTGTGTGTGTGTGTTTGTTTGTGTGTGTGTGTGTTCACTCTGTGTGTGTGTGTGTGTGTGTGTGTGTGTGTGTTACCCACACTGCACCACCAGCTGGATCAGAGCCTCCCTCGGTTTCACGTTGAAGCCGTTGTATTGGCTCGTCTGGCAGCGGTACGTCCCGCTCATTTCTCTTGTCACGTTGCTGATCCGCAGCACGCCGTCGTAGGTCTCCGTCTCCGCCGAGCCGTCAGGCATCAGAGGCGGCGCCACCACCGCGGCCGCCGCCGCCCCGCTCTCCTCCACCCGCGACCACAGGATGATGGGTTTGGGTTTCCCTGAGACCAGACACTGCAGGTCCACGGTGTCGCCCTCCTGAGCGATGAGGTGAGAGCGCCCCCTGGGGACGGTCAGCTCCGGAGGAACTGAGGGATGAGACAGGACGAGGACACACAGTGAGACGTGTGGTTTCATTTATTCAAATATCCTATTTTACTACATATTAAAGGAACATTCCAGATATTTTGATATTTTTGTAATTCAGCGTTGTAAATTATTTTAAATTCTTTAATTTCTCTCTTTACTTTTCTAGAAATCAACTTTCTTATATTTCATGTCATCGACAGTGGACTCCACGTTTGAGACATTTGTTTGAAACAAATCTGTGTTGAAAATCATATTCACATACACAAAATGACATATTTGTTTCTTTGTGATGCAGAATTTTGAACAATATTTCGTTTTCAAACATCAGCAGGTCAAAGAACATGAAGAGATTTTTAAAAAATAAATGTTGTTATAAACTGATGAACAGAACCAGAACAACATCCAACCAAATCTTTACCTATTGAACTTACACCTGTCTGCTAATTACCCGTACCATTTAAAGATGGTTACACGTCACATATTGGTCACAATATTGATTTGAATGGAAGAAGTCAGACAGTTGGGGACAGTTGCAACACAATCAGGGGACGCTGTAACATATTAAAAATTTCATCAATTAACTTCTGCTTTTTTCTCAATAAGCATAGTTGTGAACATCTGCACTGTTTTACGGTATTACAGCGTTATTTAATAATGTAGTAACATTTGTCAAATAACAGGAATGAGACTTGTCGCAACCGTCCACTGCTGCAACTTTTACACTTTTATTTTCTTAACTTTTTATGATTTTTGTCTGGTTTGAACTTTGAAACTTTATTGTCAGTCAGAAAACGGCAGTGAACAGCAGCTCAGAGACAAAAAACACAAGGAGTTCGTCTTTACGTCATTAACGCTCCACATAAGTTTCATCTTTAAGTATAAAACCATTTTCAACAGAGGTGGGAAGTAATTAAGTACAAATATTTAGTTACTGTTCTTCAGTAGATTTTTCAGGTATCAGTACTTTGATTGAGTATTTTTTACTTTTCCTCCAAACATCTGATCACAAATATCTGAACTTTCTCCTCCTCACATTTTATAAGCAGACTCGTTACTTTAGTTTTAATGACTCTGAGGTGAATTATTGATTATTGTTATTTTGCATCATTGTGCGCCGCCTTCAGACATCAAGACTGATTTCAACCTGAATGAAACAATAAGACAGAAAAGACGATTCACTGGTGGATCCATCAGAGTTTATCACACAGGACAGACAGGACGAGATGGAAATGATGCAAAATATGTAATAACAGAAAATGACTTCAGATGAAAAACATATAAAATACATAACAAGACAAAAACAATGAAAAGGACACAAATTTGAAAATGATGGAAAAGATCTAAAAAGATGCAAACAACATAACAAGACTTCAAACAAATGAGACAAAAAGATTTAACAGGACGAAAACGGCCCAACAAAACGTACCAACACAAAAACAACTCAAGAAGACAAAAACACGGTGACAAGCATCAAAAGACGTACCAACAGGATGAAAACCACGTAACCAAGACTTAAAACAAAAACAATGTCATGAGACAAAAACAACGCAACAAGACATCAGACGATACAACAACGTAAATGACTTCACAAGAAAAAGATCTAACGTATGAAACAAGACATAAATGATGGAGACTCTGTGGTGGAGAAAAGCTGAGGTTCAGTTAACTTTGGACAGACACAGTCAGTAAAAAATGTCCTTCAGAGGACGTCTTTTTACTTTTTACTGAACTTTTTCACTGCACTAAACAAGTTGAACCAGTACTTCTACTCTTTTTTACTCGAGTATCTGTACTTCTTCTGCAGTGAAGAAGGTGCAGACATTCCCCACCTCTGATTTTCATGTTGTCATATTTAGTTTTGTCCAAAGGTCAAAGGTCACAGCAGTGAGATGAGATCTTCTGTCAAACGATGATGGAGCACAGAGACGTGATACTGAGTGAAGACGGTAAAGTAGAAACAGTAAACAAAGTATTTTCCTTCCATTTTTGATGTGGAGTTTGTCCTTCATTTACAATCACACTGAGACAGAGCTGCTGTTTGGGGGAGGACGGGGGAGTACGGGGGAGGATGGGCAGGGGGACGGGGGAGGAGTGAGACTGCTGGACTGTTTGAGCATTTATTTTCCTTATGGGAATGCAGCAGTGACCCGAGCGCGACCTTCTGTTTTAACACGAAACATCCGTCAGCGGGCGTTCAGACTGCGACTGCAGCGACGCTTCGTTTGAAATACTCCATCTCTCCTCCTCCTCCTCCTCCTCCTCCTCCTCCACCTCCCAGGCTCTCTGAATGTTTCCTCCCGTCTGCCAAGGTCACAAACAAACAGGAAGTCAGCCGCCGCCAGCAGACGCTCATCTGCATGACATCCGTCTGAAGGAAAAGTTCTGCTTCTTTTCTCTCCGCTCAAACTGAACACAGTGGTTTGTAGCAGAGTTCAAGAGCTGCAGGCTTTGTAGAGGAGGAAGAAGAAGAAGAAAGAAGACAAACTGCAGGTGCTGCAGCAGCTTCATGTTGTTTTAGCCGTCAGCAGTGACAGAGGACAGGAAGCAGATTCTTGATGATGTGGACGTTCGCTCTCAGATCTGCAGCCGTTTGGGAAGTTTTCAGAGAGAGTGGGACCTCCTCCTGTTGTCTCCGGGCTGAATGGCTGAGTGTGAACAGCAGCTTTAATCCACAGGCCGACGCTTCCTCTCCTCTGCACCGCTCGCTGTTTACACTCTCAGTATTACTGAGGAGCTGATGAACAGATATCTGCATGTGACTGTGAGGACTGGGCACCAAACAAGTTCCAAGGACTTTGAAAATGTTTGATTTTATTTTAGCCATATTTTCAAACATTTTGGTGGAAAAAACATACAAATTATCTTTTTTTTTCTAGATCTGGGAACAAGAAGGTTTGAATGCAGGCATCATTTGACTGGAAATGGCTCAGTGCTTCAATTCAAAATGGCCGACTTCCTTTTGGGTTTAGGCTCTTGCTCCAGGAGACTTTTTTGTTTCTTCTGAACATGATACACGTGTCTACTGATTTTCACCCATGTAGGTAAAACGTACCTGGGGGCTGCTGTTTAAGAAGCGTGGTCAAGTCATTTAGCTACGCCCACCAACAAAACCTGTACCTGTACTAAACTTTTTCGCCCCAACTGACAATGAGCCTTTCTTACAGTTTCAAGCACGTTTAGGCCTCAAAAAAATAGACACACTGGTTAGTGCTCAGACCCTAAAAACAGTTCATCTAAAAGCTAAAGAGCGCAACATTTTCATAGCCTGAAAGCTAAGTCCCCCGCAGCAGCTGCAGCTAACGTTAGCGTGCCTGCAGCTAGCATCTTAACACTGTAACTTAACCTTTGACGGACGACAAAACTTTAAGTGAGACATCGACATCTTCAGGTGATTAAACTTGTTGAATAAGTTGTTGCTGGAGATAACTGGGCTGTTTTAATGTTAGTGTTGACGTTAGCTTAGCATTTTATCAGCTATCGCTCAGCCACTGGCTGCGTTTCAAACCAACATTTGTGAATTGCAGACTATGAACAGGGAAATATTACAGGACAATATAAATAAATCTTAATTATAATTGCAATATTACAGTCGAGGGTGAACTGTGAACGTGATTATTAGCTCTTCAGTGATGCTTACAAACCTCAATGCGTCACAGTCCTGAACGCATCATTGTTAATTGTTAACTGCTAATAATCACTTTAAAGGTCACCCTTGAGTGTTATCTTGCTTAATTCAATGGTGATTTATTATTACAGATTAAACTACTCAGCTGTTCAAAAAGTCATGACTTTACCAGCTTAATGCATCAATAATTATAATACAATAAATATTATTCTGAAATTCTGCATAAAAAGTACTTTTACTTTTAATACTTTGAGTATATATTAATGCTAATACTAACTGTAACAGAGTATTTTTACACTGTAGTACCGTTACTTTTAATGGAGATAAAGTATCTGAATCCGTTTTCCAGCACCGCCGGTCTCAAATAAAGGCCTGTCTCCTGGGTCTGTCTCTCCAGCTGAGGTGTGTCAAAGCCCCACCCCCTGGCCTGACTCACCTGTGGTTGATGAGATGTTGACATCGATGCTGATCTCGGGGGTTCCTCCGTTCCTCAGCGACGCCACGCAGGTGTAGGTGCCAAAGTCGGTGAACTTGAGGTCGATGATGTCGAGGTTGGTGGTTCCCGGCGAGACCTCGGTGTCGGTGTGGGTGATGACCATACGCTCGGAGCTCCTCAGCGGCCGGCCGTTCTTCAGCCAGCTGAACTGCAGCTCCTCGGGGGGCGTGGCCTCCACCTGGCAGCTGATCTTCACCTCCCGGCCGATCTGGATGTTGTCGTCGTTGTGGTACGGGTCGGGCGTGATCCAGAACCGACCTTTACGAAGACCTGCAGGAGAAAGACGGACACAGGAAGACAAACGTTAGTCCTGCAGGGGAAGCTGAAAAATCAAAACACATCATCAGCTGATTAAAACAAAGTGTGTGTGTGCGATTATGTACAGAAGTGTCAATGAATCAATAAAACCTTTCTTAGATCATGAAGCCTCATGTTTCTTTATAATTCTAATTCTTTATAATTTTATATTCATCTCCCAAAATTCGGACATTTCTGATCGGTGTCTTTGGGAACTTTGGGATCTCCATGAAATAAAGTTTTGTAGGTTTGAACAAAGCTTTAATAAACTTGACAAGTTAGTTAAAAAAAGGAGTAAAAATAACATTTCCTATATGAGAAATTGCTTCAGGGTCAAAAGTTGGACAGTCAAACTGTTCAGTAACAGTCTGACTGTATCACAGGTTATTTTTTCCTGAAGCTGTGATTGTGTGTTGTTGGTTTGAATCCTGCAGCAGAGCCCTGAGCAGAGTGACAGCAGAGTTTTGTCTTCTCATATTTTAAATTATTACAATTACCCTTCCTGCTGTGGAGAAACTAATCCGTCCAAATGAGGCTTAATTATTACTGAAACCATTTGTTCAGTTTAATCCTGTGACTGTCCAATGCCACGTGCTGCTGCTGCTGCTTTTCTTCCTCCACTTCTCATTTAACCTCCTGGTTTCCGGTTCAGAGGGACTTCGTCGGACAGGATTCATTACCTGCACTGTGGCAGTAGCTCAGACTGCAGGGACTCAGCTGGGGAACCAGAGGGTGGCCGGTTCAGGTGTGGACTGGACCCTGGAGAGGTGCCTGTTGACCTGCTGGGCCGGGTTGGGAGATTTACTTAAAATATTCTTAAACAACTGCCATAAACCAGGATGTGGCTTCTGTTTTCACCCAAACCACATCCTGGTCACCTCGCTCTCAACAGAGCATCATCCATTGACGACACCTCTCCATCTGACACAGCTCTGGGCTGTTCTTTCTATCTCTTTCCAGCTGGCTCCCTGCCTGTTGAGCTCTGCCTCAGTGTCCCGCCTCCAGCTGTTCTTGGTCCGTCCTCTCTTACGTTTCCCCTGGAGGTTCCAGCTCAGGGCCTGGCATGTAGTGCTAGATGTCGGCTTCCTCAAGCTGTGGCGAACCAGGATCTGTTTCTCTAACAGCTCCTGTCTCCCTCTCTGCCACAGCTCCATGTTGCTGATTTTGCTCTGCCACCTGATCTAAAAAAATGTGCTTCAAACAGCTGTTGATGAACATCTGGATCTTCTGCAGCGTCCTTTTTGTCATTGTCCACATCTCTGATCTGTAGAGAAAGATGAATTTCATATAAGAGTTAAAGATTCACACTTTTGTTGTTGTGGTTATTTCCTTAGAGGTTCAGATGTTAAGGGTGATGAAAGCTGCTCTAGCTTTGCCTACTTTGGCAGTGACATCGTTGTCTGTAGTTGACTTCCTGTATGTCCTCTCCACCTACTGTGACTGTGTTGTTGGTAGAGGTGTTGATCTTCATTAGTTGGGTCTTCTCCATGTTTATCCTCAGCACTGTCCCAAGGAATGTGGTTGCCAGCTTGGTCATCTTGTCCTGCATCTGGTTGTAGTTGTGTGACAGGAAGGCCAGATTGTCGGCAAAGTCTAGGTCATCAAGTTTTGTCCAGAGGCTGCACACTATGCCATTTTTTCCTTGTTGTGGTGATTTTCATGATCCAGTCAATAACCAGAAGGAACAAGACGGGTGATAGCAGACATCCCTGCTGAACACCAGTCTTAACCTCAGTACTCTCTGACAGCAGGCCTGCATGTAAATGTTTTGGATCAGTGATCAGGGAATCACCTCCTACAGTCCCAAAATATTTTGTTGTAGTAGTCGTAGTAGTTTTGACAGGTTACTTAGCTAACTGGATTTCTGTGTTCTGGTCATGTCCATTGCTGAATGGCTTCTGCTCCTCAATTTTTGACTGATAACTTTGGGACAGTCCAGCCAGAGGAGAGCCTTCCAGGTCACCAAAGGAAGGTAATCGCGTTTGCCTCCTTGCTGACCAGGTGAATTATTTGGCATAATTGGAAAGTGATGCCCGCTTCCTTTACTCAGTGGGTCTCGGAGGTGTTGCTGATGCTGAAAAAAATCAAATTTGCTTGGTTCATACCAAATATTGGAGGAAACCTGGTGCCCATTTAATAGATATACTAAGACGCTTTCATTCATCATCAAGGGGGGTCGTCAAGAGAACACACATGTATTCTGAATTCTTTAAGAATTCTGAATATTAAAAAAAAAGTTTTTCCTGTTTTTTGTCCCCCAGGAAACAGGAAATGGTTTGGAAGGGCAGTCCTGGGAATCCCGTTTCTCGGGATTAAACCCCAGTTGATGCTGTTCAGTTGTAGTTGAGTTCGAATAGTGTTCAAAGCCTCACTTTAATGTTCTCCTCGTCCTTCTGTCAGTCCCTGTCCCAAACAATCTGAGTCTTCAGTGGACAACTGCAAACAGACCAGAAGGTTGTAGTTCAAATCCCACATCTATGTGTGTGTGTGTGTGTGTGTGTGTGTGTGTTGGGGGTATGTGTATATAAATAGCTTCAGTTCGTGAGGCGAGCAGCTGATTGTCCTTGTTCATTAAGATTAAAGCAAGAACGCCTCGGAACAAAACCCTGCGTGAGTGTGTGTGTGTGTGGGGGGGGGGTGGCGGGGGTGGGGGGCAATGTGTGTGTATCTCACTGCGTCAGTAAAAGGTCTGTTGCATAACTAGAGGTGGATGCAGTCGCTCACACATGAAAGTCACTGCTCACACACACACACACACACACACACACATGCACGCACTGGCATGACTCCAGTACTGTCAGCACACATGGTGTTACTTCAATAAAGAGCGGTCTACATACATGGTTTAAAGCTCCAGAAAAAGCCTCTAAGTGAGCTCCAGTGACCCATAACACCTGGCTGTACATAAACCTGCAGAGATGTTTACATGTTTATTCAGAGAGGCATAATTACACACACACACACACACACACACACACACACACACACACACCTGAGGACTGCAGGAGGATGAAAACAGTGACAGGAGGTGTCATCACGCTGAGTTACTCGTCTCATCTCCTAAAAATGTTGTTCATAAAGGGATCATTTACATTACAGCAAATCTGTTTAAGAGAAATCTCCATGGCAACGGTGGTGCATGAAGATGCTGCAGCTAGTAGCTCCTTCAAACTTTGCTACTTTTCTCTTTTAATCTGTCTTTACTGCTTTAACACGCATCACCTGATAGAAATACACCTGTAGGCTTTGGAAAAGAAAGTGTGGAATTTGGATCAAAGAGCAGCATCCCTGAAGTGATCAACACACTGCAGCTTTCAACCAATCAGATCAGCTGGACGCACCATGTGACCATCCCAGAGGGAAAGTAGGAGAGACGATTAGAACCATGCTACAGTCTGAACTTAAAACTTCTCCTAGATAATGTCCCATCAGGAACGTTAAACGGACAAAATGGGGCTCAGACTGGGCAAAAAACAGGAAATATGGAGGACTCTGTAAGATGTGCAGCAGGACTCTGTAAGATGTGGAGAAGGATTCTGTAAGAAGTGGAGAAGGATTCTGTAAGATGTGGAGAAGGATTCTGTAAGATGTGGAGAAGGATTCTGTAAGAAGTGGAGAAGGATTCTGTAAGATGTGGAGAAGGACTCTGTAAGATGTGGAGAAGGATTCTGTAAGATGTGCAGCAGGACTCTGTAAGATGTGGAGGACTCTGTAAGATGTGGAGAAGGATTCTGTAAGAAGTGGAGAAGGATTCTGTAAGATGTGCAGCAGGACTCTGTAAGATGTGGAGGACTCTGTAAGATGTGGAGATGTGGAGAAGGACTCTGTAAGATGTGCAGCAGGACTCTGTAAGATGTGGAGAAGGATTCTGTAAGATGTGGAGAAGGATTCTGTAAGATGTGGAGAAGGATTCTGTAAGATGTGCAGCAGGACTCTGTAAGATGTGGAGAAAGATTCTGTAAGATGTGAAGAAGGACTCTGTAAGATGTGGAGGACTCTGTAAGATATGGAGAAGGATTCTGTAAGATGTGGAGAAGGATTCTGTAAGATGTGCAGCAGGACTCTGTAAGATGTGGAGATGTGGAGAAGGACTCTGTAAGATGTGCAGCAGGACTCTGTAAGATGTGGAGAAGGACTCTGTAAGATGTGGAGAAGGATTCTGTAAGATGTGGAGAAGGACTCTGTAAGATGTGGGGAAGGATTCTGTAAGATGTGGAGAAGGACTCTGTAAGATGTGCAGCAGGACTCTGTAAGATGTGGAGAAGGATTCTGTAAGATGTGAAGAAGGACTCTGTAAGATGTGGAGGACTCTGTAAGATATGGAGAAGGATTCTGTAAGATGTGGAGAAAGACATTGTAAGATGTGGAGAAGGACTCTGTAAGATGTGGATAAGGACTCTGTAAGATGTGATTATTGAGGAGAAAAATGTTTTTATTCTGGAGTTTTACAATTTAACTCTTAATGTGGACGTGAAGTTTGACTGTTTGTTGAAGCAACAAAAGTTTCTTAACTCTACAGTCTAATAGATAATCTAATGTAATCTTAATTTAATTTAACCTAATTTGAACTTCAACTGATTTGAATTGAATCAAAATTTATTGTAATGTAATTCAATCTAAAGTCATTTAATCTAATCTGGATCTAATTTACACCTAATTTAACTTAATTTAACCTAAATTTAACCTTTTATAATCTTAGTCTGATTTCATATGTTATCTAGTTTTAACTTTGACTTTTAACTTAACTTTACTGTATCTTAGCTTAATTTTATGTTAATTTAATTTAATCTTATTTTCACACACACACACACACACCAGGTTCATCTATCATTTACCTCTTCCTCATTCTTCATCACCTCCTCTTTTATCACTCCTACTGCTCCTCCCTCTGATAATGATCATCCTTCATCACCTCCTCCTCCTCCTTTATCACTCTCTTGAACACCCTGCTCTTCATCACCTCCTCCTCCACACTTCCATCATCATCCTTCATCACCTCCTCCTCCTCCTGTTATATCTCCATTTCTCTTCCTCCTTTTCTTCTTTGATGCTCCTGGACACGTACACCTGCCCCGTCCATTAGAATAACATGTATTCTCCACACACACGCACGCATGCACACACACACGCACCCACGCGCACACGCACTGTGTCCATTAGCAGCAGTGTCTGTCAGACTGGGAGGACTGGCTGCCTGGTCCCAAGGGAGAGGTGCATGATGGGAGTTAAATAAGTAAGGAGGAGGGAGTCGAGCTGACAGGCTGCAGGGTCAGCAGCTCACACACACACACACACACACACACATACTGAGGTGAGTCATGCTGTTGAATAAAACACAGTGGACAGACGAAGGAAATACACACACAGGAAATGGCATGTCATACTATTATTAAAGGGACAGTTCAACATTTCAGGGCTTTGTCTTCTTTTGTTTTTTGTTTATTTAAATCTGAAATGTAAAAACACAGTTTGTAGTTTTCAGGATGTTACACACCGACAGTGACGACAGTAAATAAATACACGAAATTCTGAGATGAAATTTCAACCTGCCTGAATATTTGCATCAAGCAGACACGATTTTTAAAGTAAATTATTCAACTTATTAAGCAGCCGTAGACTTGACAGGATAGTGGGGAGGGACGACACAGCAGAGAGCCGCTGGGACCTTTTGTAAAATGTAAATAAAAACAGAATGCAATGATTTACAAATCATTTTCAACTTGTATTCAATTGAATACAGCACAAAGACAAGATATTTAAAGTTCAAACTGATCAACTTTGTTGTTTTTTGTATATATACAGTCATTCTGTTGTGACAGGAGCAACAAAGGGCTGTGAAAGTTGTGTAACGCTCCAAAAACAGCTGTTTGGATCATTCCACAGGTAAACAGGTGAGTTGGTAACAGGGGACAGGATCATGATTGGGTATTAAAGGGGCGTCCTGGAAAGACTCAGTGGTTCACCAGCATGGATGGGGTGAGGTTCACCACTTTGTGAAAAACACTTTAAGAACATTTGTCAACATAAACCTGCAGGAATTTATAGATTTCACCATCTACAATCCATAATATCATGAAAAGATTCAGAGAATCCAGAGAAATCTCTGAAAACTAACACTGAATGTCTGTGACCTTTGACCCCTCAGGCAGCACTGCATTAAAAACTGCATTAAAAACCCACATCATTGTATAAAGGATACTACATGGGCTCAGGAACACTTTGGAAAAACCGTTGTCAGTAAACACAGTTTGTCTCTGCAGCTACAAATACAAGTTAAGACTCGACCATGCAAAGAGAAAGACATATATCAACAACATCCAGAAACACTGCAGACTTCTCTGGGCCCGAGCTCATCTGAGATGGACTGACGCAAAGTGGAAAAGTGTGCTGTGGTCTGATGAGTCCACATTTCAGACTGTTTTCATTAATCATGTCATGTCAAATCTGTCTTTTTGTCTTCTCTTTGCTCTCCTTTTATAAATCCTAAAAATCTAGTGAATGATAAATTAATCACATTTATTTCTCACACACAGTTACACACTGTACAGACTGTAAAGTCCCTTGAGGCAGGTGATTTTGGGCAATACTAATAAAATGTGACTTGACGTGAGTTATACACAGAACAATGTGTGGAGAAACGCAGTCTTTGCATTTGACCCTCAGTATTAGGAGCAGTGGGCAGCCACTGTGCAGCGCGCAGGGGTCTGGTTATCTGGTTTTATAATGAACGACAGAAGTGAAACCGAACATTTGTTGCCACTCAGAGACCTCTGCTGATTCTCTCCTTATCCTCTCAAAGGTCTGACGTGTCATCAAAACTTCACAAAGTGCTGATGATGTTCAGGACGCCTCATCGTGACGCTGCAGGAAACGACGGCACGCAGCAGAGAGGAGGAGGATTTGATTTATGAAGACTGAAATAATCTGAGAGCTTAACGTCTCTGCACAGACGCAGATAAACGCTCTGTTTGTTGTGGATGTGTCGCCTCTGTTCCGCTTTATTCTGCAGCAGCTTGTGTATTCAGAACAACAAGTAAAGACGTGAATGTGCCTTTGTACCTGCAGCGACTAAAGCTGAGCACTCACCTGAACACTGCGAGAACCCTGCAGACAGAAACACAAAGAGACGACGGCACAGAAAGCACCTTTCAACAGGTAGACGACTGGCGCAGCTGCAAATAAATCCCAGAGGAGCTAAACTCTCACATGACTGTAACAAATATATCAGAAATGAAATACAACATGCATCTGTTGCTTTTCTCTCATCATCTGAGCATCATACAGACAAAAGACACAGTCTGGTTCAGGAGCCTGAACCTGCTGATCAGGTGGAAATGTGATAAAACTGATGTTTCCCTAAAACGTTAACGTGTAGCAACACTGTCATATAGACGACGATGGACACGATGAATTGTACAACAGCTGCAATGACTGGTCGATTCATTGATTGGTCAATTAACAAAAAAATAAGTAAGCAATTATGTAGGGCTGCTTGATTGTGAAAAAAATCTTAATCACGATTATTTTGGTCAAAATTAAGATCACAAATACTTATTGACTTTGGAAACATTGTGCATTCATTGAACCTTAGACTTCTATCAATCATACATATAATTTAACTGAAAAACAAATAAAAAATATCTTATAATAACAGTAATAATGAGATAAAGACTTATTTAATATTAGATGTGTGTTATATTATTTTTATTTAGTATATAAAATGATACTAAAATTCTCGTCCTTTCTGGCTGCTCCAGGCACCGATACTGTAACGAAAGTGAAAGTCTGTGCTCAAGTACAAATACTGTTATATTACTAGATTTTCAACAAATATCTATCCTCTCTTTAAACAAACAAACAAACAAAAAAAAAACTATAATAACTCTGTCTGTCTTTGTGCTAAGCTAGGCTAACATTTCCTGGAGATTTCTCTGCACTAGAGATGAAACTGAGAATAAAATTTCACCAAACGTTATAAAAGTGTTGATTTTGTGAAGATTTGATGGGTTCAGCTCTTAAATATGAAATATATTTAGAGTATTTACATTTCCTGAAGAAAATGAGTGTGATTGCTGCATCTGCTGCTGCTGACTGCCAACCTTTTGAAGGAGTCCCGGCAAGAAGAGTTGGCGATGCACGTCTGAAAGTACCGTCTAAAATCAGTTGTGGTTGAATAATCCATTCAAGAGATATGATGGTATTTTATTAATGGCCACAAGGTGGCACTATTGGTGTCATGCTTCAATATGTTGTGCACATGCTTACAGAGAAGCTGTGTACCAAGTGTACCAAGTTTGCTGCAATTGGCAACAAGTACACAAATATGATATGTGTGTTTGTTTGACCACACTGTGGGGACCTGAACCTGTTAACACACCTGCCAAACGGGGACCCTCCTCCCATATGAGGACATTCAGGACAGCAGGTCCTCACAACATTAACCACTAGATTTAAGGATGTTGGTTGATGTCAGGTTTCAGTTTTAATATCGTACCTCTGACCAGTATAGTGGTGGATTTCTTGGCGGGATTTCCCACGTTGTTGGACGCCATGCAGCTGTAGGGACCACCGTCATCCACGGTGATGACAGGAACGGTCAGCGTGCCGCCGTTGATGACGCTCCTCTTTGGGAGATCCTCCCCTCCCGGCCTCATCCACCTCAGGGTGGGAGGAGGGTCTCCGCCTGACGCCACGCACACCAGAGTGATTGTCTCCCCGGGTTCACCACCAGGGGGTCGTCCAGGAGGAGCTTAATGGAGGGAGGAGCTGGGGGGGGGGTGAAAGAGTAATGTGAGTGCTGATGTTTATTTATTTATTTTATTTTTATTTAGCATTTATTTTCTCAGTATTCTTTTATACAGTTGGTTGGGATATGTGTATTTAACTTAAATTAAATAAATAATATTCTTTAATAAAGCTGTTTGTTTCAAGAAAACATCCTTCTGAGAACCTTTAAATATTGATATCAGTCCAAACTCAGTGCACAGAAAAGGTCCATTTTTATTCCAGCTCATAGTATCTGTAATCTGTCTCAATCTCAAAAATCCCATATCAGCTGGGTTCTATCCAAAACCCACAAAGAATAATCCAGAACAGAGCAGAACAGGAATGGAACAGAACTGATCAAGAATGGAACAGGAACTCAACAGAAACAGAACAAGAACAAAGCAAGAGCAGAAACAGAACAGAAAAGAACAGAAGAGAACAGAATGTGACAGGAACAGCACAGGAACAGATCAAGAACAGAATGGAATGGAACAGAACAAAATGAAATGGAACAGGAACAAGAGCAGGAGCAGGAGCAGAACTAAACGGACCAGGAACAGAGCAGGAACACGGAGAACACTGGGGAACCGTCACAGACGACCTGACTAAATACACAGAGGATAAAAATAATGAATATTTTTTGATACTGTCCCACAAACTCTCCCAGTACTGTCCTGTATCGACCAACTGAAATGTTTCCAAAAACAAAATATTCTCCTTCGCCGACAGACTCTGCAGTCACATACAGATATCTGTTTATAGAGATTAAATGCCCCCAATCCTCTTTACATTCAATGCCCTGCTCTGGGGTATTTGCATCAACATATCAACAGTTCATTATGTTATTATTCCACTGTTCTGATAATAATGATTCTTATATAATTTGTTTTTCTGTGAAAAAGATTAAAACTTGAATACAGTTTCTAGGAGTTTCTGAGTCGTGTGCAGGTGGATCATGGGATCACAGATACATTTTTTACATGTTAAAAGGTTTTAAAATATCTCATCATGTGTAAATAATCCATAGAGATCTCAGTGTAAAAGCTTCCTGTCCTCAGATTCACATCGGAGAGAAATAAAAGCTGCAGAACCTCCACCAGCTGCACACGACGACGACGAGCCGCAGAAAAGCAGCTAAATGCAGAAATAATAATGAGGGAGATAAAAATAGCTGAGTCGACCTCTGTTAAGCTGACATCATGTAAATCCCATCAGCCCCTGGGGCGGGGCGGCAGGATCTACTGTACAGGTCAGAGAGCCGCAGTCAGAGCTCAGGGAGGAAAATGATTTATTTATGATTTACATTCATCCGACTGTACACGCACAGGTACAGAGACGGATTAACAAACAACTATTTAATATATGCAGAGTTTTATATGAGTACAGATGCACATTTCTGTCCGGACAAGACAAAAACTGACTGATAAAATTATAAATACTCAATGAATATTGTGCAATATTATTTTTCTATTTTAGTTCACTAATTTTACTAAATTTATCTGACTTTTATTCTTATTCTATCAGGCACCAGTGTCAGCATTTACTCCTAATACACTTTACATTTATTACTCGATTTATTTTATTCCTGTTGTTATAACTTTTGAGCTGTCACAAGAATTTTCTTTGGGATTATTAACATTTAGTTTTATATTAAGTTAAAATTATGATGTGAAAAGTCAAGTTTGGTTTGATAAAAGTCAAAAAATTGACTAGTAGATTTTGTAACTCAAAATAAAAACCTGTAAATATGCAATAAGTTCATTTTGATCTTGGTCTGTAAACACACTCCCCACACTGTGGGGACTCTCATCCTTGTGAGGACATTCTGGTCCCAACAAAGTCAAACTCTACGTGACAGAATTCAGAGTCAGGTTTAAAGGGTTAAAGTTTGAACTGTGACTCTGTGTGTGTTTTGTTGTGTGTGTGTGTGTCTCACCTGTCCTGTTGTTCAGTCTGAAGTGGGCGCTCTTGTCTCCGATGCCACAGACATTCCTGACAGAGGCGATGCAGGTGTACTCCGCGTAATCCTGAGGACGAAGATTCTTCAGCTTCAAGATCTTTGTCTCACCCTGGAACACACACACGCACACACATGCACACATGCACACACACACACACACACACACACACACGCACACACACACACGCACACATGCACACACACACACACACATGCACACACACACACACACGCACACGCAACACACACACACACACACACACATAAACACTCAGATGTTTGTTTATGTATACATGCGGTGACAACAGTTTTCTGAGGGTTAAAAACTGAGGACGTGCGTCGTCGTGGAAACTCGTCCATACTGTCTGCGTCTTTCAGGACTGGACAGACGACTAAAATAAAAATCTTTCCTCAGTGTTTGAACTCTTCAGAGAAGTTTGTGAGGAGATTTTCTTTGTTGCCTCGAGCTCAGATTATCATCAGTGTAACTGGGACACAAACAACAACATCGAGTGGAGAACGTTTCACTTTTCACAAACACATCAGGATCTAAATGTTGGAACATTTACCAGGAGAATTTCCAGAACGTGTTTCATAGATTGTATTTTATGTATTTTAATTTATATTTATTAATTCTAAAACTTTGTGCAGCACAGTTTTGTTTCGTCCTTCACTCAGGTTCATGTCAGCAGCGTTCTTCCTGCCTGACGTGCTCAGATTTTGTTGATTTGATCTTTTTTTTTTGGTTTTGTTTTATGATCAGGAGTCTGAACAGGGTTTTATTTTTAAAACTGACCAGACAGAAGAGAAGAGACACTTTTAAGCTGTTCTGCTGCAGCACGTCTGGTGGAAACACCAACAGATAGGATGAACTTTACTGATCCCACTGCAGGGAAATTCACTTGTTACAGTGCAATAAATGCATTCTAATGGAGAATAAAATAAGAGAGATTAAAATGAAATACATAAATAAATACAATTATGATTATTATTTAAATGAATAAAATAGAAATGAACAAAAATAAGGTATTTTCCACTGTTGCAGTAAAACAGTGAGCTCATAACTGTAAGTACCTGGTACAGATGTAACAATATATTAAATATCACAATAAAGATATAACATGATTTAATTTATTTAATTATTTTATTTGATCACTGATGGCTGCTGCATTTAAAAAAAAAAAAAAACATTTTGTAGTTTTACAGAATTATTTAAGAATTCATTGCCAAAGATAATTCATGCACATTTTATCCTCATGCTTTTATTTTATTTTTTATTGAAAATGTAAAGCAAAGACACTTTAAATTGAAACAAAAGATGCAAATAAAGAACACAGGCCATAATTTTTCTTTGTTTTTAAGTTCATAAACTTTTTTTTCTGAACGGCATGTTGTGTTTTGTTTGTTTGTTTGTTTTGTAAAGTTGTAATTGGCACCTCAGGGCCACCGTACCACAATTCAAAACTTCACTGAGTTTTCGATGCATTTTAACTAAACACTGATAAAAAAAATTAGTCTGCATCTCGATCACAGCTCCTCCTCTTCTCCCTCAGTTCTCCTCCTCCTCCTCCTCCTCCTCCTCCTCATGTCTCCACCTCGCTGCCAAATCTCTCTTATCTCCTCTGGCAGCCTCTGCGCTGCCTTCCGCCTCACGGACAGATGAGATGAGATTAGATGACATTTAAATGGGATGTTTGTGCAAAGATGGCGGGCCAATTTTTTATTTTTTATTTTATTTATTTATTTTTTTAGCAGATGAGGAGAAGGAGGAGGCAGAGGAGGAGATAAGTTCCTCATTAGTGCCTACGAGCAGCGAGGGGGGAGGGGTTAACGAGTTCTCGAGCACAGCGCCGAAGGCATCACAGTCGACAGCGTTCAAATCTGGCGTGAATGTTATCTCTGCTGCGGTATTACACGGCCCGCTAACTGGCTGCCTGATTGGCCGGCTTCCCTTTGCTCCAAATTAAATCTAAACCACGCCAAAAGAAGAAAAAAAGAAAGAAACAAATCTGGAATCTCCATCTGCAAAGATTCTTAATCCACAGGAGGAGGAAGAGGAGGAGGAGGAGGAGGAGGAGGAGGAGGCTTAGAGTACAGGACAGCTCAGATATTTCAAACTGTTGAACTCGCTGACAGAGACGATGAATATTCAGATTTACAGAAGAAGAAGAAAAGAGGCAGCAGGAGGTCGAGTTTCTGGAAAAATACAGAAACACAAACTTCTTATTTCCTCTCTGACAGTAAACTGAATATCTTTGAGTTGTGGACAAAACGAGACATTTGAGGACGTCATCTTGGACTCTGACCAACATTTTCTGACATTTTATGGACCAAACAACTGATCGATTAGTGGAGAAATTATTTCCAGATTGATCACTAGTTGAAAAATAGGTCCAAATATAATTATTACAAATAAAACTTGTAACTGATCGTTGTCCTGATTCATGAAGTTTTAAATGTGACTAAAAAACACATGGATTCATTTCAAACTATTAAAAGCTGATATAAATAAATCGAGCAGTTAAAGACATTTTTAAATCAAGTATAAAGACAAAACAGGAGTAAAAACCTGAGGTTGTAGAAACCCGTCGAGGTTTGGACGTCTGTGTGAAACACAAACTGGACAAAAATCAAACTTTTTTAAGTATTTCTGGCAGCTGACAGAGCAGCGCCTGTGAATGGAGCACGTGAAGACTCCCGCAGGATTCACACTGAGAGACAAACTGAGAGCAAAGAGACAGACAGACAGACAGACAGACGGAGGACGAAGGACGACTCCTGGGACACAGTGAGACGTCTGTCTTTGTCTCAGAAACAAAGTTCTGATGAAGAGTTTCTGTCTCTATGACGTGATGTGGTTTGGACACTCGGATTACTGATTTTATGTGAATGATTAAAATATAAAAAGCAACAAAGTTTGAGTTTGAGTGAAAAAAACGTGAAGCCAAATTTAACGGACGGCTCAAATCTCCTGAGCGCCGTGACGACAGCTTCACACCAGTCTGAAAACAAACTGGAGAGAAGAAACGTCTCTGGTTGCGTAACACCGCCTGTCTCCTGGAATTAGATTTAAGTACAGCTGAACATCAGGGGACCGTCCTGCTGACAGCAGGCTGAACGAGGACGTCCACGCGTCCCTCCGTCCACTGACGTTGTCCAGCTCCTCCTGGACGATCCTGAGGTGTTCTAACGCCAGACGAGATGTTTAAATCTCTGCTTAGAGTTCTGGTTCTCCGGGGAACGTCCAGACTTTTTGGACTGTGGTTATGACTTATGCAGGGGAGGCAGGAGGGACGTGAACGAAACAGAACAGCATTAATTTAACATCTAACATCCATCTACAGTGTAAAAAATATGTCAAGGGAACGCACGTCAATACATTTTTTAAAATGTAAAAAAAAAAAAGTTCTGGTATTTACCACAGATTATTTTTGCCTTACTAGTCGTGTTTCTACCCAAAGTACCAGAACTCTTAATTCCAGGAACTACTTTTTACAGAACTAAAGATCTGCAGAGATTAGGCAGATCAGTACGCTGATGTATGTAAACACAGCAGCTGTTTTTACACGTCGATTTACAACAACGTCACCATATGAAGCGACGGACAGGCGTCATTATTTGTTTCCTTCTGTTCCTCCATGTTGATGTTGAAGCACAACAAACTGCAGCTGCAGAAAATGCAGCAACAACTTGACCAATCAGACGTCGCAAGCTTCATCCCCAAAGTTCCTGGACTTTTGGACAGAACAGTTCTACCCCCTGACATTTTAAAATAATGTTGCTGGAACTTAATTCAGACCCTGGTCCCTGCAGTGGAAACACACTGAGCTCCTCCAAAGGTTCCTCATCCCCCTTATCATCCATTCTGACGTTCTAACTAGCAGCTACGTTACTGTCGGATCAGTGTTGTCCCAGCATTTGACCGGATGTGAATTTAGGGGTCAAAGGTTGTTTCAGGGTTTCACATTTAAAAGAATCTCTGCAGCTGATCAGGTTTGATGATATCAGCTGATTAAAATGTTAAAAATGCTGCACAATCATTTTCATCTCAGATTTCTCCAGAAAAAACAAACAAACATATTTTTGTTCTCATCTCCTGCCTGTCTGCTTTTAGCTCGTCTTTACCTCAGTTGTATAAATATAGTTTCACCTGTTACACAACGTTTCTGTGGGTTACCGTGACGATGCAGGACTGCGTGAGTTCATCTCTGGATGTAGGTGTGATGCAGAAAACCCCAGAAATTCTGAAAAATCCTATCCTCAAAGTAGGACCTTGAATGTATCACGGACAGCTTGTGTCCAGTTATAGGAGTGATGTCTCACTCTGAGATAAAAACAGGACCTGAGCTCACGGTGATAAAGGTAACAGGAAGTGTGTTTGTTCACCTGCGTGAAGAACGGCTCGTAGATCTCCACCCCGGAGTCGGAACCCTGCGTCAGCGGCTCGCGGCCTCGCCTCCAGCTGTAGTGAACAGGCGGGTTGGAGTTGGCGACGCAGCGGAGAAACACTGTCCTCTCAAAGTAGAACTGCTCCTTCGCCTCGCCGACACTCTGATGCACCGTTATCACCGGGTCATCCAGGTCTGAGGAAGAGGAGGAGGAGGAGGAGGAGGAGGAGGAGGAAGAGAGAGAGGAGGAGGAGGAGGAGGAAGAGGAGGATGGCAGTGGGAGGAGTTAGGAAATATGTGAGGAATGAAAGATGGTGGGAAAATAAGAGGAAATGGGAGATAAAGGAAGAAGAAGATGAAGAGAAGGTTTCTGTAGTAAAAAGTATCTAAAGAAGTCTGATTCACTGAAACATCTTCAACGGTTTACTGAGACGTAAATATAAACATAAATATAAACAAATAAAGTTAAAAAATAAAGATAGATAAATATAAAGAAAAACATAGATATGAATAATATTATGCGTGAATATAAATGTAAAGAAACAGAGATATAAATATAAACAGCTCTGTAGCTTCTGCCTGTGAGGACACTTTGTTTTCCTCCTGCAGCATCTGAATTTACAGTTTCTCATATTTTCCAAACAGTGGGTCAGTTTTCCTGTGGTGGGGGTAATTACTGCGGGGCCCGGGGCTTTTTAATTGGCTGGAAACACAGCGTGCTCCCCGATCAGCTGACGGCAGATGACCAATCAGGCCGCGGCGCGATAATGAGTCCGGTTACGACGGCGCCACCAGCCGAGAGGCTAATGGTTCGCTCATCCACTTCACACAGAACTCCAGCCCGCACACTGAACGCATCAGGAGCTGCCGCGGGTGAACACAGGCCGAAACAATCTGCTGGTAACTCCCATAATGCACTGCGGTGCTGCTGCACAGGCTGCAGGTGCAGGTGTGGTGCTGAGTTAATGATTCATCCTGCCTCTCCTGCAGTTTGATGGAGGAAACGTCGTGTAAAAGCCTCTGTGCCCTGAAGGAAGCACTCAGCCGTGATGCGTTCAGGTACCACTTAAATCCCTGTAATGTAATCCCAGTCAGAAACATCCTTCAGGATATTATGGCTGTTATACAACAGCGCTCACAGCTCGCAGCTATTGTTTCCAACTGTTCATGTTACTTTGGAGGAAACTTTTTCAGGTGACACACATGAGGGACGGAGCTGAATAAGAACACCCCGAGGACGATTCTTTACTGGGATTACTGGGATTTTAAAGATCCCAGTCACATTAATAAACATGATGGTGAGGAGAAGCAGACGTCTGATGTTTGCTGCGACGGATCGTCAGCCAGCGGAGCTCCGGGGGAGAATCACCTCTGTAAACATCGATGCTTCATCTCCACACATGTAGGTCACAAACAATCAGCCACAAACAACAACAACAACAACAACGTGTTTGTCACATGACGAGGAGACATGTAGGTCAGCATCAGATCTTTAATCTGTTCACTGTCTCTCCAAGAAACTCAACCAGGGTCCTGATCCCAGCCCTCATGCTAAGCTAAGCTAACTAAGCTAACATGCTGCTGGCTGCAGGGTTTCTGCTCATTTTGAAGACTTTTTAGGACCTTTGTGACTGTAATTTAAAATCTATTTTATGTCCAAACTGGCAGAAAATCAATGCACAGGTTGTATCAGTGTCATTGGTTCAATATTGGCTTTCGTTTGGTTGTTGTTGTTACAGCGCGATCAATACAAGTTTTTCACCAAAACACATTTAAAAAAAATTCTTGGACTTCAAACAGAGATCAACAATAAAGATTGACCATGTTGCCGGGAGAGGTAAAATACCACGTCACTTGCTCGACTAGCAGGTGGTAAAAAAGAATTCGACAATTATTTTGATTATCTACAAATCACTGAAGTCATTTTTAATGCAAAAATCCTGTTTGAGATTCTTAAATATGGAGATTTCCTGCTTTTCTCAGTTTATTCTCATATTAAACTGAATATTTAAACTGACAAAACAATTTAAAGACGTCATGTAGGACTTTAAAAAACTGGGAGGAACATTTTTCACTATTTTCTGACATTTTATGGATGTTGCAGGTCAAAATAATAAATAACAATTAAGTTCAGTCTGCTGTTATTTAATAAAACAGTTACAGCAGCGAGTGAAAAGACTGAAAAAGACTTTTTACAGATTTTGTTCAGTTGCTAACAACAACGGTCGATACTGAAGCCAGAGGCGCACGAAACTGTTTTAGTTTTTGATTTGTGGTGGAGTCTGAAGGAGAAAAGACTTTTTGGAAAATGGTTCACAGTCGAGAAGAGAACTTTTTAAACATTTTAAGGCTTTGTGTGTGTGTGTGTGTGTGTGTGTGTGTGTGTGTGTGTGTGTGTGCGTGCGTGTTCTCACAGTAGACGTCGACTCGTATGGAGCGGATGGCGGGGGATCCCAGTCCGTTCTCAGCCTTGCAGTAGTAGCGCCCCCCCTGGTGGCGACTGATATTTTCAATCTTCAGAGTTTCGTTGTGCGGAGACGAGTCGCCCGTACGGTCCGAGGCTCCGCCCGCTGTCTTAGTCCAACGAACCTGCACAGAGAGAGACACATAGTGTGGGGGGTGGGGGGGGTTAGTACAGTATACACAGCAGACTGGTGCAGACTGGTTTGTGTTACATTTAGACTGGTTTGAACTGGTTTGAACTGGTTTGTTGGTGTGTCAGCTGACACAGATCTGCAGAGACACGGCTCAGAGGCACTGTGGCAGCAAGTGTGCGTGTGTGTGTGTGTGTGTGTGTGTGTGTGTGTGTGTGTGTGTCGTGTGGTCCAGATTTGTCCTCGTTCAGCATCTGTTGGTCAGTTTTCCATCCGTCCCTCCCACCTGCTGCTCTGTCCATTCCTCTCCTCCATCATCATCATCATCATCCTCTCTTTTATCCATCTGTCCTCTGATAGAAAATCAACAGTTTGTTATAGAGGGTTATAGACTGTTATTAGTCTCATAGGAGGTTATAGAGTTTTACAAATGTAACAGGGGTTTATAGACTATTAGCAGTGTTAAATGAAGTTATAGAGGGTTATACCAGTGTTATATGTTGACTTAATGTGAGCCTTTAATATAGTTCTAAAACTACATTATTATTATTAGTATTAGTATTGATTATTGTGATCGAATATCAGTGAGAGATAAATCAGCAAAGGATTCATGAAAACATTCTTGAAAGTATAATTAATTAAGTGACAATGTTGGATTTTACTTTATGATATTTTATTCATTCTTGTGGGTAAAAATGAAAATAAATCCTCTGTGTGGTTTGTTATCAGAGAGACTGAGGTTCTTTAAAGATACAGAACATGTTTCATCGTTCTGTGGGATTTGGAGCTTTAAAACTTTGCAGTGTCCTTCCACTTCTGGAACCAGACCTCCACTCTCGCCTCCATCAGCATATTTTCCACCCTGACTCTTTCTCTTTCTGTCCCACCTGCTCCATCAGCCCTCCCCTCCCTCCCCCCTCTCTCTCTCCCATGGTACAGTCCTCCCACATGTCGCTCGCCCCGCTGCCAGCTGGAGTGAAGCGGACGTTTTATCCGTCTCTGGTGCAGACAGACGGTTAACAGCCTCAAACCAGCGAACTGACGATTAATGAGCTAAAAATACTCCTGGATCTGTGTGACGACACGAACTCTGCTCAGTGTCTAATTAACACAACGACACTGTAGTTACAACATTCACAACAACACTCTGAGCTCTGTGTGTACTCATGTTACTGCACTGCAGTGGTGGAGGGGAACTTTACTCGAGTACTGTACTCGAGTATTTTCAGGCATTTTATTCCACTTTCTACAAATATTGTCCTTTTACATTAGTATGACAGCTGCAGTTACTTTATAAATTACACAGAACACATTGTTAAATATTGAACCTGTCTGATATAAAGTCAGTGTGGAGTTTTGTCTCTTATCATATTTTCTTCTTTCACTTCACCTGAATCATCTGACAACCCGTCAGATTTATCTTTGACTTGTTCAACGTGCTCCGACCTGAACCGAACAGAACTCTGCAGCTGGAGCGTGAGAAATGTTCCCGAACCCGACGGGTTTGGGTCAGGTCGAGAACGATTGCTCACGTCAGGTTTGGTCTGGGGTTTAATCCCGGGAGAGGGGATTCCCGGGAACACCCTCACAGACCACTTCCTGTTTCCTGAGAAACAGGAAGTGGGAAACCGAGAAAAAAAAAGAGAAAAAAGAAAAAAAGCGCAGTAACTTGTAGCTCTGTCATCTGAGTTAGACGAACATGACATGATGTCTGCCGCCAGTTTTGCGTGGAAATATTTTAAAATATTAAACAATAAAAATGCGCCGTTGGAACAAGGGATCAATACGTTTGACTGAGGTTCAATAAGCAGCTCGCTGAGACATTTGAAGTCTCAGACAAAACTCCAAGTGAAGCCCAAAGCTTAAAGAGCGCTGGATTCAGACTCTATCCAAACACTTCTGGGTGAAATCCTGGCAGAGATGCTGCATTAGATGGATTTACCTTCAACCCGTAGTGAAACGTGGCCCTCACTGCAGAAAGACGACCAAAATCTCCTGAAGACACACAGCTAACGTTAGCCACACCGGTGAAAGTGACATCACACACATAATACGATGTGATCAAAAAAACAAGAATAAAAACATGAAGTTGATATTCTGCTGCAACCAACCAACATCCGAGTGCTTATAAAAAACAGTGAATGAAGCTCAAACAAAACCAGAAGATCTGTTCTTTCTTTTGATATATTCCATGTTAACATATTCATAGAACTGAATATTCTGTGGGTGTTGAAAAATCTGTGAAGTTTATCAAAAATGCTGCGCTGACTGGCAACTTTTAATAAAAACACTGGTGGGGGAAGACTTAACACATGTCTTTAGTTTATGATGTGAAGAATAGTACAATGCTGTTCAGTCAGACAGCAACAGATCGTTTATATTATGTTCATTATAATATTGATTAATGTTGAAATGGCGTTTTTCACCAGATAACAGACTAAAGTGGTCAGGAACACACATTTCTCCTTCTTCCATATAGAATTGCCTGAAATATGACTAAAGTATTTTGACAGTTGCTGAAATTATATCTTAAATTTCCTGGGATTTTCCGGAATAATGTGTGATTTTTCCTGGAATAGAAAATGTCTTGATTTATTTGTATTGATTTATTTTTCATCCCAATTTAGTTGCCAGTTCCAGTTTCCTCCTTGTGTTGTCTCGGTTACTGCCTTTAAGCAAAGTGTCGTCTCAGACAGGAAGCACAGAGGACAGCTTGTTAAGGAAAAAAAAAACAAACTATCCCTTTAAATCCACTGAGCTCAAATCAATGTGGTCTAATACAGGAGGCGCATCAAGTCCTGCCTCACTGTGGTCATTAATCGATTAGAAAATGCCAAATATTATCTGTTCACAGCTTCTCAGATGTGATGATTTAATGTTTTTTGGGTTTTAAACTGTTGCTTGAATAAAATGAGCAGATTTAAGACTTCAGTCATTATAGCTGCAGCCCTTCATGACGTTATGTTGCACTTATGGTTTATGTTTGCAGAGAAAAGGGTTTCCTTTTATCTGTGCATTCATTTATGTCTAAGAACAGTTCAACAGCCTCCAGAGAGAATCCAGACGGAGGATCATCACAGTTTGAGTCTGATGTCATTAATAACATGAAAGTGACACACAGACTCAACGGGAGCAGCCACATAAATATTAACAGCAACACATTTACACCTGCATCACTAGTGACAGTGAACGCAACACATTAGCTCCCGCTGTTAATTAGTGTAACTGCTGCAGGTAGAAATGACTGAGAGGGACAGACCGCAGCTGACGATTATTTTAATTATTGATTAATCTGTTCATCATTTTCTTGTTTAATTAATCCTGTCACAGTCTTGTCAGTTGAAAAATAGGTCCAAACATGTGAAAACAGGTGGAGTGATAGTGATCAATCTGGCAATAATTTTCCCACTAATCGATTAATTGATTGGTGCATAAAATGCCAGAAAATGATGAAAAATGTTCAAGATGACGTCCTCAAATAACCTGCACGTTTTCTCCAAAAATCATATCAACAATCTTTCATTGCAAATCTAAGAAAGTAGCCATTTCTATCTGACGACAGTTCAATATGAATTTTAATTTTCTTTTTTTATGATGCAGAAATGTTAACAGCAGGCAGAGATGAGGTCAAAATGAAGGAAAATCATGTCTCACTTCAGGAAACCAGTTAAATCCCCACGCTGATGTTCATCTGTGGTTTCATTTTGAGCCTGATCACACGTTATGATTATTGTTAATGATGTTACACGAAAATATGAAGGCAGACATGAAGAAGAAGAAGAAGAAGAAGAAGAAGAAGAAGAAGAAGAAGATGAGAGGATGAAAGTAAAATGCAGAGGAAGCTGAGCTCTGCAGTGACGCAGAGACAGAAAAAAACAGTGTGTGTTTTACAGTGTGTGTGTGTGTTATTCAGACTGTGTGCCAGCAGCTGCTCTATTTATAGCCTCAACAGACTGACAGCAGAGAGAGTAAAGAAAGAGGAAATAAGAGAAGGAGGAAGAGGAGTGATGATGGTGTGAGAAGGAGTCATAGAAGAAGAAGAAGAAGAAGAAGAAGAAGAAGAAGAGCAGCAGAGGAGAAAAGAGACTCAAACACAGTTGATCAAACCTGATTATTGATCATTACTGATGACGTGTGATTAAACCGTGCAGCTCTGTCCTTTTTTGTAAATTTCTGTTTTTTATTCATGATTTTTGACTTTTGAAGGACTCGTCTTCTTTCTCTCTTGTGATGAACCAAAAAAATCAAAGCAGAATGCTGATACGTGAAAACCGAACTGTCAATAAACTGATTGATTCTTGCCCCGAAAGTCGAGGATTGAAATCATTAGTCGACTTGTTTTTTTTTTCCTTTGTCAGTCAGTGTGCATCACAGTTAGAGGATAAAACAGATAGAAGCTCACAAACATTTACATGCAGAACTATGGAAAAGTGGAATCACAAATATATTTTATATGAGCTGCTGCAGCAGATGACAAGCTGTAAACTTTACAAACTGAGTGTCTAAACTGTGATGGAAGCAGAGAAGAGTGAAAGAAACCGTCAGACACAATCCACAAAGTGCTGCACAAATCCACAAATCCACAAAGTGCTGCACAAATGTAATAAAAGAAGGTCAGATTGCCAACATATTGTCAAATGCCATATCATAGACCTGTTGACTCTAGTATTTTTAAATGTGCAGACGTGGTCCTTATTCAGCACTCAGCTGATGTGGACACAACTGTGCCACACCTTTCTTTTCCTTGCTTGCAGCTTCCATTTTATTTGTATTCCTTGTTGTAGATTTGTTTGTAAGTATCTATTAAAGTTTATTTCAAAGTATCTGTTGTGTGTTCTGCAGTCTACTGTGAACACTGAGGAGTGTTATGTATGGGGGCGCTCTGCGGGGTGCTCTGCAGTGCGCTCTGCGGGGCGCTCTGCGGCGCGCTCTGCGGGGTGCTCTGCAGAGCGCCCCGCAGAGCGCACTGCAGAGCGCACTGCAGAGCGCCCCGCAGAGCGCACTGCAGAGCGCCCCGCAGAGCGCACTGCAGAGCGCACTGCAGAGAGCCCCGCAGAGCGCACTGCAGAGCGCCCCGCAGAGAGCCCCGCAGAGCGCACTGCAGAGCACCCCGCAGAGCGCACTGCAGAGAGCCCCGCAGAGCGCACTGCAGAGCACCCCGCAGAGCGCCCCGCAGAGCGCCCCGCAGAGCGCACTGCAGAGCGCACTGCAGAGCGCACTGCAGAGCGCACTGCAGAGAGCCCGCAGAGCGCACTGCAGAGCGCCCCGCAGAGAGCCCCGCAGAGAGCCCCGCAGAGCGCACTGCAGAGCACCCCGCAGAGAGCCCCGCAGAGCGCACTGCAGAGCACCCCGCAGAGCGCACTGCAGAGAGCCCCGCAGAGCGCACTGCAGAGCGCCCCGCAGAGCGCCCCGCAGAGCGCCCCGCAGAGCGCACTGCAGAGAGCCCCGCAGAGCGCACTGCAGAGCGCCCCGCAGAGCGTCCCGCAGAGCGCCACGCAGAGCGCCCGGCAGAGCGCACTGCAGAGCGCACTGCAGCCCAGCAGGAGAGATGCTCTGCAGTGCGCTGGGATTTTTCTTTTTATGCCTGAATTATGAGGAGGAAGATGCACATTTTTAATTTTTGTGACTGTGACACCTGATGCTTTGGCAAACACTTGATTCCTGGATGCATCATGATGCAGACGTGGAAGATTCGTAATCGATTCGTAAAAGTCAAAAATCGATTCTCTAAATGTGAATTAACTTCATGCTGGTGGAACAAAAAAGGCAGTTCAGCATCTGGACGGTTTACAGCGCACACACGAGAGTTATCAACAACTAACAGGGAGAGATGTACTTCATCTTCTGAAAAGGCAGCGGCTGCAATCATGTTTTGATTTAGTGTCTTTTTTAGTGAACATGAAGTGCACTGTGAGTACTTTTCATGTCATCACCTTGAGACTAATGTTAAGACGTGAATGGAGAGCAGCGATCAGCTGCAACAAACGACACCTCTGCGTTAAACAACTTCAACCACGGCTGTGATGAAGAAAACAACTCTCTGATCCATCAGTTTCACTTGAAAACTCTGCATCCTGCACGGCGACCTGTTTCCACAGAGCTGACGGCGCAGCAGAGAGGCTGTTCTCCACCTGACATTAACACAGCGGAGCTCCGCTTACACATTGAGATACATCGAGAATCATCTTTATCATCGAATCAGAATCACATCAAACCATGAGATACCAGGAGAATTTTAATTTTGAATGACAGGCTGTTTACTGAACGTCAAATGACCAGCACAAATCTCTGTAATTTTAAAGAGCACTAATGAGACTTAACAAGCTGTAATTATGTCCCTAAAGACCTTCTACCAAGGTACCAAGTTTGGTCAACTGTGATTGGAGCACACGAGCAAAAAGGGGCGGGACTTAGGAAGGGTCAAGGGGGCTGCAACCAACAATTATTTTTACTGTCAGTTAATCTGCCGATTATTTTCTTCAATAATCAATCAGTTGTTTGGTCCATAAAATGTCAGAAAATGTTGATCAGTGTTTCCAAGGTAGGGTACTAAAAAATGTCTTATTTTGTCCACAATCAATTCACTGTCAGAGCGGAGAAAAGGAACCAGAAAATATTCAGAGAATTTGGACTTTTTTAAATTAAATAATGACTCAAAACAATGAATTGATCAATTAATCCTGTCACAATCTTGTCCATTGAAAAATAGGTCCAAACGTGAAAACAGGTGGAGCGCACGTACGTACGTCTGGCAATAATTTTTCCACTAATCAATTAGTTATTTTGTCCATAAAATGTCAAAAATGTTAAAAAATGTTGATCGAAGCCCAAGATGACGTCCTCAAATGTCTGATTACTGTGATTTCCTGAATGTAGTCGCGTTATGAGGCGCTCCCGGTCAGCTTTAAGATAAAACCGCTGATGAAGGTGTGTGATGTTTCCTGTCAGTTAGCAGTTAGCTCGTTAGTTCTTCACTTCTGAGAACGCCGACTTGTTTTTTTAAATCTTCATGAATGTAAACAACCACGAAACTAAACGAGTTACAGCCGCAACATGTACGTACATTTATTCTCTCTACATCACTTCTTCTTCTACTGATTTATCTTTAACGCTCTTCATCTGTTTGCAGCTCTCTCTCTCTGTTCCCAGACGACAGCGACAACTTCTTCTTCTTTCTTCTTCTTCTTCTTCTTCTTCTTCTTCTGTGTGATTGCTCTCATTTATGAAACACAAAGGCGTCGCAGCAGCTCAGCTCGGCGGGAGCTCTGGCACTTACAGCATGCCGCCGGGGATGATGGGAGGTTTTTTTTATGACTGTATGTGCTCTGCAGAGTCAATAGGGATGGAGTGTGTGTGTGTGTGTGTGTGTGTGTGTGTGTGTGTGTGTGTGTGTGTGTCTGGTCGTTCATTCATCTTTTAATCAGCTACAAAGATGAAGAACAGACTCTGGTCTCTACTGACGACATCATACATGTTTCTGTTCTCGGCGATCTCGCTTCCATACATTCGACTGTAAAATAATAGACGGTGATAAACGGCGGTCCCTCTGGGGGTCGGCGGGGGGGTTTTATTCATTCACTGTCTCCGGCTGTAGAAAAACTGTTTTTACTGATCCACTCTGATCATTTCAGTTGCTCTGACTGTAGCTGTCATGTACGAGCCCTGCCGGACTCTTTGAGCACCAGAGCGTCCTCATCAGGAGCCTCCAGCATGCAGGACCGTTCCTAAGCCCCGCCCCTTTTTGCTCTGTGCTGCAATGACAGCCTTGGTCAACTTTGTCCTTTTCCTGTAAAAGTGACATAAAACATCACATATAATGTAATGTAACGTTTGCTCAGTGTGTTTATTTTCCTTCATAAATTATATTCATATAACACCCCTAATTTTAGTAAATGCTAGCTAACTAGCTCACTAATGATTGATAGAGCCACAAATTACTGAACTAATAAATTAAAGTGCATGTTGACGTGACTTTACTAAAGTTATAGCAATTTCATGTTTCATGGCGAGACATCAAAATTCAACATGATGCCACAAAAACTTTTTCAAGTTATTTTTTTAGGGCATTTTGGTCTTTTATTGGACAGGACAGCCAGAGAGTAGACAGGAAACGGGGCAGAGAGAGAGGGGATGACACGCAGCAAAGGGCCGAAGGCGGGAGTCGAACCAGCGGCCGCTGCAGAGGACTAACAGCCTCCATACATGGGTCGGATGCTCCACCAACTGAGCTAAACGTCCGCCCGCCATGAAAACTTTTAATAACTTTTGATCACTAACTACTCTAGACGGTACACACCGATTTTGAAGTCGTTATGATGAAGTCTGTAGGAGGAGTTCATTAAAATATGACACGTGTCGCCTAATTGACCACTAAATTCAAAATGGCCAACTTCCTGTTGGGTTTAGGCGATGGGTCCAGAGACTTTTTAGTGCATGCACTCAGGAGGTTCTACTGAGAACAATTTTATATTCCAAGGGTTTTATCTAAAATCAAGCCAGTGGGTTCTATCGAGAACTGTTTTATATTACGATACAAAGAACTCTTTCTTATAAAAAAGGTTCTTTGGATGAAAAAGGGTTTTTAATGGAAACTTTAGTTTTACAAAGAACCCTTAACAAACCTTTTCTTCCAAAAAGGGTTCTTCAGAAGCAAATTGTTCTGGGTCGAACCACAGCCCTTCAGCAAGAACCCTTTTGGAACCCTTATTTCTGAGAGTGTAGCCTGTGAAACATATAAAGAGCTTCATGTTTCACGTTTATTTGATAGTAGATCGATTAAATTTTACAAACTCTTAACAACCAAATAATTGATCACTGAGTGATTGTTATCATCCCTAGTTCCCAGTCCAGTCCAGTCCAGTGTTCCCAGTCCAGTCAAGTCCAGTCCAGTGTTCCCAGTCCAGTCAAGTCCAGTCCAGTGTTCCCAGTCCAGTCCAGTCCAGTCCAGTGTTCCCAGTCCAGTCAAGTCCAGTCCAGTGTTCCCAGTCCAGTCCAGTGTTCCCAGTCCAGTCAAGTCCAGTCCAGTGTTCCCAGTCCAGTCAAGTCCAGTCCAGTGTTCCCAGTCCAGTCAAGTCCAGTCCAGTGTTCCCAGTCCAGTCCGGTGTGTGTTGTTACCTGTGGTCGGGGGTGTCCAGTCACCAGACACTGCAGCTCCAGAGTCTCTCCCTCTCTGATGGTGTAAACTCTCTCACTGTAGCGCTCTCCTCCACGTTACAGGCCTGACCCGAGTGCACGATGCGCACAGTAGGGGGCGCTGTGGACGACAACACAGAGACAACAAGTTCAACATGTCTGTTATGAGATCTTTATGAAAATATCTGATGAAGATGAAGGACGGATCAAATCCAGGACACCTGAGATACCCGTCAGCCAATCAGAAACATGACGTCATAAAGAGACATTCTGTAGTTTCATTGATTACTGATGAAACTGATGAGTGGAGCTGCTGGTGAACGAAGTAAGCGCTCCTCCTGTGAGCTTTATGAAGGTGGTGAAAAGTTATAATGAAAATCACAGAACGTTTCTGAGTGTTTGTCCAATCTTCAGTTTCTGAGATGTTACAGAAGCAGTTCCTAAACTCATGTCTGTGTCCTGTCATGTCTCAGACCTCGTCAGAGGAGACAGACGTCTTCTCAGTCTTTACTGCAGTACAAGTACAGATACTCGAGTAAAAGTAGAAGAACTGATTCAACTTGTTTACTGCAGTAAAAGTGAAAAAGTTCAGGCTCTCAAATTTCATCTCGTTACATCTTTAATATTGTTTTCTTTATGTTTTATGTTGTTTTTGTCTGATATCTTTTGTGTTATTTTCGTTGTGTTACATCATTTTTGCTTTATGTCGTTTCTGTCTTGTTACGGTTTGATTTTTATGCTACTTTCATTTTGTTTCATTTGTCTTGTTACGTCTTTTATGTCATTTTATTGTTGCATCTTTTTTGTCTTCTTATGTCATTTTCATCATGTTACATTGTTTTCATATCGTTAATTCTTTAAAGTAGGTTTTGTCTTTTTCCTAATCTTGCTTTTTTTGTCTTATGTCTTTTATATTGTCTTCATTTTCGTGCTGTTATGAGATTTTGGTCTTTTCGTGTCATTTTGATTGTCTTTTTTTTGTCTTGTTGCTTCATTTTCTTCTTGCCATGTCTTTTATATCATTTTTGCTATGTTATGTCATTTATGTTAATTCACCATAATGTTCGTTTCCACAGCAACAGTCCTGTCAGCCCTTCACTTTTTCACATTAAAAGTCTTGCAGCCTTCCTTTCATATGTGGGCTTTTAATGTGAAAAAACAGGAAGAGTTGTGTATTGTTGTTGTATAAAAACATAATTTCTGTTAAAAAATACATGATTGTGTTGTTGTCACGGAAATGGTTCAGTTGCAGGTCATTTCACCTCCTCCATGTGTTCATGTTCCTGCATGTTTTGTGAATATCTGCTTTTTCATGAGAATTCACACTCGTCCCTCCTTCAGGTTCTCCTCAGCGTGTTTCTGTGATATTTATCATGAAGTTCTTCATCTGCCTACGACACCTCTACACAGTTTAACAGTTTTAAAGACAGTTTTTTCTCCTCATGTTTCATCACAGTGTGTAAACTCTGCAACTTTCTTTGCTTGTTCTCATTTTTCTGCAGAATAAACTTAAAACCTGCAGCAGCGGCTCTGATCCGCCCCCACACACCTCACTGCTGCCTCAAAACCCGCCGCATCCTCGACACACGAGTGAGTTCTCAGCGTCTTCATGTGCAGCGCGGAAAATAAAAAAACGTCTGATATGAAAATGTAAAAAAGAAACGGCTCCTGAGTGAACTCAGAGGAGCAGCTGCCTTTGTGTTTTAATGTGAGCTGAGAAACTGCGTGTGAACCGGCTGTTAGGGAGCCGTTAGCCTCAAAACAGACGCTACAAGCCTGCAGGATCCTCTCCACCTGTCGTCATGGGAACCACATGGCGAGGAGGCGGCGTGGCGTTGCCGCAGTAAAGAACAGCGTCCTCTGGGTGTTAACAGCTTTTTTTTTTTTTTTTTTACAGTGCTGCTGACATTTCACTGACTCAAAGTTTGGTCCTGAGAAGTGACGCAGGAGTAAAAAACAGGAGCTTTAATAACCGCAGGAAAAATGTCAAAACGTGTCCCGGAGGGTTAACGACGAGGACGCCACTGCAGGTCTACAGGTCAACATGGTTCTGCATCACACAACCGACAACAGCTGACAGTAATATGCTGTATGATCTCAAATATTAATAAAAGTTTGATACCCATCATCTCCTTCCCCAGCACTTTCTAAAGAAAGACTGCGGCTACAGACAGAATACAACTTGCTCTCCACTGACAGAGCCGCATACTTACTTACTAAAGCTCGATATAACATTTACGACTTGGGTGATAAGGCCAGCAAATTACTAGCCCAGCAAGCCCGTCAAGCTCAATCATCTCGTCTTATTACTAAGATTTATGGTGCAACAGGTGAAATAATTACAGACCACATGGAAATCAACAGCACCTTCAAAGTGTATTACAATAGCCTATACAGCTCAGAATGTGAGGATAACCTCTCACAGCTTAACAACTTCTTTGATAATCTCACTTTGCCTGCTGTTCCAGCTGAGCAAAACTCTTTACTGGGAGGAGAAATCTCTAACACAGAGATTCTGGCAGCCATTAAATCTTTAAAAAGTAACAAAACACCTGGTCCAGACGGTTATATTTTCTGAATTTTATAAAAAATTTGCACTTGAGCTTTGCCCCCTGCTCCAAGCCATGTTTAATGAATCTCTGTCATCTGGACATCTTCCACCCACCCTACGGCAAGCTGCAATAACACTCTTACCAAAAGCTGGCAAGGACCCGCTCCAATGCGCCTCCTATCGCCCGATTTCTCTATTGAATGTAGATTATAAAATTTTATCCAAGATTCTGGCGATGAGACTGGAGAAGGTTGCCCCACAAATAATTTCACCAGACCAAACAGGTTTCATTCTCAATCGGCATTCTAGTTCTAATCTCAGAAGACTTTTGAATATTGTCTACTCCCCTTCGAATCGGTCCCCAGAAATGGTTATAACGCTTGATGCTGAAAAAAGCATTTGACCGAGTCGAGTGGGAATATTTATTTTTAGCCTTGAAGAAGTTTGGTTTTGCAGACTCTTTTATCGCCTGGATAAAACTCCTCTATTCCCAACCTCAAGCAGCAGTAATCACAAATGGTCTGCGATCTGAGTACTTTTCTCTTGGCAGAGGCACACGCCAGGGTTGCAGTCTATCTCCTCTTCTCTTCGCCATCGCAATTGAGCCTTTAGCCATTGCCCTTAAACAATCCGTTGACTTTCTGGGCATAGAGCGTGGGGGCATCACACACAAATTGTCCCTTTATGCAGACGACATTATTTTATATGTTTCGGACCCATCAAAATCAGTGCCCTCCATCCTCAATACCCTTGCCCAATTTGGGAAACTCTCAGGCTATAAAATTAATGTAGATAAAAGTGAAATGTTTCCACTTAATCAGGCAGCCACTCTAATTCCGGCATCTTGTTTTCCCTTCAGAATCGTCAGCAGCGGCTTTAAATATCTGGGAGTCGAGATCACACCCACTTTTTCATCACTTTTCACTAAGAACTTTGGCGTTTTATTTGAAAAATGTAAAAAAGATATGGCTAGATGGAGGAACCTTCCACTGTCTGTAGTCGGGCGAATTAATCTTATTAAAATGACTGTGTTACCAAAATTCCTCTACTTTTTCCAAAACATCCCCATCCTGATTAAAAAAAGTTTTTTTAACTTGCTTGATAGGAGCATATCGTCGTTTGTCTGGAATGGTAGGTCGCCAAGAATCAAAAGAAGTGCTCTTCAAAGACCTAAAAAGCTTGCTGGCCTGGCCCTCCCCAATTTTATTTATTATTATTGGGCGTGTAATATAAAGGCAATGTTACAATGGATTGAAAGAGGTCTGTGTGAGGCCTGGGTGCAAATGGAATATGCCAGCTCCTCGCTTAATCTAGCCTCCATATTATGTACCCCATCACCTCCCCCCCAAAGCCAATTTTGCTCTAATCCAGTGGTCTGTCATTCGGTCCGAATCTGGTCGCAGTTTAGAAGGAATTTCAAGTTGTATACGACATCAGTGCACTCTCCTATCAATAACAATTATAACTTTCCACCCTCCCTCTCAGATTCCACATTTGGAGCTTGGACCTCAAAGGGTATAAAATCTGTTTCTGAGTTATATGTAGATGGCAAGTTTGGGTCATTTGCACAACTCTCTCAATTATTCAGTTTACCCAAATCAGACTTTTTTAGGTATCTCCAAATTAGAAATTTTGTCCAAAAAAATATAACTTCCTTTCCAGACTTTCCGACAAACAACACTATCGATTACATTCTGTCCTTGTCCCCATATCACAAAGGTTTAATTTCTACTCTCTATAACAATATCAGTGATATCATTCCACATTCTCTGCAAGATGTTAGGAAACTTTGGGAGAATGATATTGGGGAAGACTTGACAGATGATCAGTGGGAGTCAGTGCTTGATTTAATACACAGCTCCTCCCCATGTGCTCGACACAACTTGATACAACTTAAAATTGTTCTGAGGGCACATTTGACCAACGCAAGACTGGCGAAGATCTTTCCGAATGCAGACCCTTCATGTCCCCGCTGTAAGGGTCAACCAGCAGACCACATACATATGCTATGGACCTGCCCCAAACTTTATACATTTTGGACAAATGTTTTTGACGCCTATACAGAGATGTTTCAAAAAGACATCACACCTACTCCTATATGTGCCCTGTTTGGATTTACCCCTGAAACTTGCTCCCTTAAAGGCAAAGCCCATGTGGTTATAGCATTCACCTCTCTAATAGCAAGGCGTCTCATTCTTCTCTCCTGGAAGGAACAAGCACCTCCAAATTTCAAGAGATGGATAAGAGACACAATGTATTTTTTGAAATTTGAGAAAATCAGATATACTCTTAAAGGTTCCTTACAAAAGTTTATGAAGACTTGGACCCCCTTTTTAGAATACTACAAGAGTTTAAAAATTTCATTAAATAAGGAGGATTAGAATATCAGTTTTAAAGTGAGGTAGCGGGTAGCGAGAGGCCCCCCCCCCCCCCCCCCCCCCCCCCCTTTTTTTTTTTTTTTTTTTTTTTTTTTTTTTTTTTTTTTTAATTTATTTATTTATTATTCTTTTTATTTATTTACTTACTCTGTTCCTTCATTAGGTCACTCATTCATTATTCTATTGTACATATTTCTTCTATAATTCTGGGTTTGAAATCATTTCATTGGACGGTTATGCTTGTTAAGATCTGGACTCAAGGGGACCGATGGGACTGGCTGGGTGGGTTGAGTGGGAGGGAGGGTTGGGTTCTTGTTTATGATTGTATCATTTGAATGTTGCAGCCTCTCTATGTTTACGTACCCTTTGATTTCCAAATGAGCTGCAAGGATCTGTACAGTATGTTTATTGGAAAAATCAATAAAAATTGTTAAAGTAAAAAAAAAGTTTGAGACAAGGGAACAACTTCAGGATTCAGCAACATCTGAGTCAACTTACATCTTTAGCTGCCTTCACACGATGAGACATTTGCTCTCGGCTCAACTTGAGCTATAAACAGAAAACACAGCCTGTCTACAAACAGCTAAGCTAACGCTAGCTTTGGACTTATCTCACCTGTTCACACCTGATGTTAACACGTTCACACCTGACGTTAACACGTTCCACACCTGACGTTAACAAGTTCACACCTGACGTTAACACGTTCACACCTGACGTTAACAACGTTCACACCTGACGTTAACAAGTTCACACCTGACGTTTACACGTTCACACCTGAGTTAACACGTTCACACCTGTATTAACACGTTCACACACCTGACGTTAACACGTTCACACCGGTATTAACAAGTTCACACCTGACGTTAACAAGTTCACACCTGACGTTTACACGTTCACACCTGACGTTAACACGTTCACACCTGGTATTAACACGTTCACACCTGACGTTAACAAGTTCACACCTGACGTTTACACGTTCACACCTGACGTTAACACGTTCACACCTGACGTTAACACGTTCACACCTGACGTAAACGTTCACACCTGATTAACAAGTTCACACCTGACATTGACACGTTCACACCTGGTATTAACACGTTCACACCTGACGTTAACACGTTCACACCTGGTATTGACACGTCACACCTGACGTTAACACGTTCACACCTGGTATTGACACGTTCACACCTGGTATTGACAAGTTCACACCTGACATTGACACGTTCACACCTGGTATTGACACGTTCACACCTGACATTGACACGTTCACACCTGGTATTGACATGTTCACACTGGTATTGACACGTTCACACCTGGTATTGACACGTTCACACCTGACGTTAACAAGTTCACACCTGACATTGACACGTTCACACCTGGTATTAACACGTTCACACCTGACGTTAACACGTTCACACCTGACATTAACACGTTCACACCTGACGTTAACATGTTCACACCTGACGTTAACAAGTTCACACCTGACAATGACACGTTCACACCTGGTATTAACACGTTCACACCAGACGTTAACATGTTCACACCTGGTATTGACACGTTCACACCAGACGTTAACACGTTCACACCTGGTATTGACACGTTCACACCTGACATTGACATGTTCACACCTGGTATTGACACATTCACACCTGACATTGACACGTTCACACCTGGTATTAACACGTTCACACCAGACGTTAACACGTTCACACCTGGTATTGACACGTTCACACCTGACATTGACACGTTCACACCTGGTATTAACATGTTCACACCTGGTATTGACACGTTCACACCTGACATTGACACGTTCACACCTGGTATTAACACGTTCACACCTGACGTTAACACGTTCACACCTGACGTTAACACGTTCACACCAGACGTTAACACATTCACACCTGACGTTAACACGTTCACACCTGGTATTAACACGTTCACACCTGACGTTAACACGTTCACACCTGACGTTAACACGTTCACACCTGGTATTAACACGTTCACACCTGACGTTAACACGTTCACACCTGACGTTAACACGTTACACCACCTGTAACACGTTCACGACTACAAAATGTTCCACCTGTACGTTAAACAGTTCACACCTGACGTTAACACGTTCACACTGGTATTAACACGTTCACACACAGACGACGATTACACATTCAAACCTGACGTTAACACGTTCACACCTGGTATTAACACGTTCACAACTAACCTGACGTTAACAAGTTCACACCTGACGTTAACACGTTCACACCTGGTATTGACACGTTCACACCTGACGTTAACACGTTCACACCTGACGTTAACACGTTCACACCTGACGTTAACACGTTCACACCTGGTATTAACACGTTCACACCAGACGTTAACACATTCACACCTGACGTTAACACGTTCACACCTGGTATTAACACGTTCACACCTGACGTTAACATGTTCACACCTGACGTTAACACGTTCACACCTGGTATTAAACACGTTCACACCTGACGTTAACACGTTCACACCTGACGTTAACACGTTCACTGTAAAGGCATCACTCCAGTGTGTTGGATGTGTATCACTTCCATACTGACCTAATTTTCTCACAGGAAGTTGTTTTTCCTTCCATGTTTAACAATGTCTGATAAAGCAGAGACGAGGGCTGATGTTTCCAGCTCATTACCAACAAACTGAAATTAAAAACACTTCAGAGGAGATCATAAACATGGGGAATCACAGCTCACGGAGTCTGTATCTGGAGGAGGAAGTTAAAATGGGCCCAGTGTTCAGGTGACGTCTCAGCCTGCAGTTTTAAGGTCAGATCTGAGGCTGAACTCAGTCTGTCTGAACCAGTTCAGCTAATTAAAGTTGTGAAATTATAAATGAGCCGTGAGCAGAGGAAAAAGGTCAGCAGGAAATGAATTTTTAATTGACGGGAGGTTTGGCAGCGTGAGGTGGAGCAGACGGGCTGGACCACTAACCCTGATGGTGTGTTCAGGTACAGTAGGACGATGAAGCGTTGTGTTTGTTTCTGTGTCAGCAGCTGCGAGGTGTCCTGCATGTTCAACCACTCCTCTTTTATTTTTACACTTTGCCTCTATTTCTGCCTGACCCGCCTGCATCTGTCAGAGTCTCCGAGTCTGTGAACACTGACACTCACTGCTTCAGCATCTCTGACTCCGAGTTCCTGCTCCTCCTCTACAGGTGATCTGAACCTACAGCTAATTACTCCCATTACTGATGATTCACTCAGTTATTTTTACTAAATTACTGCAGCGTTGTCAAGAACTGCTCATCCAATCAACTTCACACTCATCACTGCACTCCTTTAGTTCTTCAGGAACACACCCGTCGAGTGTACAGTCGCTCAAAGGAACCGTTCTGGTGATATCTGAAGGACAGTCTCACACACAGACAGAGATTCCTTCTTTTATACACTCAGACGTCATTTAATATTCATCAAGGGTCATTTGTACTAATTTTGGAGAGTTGCCTGTAATTGAAGAAATATATAAGTAACTGTTAGCAACGTTAGCTAACCACAGGCTAACATCAGGTAGCTGTGGCTCTTTTTTTACAGCCGGTGCCTGGAGGAGCAGCCCTAAATGAAAGTGAGCGACGTGCTGTGAAAGTGAGCATCACATGTTCACTGCTGTTTGTGTTAAAATATCAGATTCATTAAATCCACATTTGTCAGCTGTTTAATGCTGCGAGAGGGACGGAGACGAGCCAACACTTCTCACAGTGCTGACACAGAGCTGCACGCACTCAGCAGACACACACTGATCTGTAGCCGACCAGGAACACATAAAAACTTTCATGTTATAAATCCGTGAGGTCGTCAGCTCCGTGTGAATCAGCTGGTGACCAGTGAATCACACTCTTTTAATTCTGCGATGTCGGCTCGCTGTACGGACACACCGGGGCAGCTTTATTCTGGTGCTTCTGCTTTTCTTCATCTCAGCAGCCAGCTAGGCTAGTTAAGTGTCTGACCTCACTATTTAAAAACACATATATGATCATCAAAATAATCAAAAATACTAACTTAACATTAAATCACTCCATTTACAAACTGAAGAGTAAAATATGAACAATCTGCACAAATCAAACCGTGAAAGGTAAAAAAAAAAAAATTCACAAACTAATAAGTAAACAAGTAGAGCCGATTTACGTCAAACTACAGTCTGCAAGAGGAGAATAACAAGAGTGAAGCAGCATGGGATCATGGGAGTTGTTGTCTTCACTTTCAAACAACCACAGCTGATGAAAATCTATCTGACGTGACTCAGACAGAAATCACG